>CM031237.1:362627558-362985058 GCA_018340775.1 Taxus wallichiana var. yunnanensis
CATTATTTAGAATAAGTCTACAAATCACACAGGCAAATAACTACACTCGGTTATCTTGTTTGTTTTAAATTGTTATTTAGTTGTTATTCCTAGATACGTTTAAATAGTTGCTTTCCTTAAATTCTTAAAAAGTTTCTCAGAAAAATAGAAGTTATATATGTTTTAGATTTATTCCACGTAGTTAGAATTTGCTTTGTTACAGTTAGATTTACATTTTATTTTGTATGACAATCACGGGACCCGAGAGCCCAGGGAATACATATTTGAGCCAATCGTGCCTCAACCAAACCTCGTCACAGCAATAGTTGACATAGACCAAAATCTCAGAATACAAGTCTTCCAAACAACAACAGATTTACAACTGATCAGTTCTCAGTTGAGAGGGTTAAATATAGAAGACGACCAAGCATACACGTTTTGGTCAAATCAACCGAACTACAGATTACCCTAGACAAACATTCACATGACTGTAGAAGGGTTTCGAAAGAGAACAAACCTTTGGTTGTGATCCTTTGGTCCCACAGCCAGGTGCAGGAGACACTCTCACAGACATAGATACTAGTTTAAGGATCCAGGTTGCACGAACGCCTGTGAGATATTCTGAGAAAATCACACAGTTGTTGGTCCTAAACATAGAAGCTGAGAAAGCATATGATTACTGGATACTAGGAATTAGGACTTGATTTTGTATATGACCATAACAGGACCGCAACAACCAAGAGTCTATGGTTGTGACCCACAAGTCCCACAGCCTAACGAATCCATAAGTCAATCAGATATAAACACTGGCCTACGCACACTAGTATTCCAATCCACTCCACTTCCACCCATCATCATCGAACAATTGTCCTTACTAGATATAGCGGCTAAAAAAGCTAGAGAATTTTCGGACTAGGCAGAGAATCGTCCGTAGAGTCAATTGTATTCACCATCCACCATATGACCTTATCTGGAGACATACACAAAACTATCCCAGGTCATTTCCCACATATTCCACAACCCATAGATCGAATCACGCCGAGCTCGATATTGATTGGAGCCTTGCGGTCATCCTCGCGATCGATCTATCACACCGACCAAGTTAGAAGGGCCTTCTTTGCCTTAGATTCGCAAATTCCATTAGTACGTATCGAAGACATTAGATTGCCTAACTAGTTTGTCTGCATCCCACGCATATTCCATCCCACCGACTGTCTCGGCACGACCTCGGGAGGTCGGGTACGTGGAAGAGTCCTGTAGATTCCCACGCTCGCTTGTTGCTTTTCCAGCGTACAAAATTGGTGAACCCGACATGAAGCAAACAAAATTAGTGAAGCTGACATAAACTTCCTACTTTCTCGTTCGGAGTCATAGTATCACGTGTTCTTTCACAAATCACCTTCACTCCTTCCCATTATTCTGCGGGTATTCATATACCCCCCGAATATGTCGGGATTCGATGCATATGGCAGACCCCTCTTGGGTCTCGAGGCATACTATGCCCAACAGAACAGACAATCATCACCCTCACTCTCAGTATGGGGTGACAACTATTCAACTAATCAGTTGTCAACACAAACCCCAAGAAATAGATATAACTCGTCTTTTCAAACGGGGGAGTTAGATCAACCCCCTCGAACGCAACAAACAGAGCCTTCAGGCTCGAACAATATGACGTTTACCGGAGAATCTGGTTCGTCTCCTCAGATGCTACTTAGACCACAAATTAGTAGACAATCTGACCCATACCTAGTCTTAGATGATGAACAGTCAATACGTTATCCTAGGAGTGAACAACATTCTCGGGGTATGTACCCACCTATAGGAGGTTTACAAATACAACCCGAGATCTCTTTTCAAGAAAATACCTCTATGCCACTGCATATAGGAAATACTCTCGGAGAAACTTGGCAAGATAACGATCAGTTTATAGCAGGATATCACATGCCTATACAACACCAGGGTATACAACAAACGCCGCTCAGGCAAAGCACCGTGACTTCACCAAATGAAGTCATTTCAATGTTAGTAGAAAAAGTGAGAGGGTTAGAACTTGCTCAAGCAAGTCAAAATCCTTAGTTCATGCAAGCAGGAAGTTCCAATCCTCCATACCACCCTGGCCAAGTAGATCTCCTCACAGGAGTAGGCACGTTAGGCATGCCTCCTCAGTATCCACAATAAATGCCAACAAGGCCTGTCATCTCTAACATTATTGCTCTCGGTCTAGTATCAAACAACCCATTACTAGACAATATCCCGTCATACTTAAACATGTACTCCAAATCACCACAAGGAGATATGTTCTCCTCTCCGGCCTTTTGCTCAAACGTAGGGACTTCCCTATGCCCCTGCCAATGCATACGCTGCGCCATATCAACAACCCATCCCACCATCACTCCCTCAACAACCACCATCAATGGTCGAAAACTATGCGATAGGGACTTATTCAGAATATCTGAAAGAGCCCTTAGACTTCACCATACGAAGCGTCATGCTTCCAAGACCTCTTCCCGATTTACCCAAGTACAAAGGTGAGGGAGATCCAAACGCGCATATCAAAGCTTACGCTACAACCATACGTGAATTACTCCCTTGGGATGGGGTTGTTGCTAAAATATTCCCCAAAACCTTGGAAGGCATTGCTCTTGATTGGTATTATAGAATACCTCAAGCCTCCATCCATTCATTTAAACAACTTGTATCAGAGTTCATTAAGGCGTTCGACATGAACAAACTGTTGAGAACAGGAATCAGGGAATTCTTGCACATCAAACAAGAACACAACGAATCTGTTGCCCATTTCATCCAGAGGTGGCGTACAGTTCTTTATTCTTCAGCAAGTGCTCCAAACATGGATCAGATGGAACTATGTGATTTATTCCTTCATTCTCTCAGCAGAGAGGTGAAGGAAGAAGTCCAGAAGTTCCCGCTAAGAACTTACGATGAAGTACTTGAGAGCGCTCTTCGAATAGATCAAGCAGCGATAGATAGTGGTCGTAAAACATATGGAGCAAACGGGAGGTTAATCACCCCCAATCAGAACACTACAAATTATCCCACTACCACAAATGTCAATCAAGGACCCAAAATCCTTAACAAAAATCGGGGTGTAACAACGGATGGAGTAACCGACCAGCCTAAGAAGGTAAATGTTGTCAATACTCCATCACAAACAAACAACCAACGAAACAACAACTTTACCCCGATAATCAATACAGTGGATTTTAACCATCCACAACAACAACAACAACGGCAAAATCCTATACAAGGGCCAAGCCAAAACTCATTTGGTTATCAAAACCAAAGCCAGAAACAACAAATGCAAAATTTTAATCCTAATAGGCAACAATTTGATCAGAATTTTAGGCCACAATATACACCAAATCAACAAAACAGGAATTACAATCCCAATTCTTATTGTGGTTTCCACAAAATTTGGGGTCATGATACTAGAACGTGTCGGGACTACAATAAATTCATGCAACGTTTGCCAGAAGAACAAAGATAGTTCTTCACAGATTTGTTTTTGGCAGATCCCGTGTCACCACCACCAAATACACTCGCAGGGGCAGTTTCCCCTCAGAATGCTCCTCTCAAGATCTTTAACGATCCACTCCCAAATCATGATAGCAATCAGGCTGAATCCAACTGGAACAAACAAAAGTGCAATGACGGGAAACAATGATCATGAAGCCTCGACTTCACTAAATCCATCAGTTGCGCCACAGTTAGGAAGTCAACCGAGACCCAAGATAGTCAGTTTGGTAGAATTAGACGCTGAACTACCTATCGAAGCTATAACAAGAACACGAGAATATTCCTCTCAACCGAGCCCAAGTCATCTGCCAGAAATGGATAAGAGTCAACAAATAGTAGAAAAACCCGTGGGTGCCTATGATTTAATTAGTGACCTAACAAAGACCTTCTCGCACATTTCATTTTTGGATTTACTAAAGAACTCTCTCCTCCTCGTAGCTGCTCTTTTAGAAGCATTAGGTCTAGGTCATCTAATTAACATCACTCCACCTCCTGAAACACAAGTAAATCACATAGATTTTGATATCCACCCTCCGGGGCAGCCAGGACAAGGATGTCGAATTCATATTCGAAATAAGTAAAATGCCTACAAATGTTGAGATCGCACGCCGAGGTGATCCAGCCTTACACTTACAAGTATGGGTTTATAATAACTATGTAAAATGGGCAATGGTTGATGATGGGGCCGCAGTTAACATAGTCCCTTTCTCTTTCCTCCAAAAACTAGGATATGGGGAAACAAACTGTTCCACCACTCGAAATACATTGAGAGGCTATGATAGCCTTAAAGCCACTTCGATAGGAACTATAATACTCCCGGTCACCTTAGGACCCAAAACAATCCTGACTGAGTTTTATATTATAGATCGGGAAACTAATTATAATATGATACTCGGCCGACCATGGATACACCGAATGAAGGCAATCCCTTCTACGTTATTCCAAGAAGTAAGATTCTTGCATCTAGGAAAGGTATTTGTAGCCAAAGGTGATCCAAAACCTTTCGATTTGCACCTAGCCGATTTAAAGAAAAGACCGGGTGCACTCGAATTTGAACTTCCAACAAACCAACTTAATAAACCCACTGACCCAAAACTAGAGGAGAAGTTGGTACCTACAACGGATCTTGAAACTATCAGCATAGCCAAAACAACCCCAACCCCCAACGATAAAGCTAAAGAAATGGTATCATTAGGGACTACTGCAAAAATCGTTGAGTTAATAGAACAAGATTTACCAATGTTCTTACCATTTGATTCAGTAGGCATAGGATATTCCCTAGGTGTTGGTTCCCTTCCAGCAGAGGACCTCTGCATGGTAGAAGTAGAGTGCGCAAACACAGCAGATGCCCCAACATCTATACTCCCGGCTAAGTATTGGACTCTCCATTTCGACGGAGCTAAATGCCGTTATGGAGCGGGGGCAGGTATAATTCTTACTTCGCCCGAAGAGAAAGTCCTCCCATTTGCCTTTAAGTTAAATTTTGAATGCACAAATAATGACGCTGAGTACAGAGCCCTCCTCCTTGGCCTCACCTTAGCCAAAAGAATTGGTATTGATAACATCAGAGTCTTAGGAGACTCGCAATTAGTGACAAACCAGGTTTCTGAGGTATACGAAACCAAAGCCGAACACTTGCAGCTTTACAAAGAAGCCGTATTAGATTTAAGCAAGGCGTTTAACTTCATATCCATTGAAGCAATCCCGCGAGAGAAAAATCTTCTCGCCGATTCAATAAAGAACTTCAAAGCATCACGTTTTACTCCAAGCAATGAGTTAGAAGATACCCATTTCACGGTGTCCATTCGTGATGAACCATTGATAAAAACAATGACAAATCCCCTTGCAAGCGGAAGTGAATCTACCACCCCAGACCATGTCGATAATAATATGGCCACTTTGGAATACTTAAATGCCTATGCGGCATTACATCTCTCCTATCATATGCTAGATTTGTCCTTAATTCCACATTCGTCTTCCTATTTCGGAAATCCCATGATGGATCTCCCCTCACAAATAGAACCTAGCATATACGTAGTAGAAAATGGGGATGATTTGGATTTACCTCTAGCACCACCTGAGTTCGAAGAGGGTAACGCCTCTTTGATCGAAGAAACAATCGATGTCAACATCGGGACAGGCAGACTTAACCAAAACCAAGAAGCGTTGTGACCATCCTAAGTACTCCGCGTCATTCTTTCACGAAGTAATAAAATACACGGAGTCACACTAAACCCATGAGAAATGCGTATTTGGCGTAACAGAGGAAAGCTCTAGGTTACATCATATCGTCACGGGGATAGATGTTGATCCAACCAAAATTGGGCAAGCCAATCCTCGAAATGGTCCCACCTTCAAGTGAATCGGAATTAGATCATTTCTCGGAAAGTGGATGCAATCCGGAGATTTATCCGGACTTAAGCTTTCGATTCATCCAATCAACAATCTACTCAAGAAAGACTATAACATTGATTGGACCAAAGACTCGTAATGAAGCCTTTGAAAGCGCAATTAAGCGTTTCCTATTATCACCACCTATGTTAATGCCACCTAAGTTAGATCACCCTGTTAATTCTATATTCACGAGCTACCGATGTCTCACCGGCTCGTATGTTGGCCCAAGAGGACGATGACAAAAAGGAACGCGAAATTTATTTCATCGGTGAATAACTCGCTCGACTATGAAACACGCTATACAGCAAGATCAACGAGAATGCCTTGCCATAGTCTTTGGAACCTAAATGCCTAAGACATTATATTTGGAATCAAGAAACGAGGGTCATGGTAAAAACGGACCATTTACGGACTTTCCTCACACAAGGGTCATTGTCTAAAAAGGTTGGACGTTTTATAACCTTAATGGGAGAATTCAAATTAACATTTGTAAATCAGAAGTCAGTTAAGGGACAAATCATTGTGGATTGGTTAGCTGACAACCCATTAAACGAAGGTGATTTAGTAGATTTAGACTTTCCAGATGAGTGCGTATACTACATCGAAACCCGACCCTCTATCTCTGAGTGCCTTTGGTACACGGATATCATTAATTATATCATGGACCATACATACCCAGAAGGAGTTACACCGCAACAAAGAAGGCGGTGTTACGCATAACCGTAGCTAAATACGTCATTATAGAAGGTGCTCTATCGAAAAGCATTCGATGGAATGCTCAAGAAGATGTCGACACGGAGGAATCCAAGAAGATTCTCCATGAATCTCAAACAGTGGAATATGTGGAGGCCACTTTGGTGGCCATGCCACCGCTCAAAAATACACCGAATGGGCTATTTTCGGCCCACTCTAGAACATGACGCGATAGAGTTTGATGCGCAGTGTCATAAGGTGTGCCAAGAATTCTCCCATGAGATTCATATGCCGCACAAGCTCTGACCAATCGCTACTCCATGGCCCTTTTCTACATGGGGTCTAGACTTAATAGGAAGTTCTCTCCCTCATCTGATGATGGCCATAATTTCATAATCATGGCCACCTTTGAATATTTTACCAAATGGGTAGAGGCTATGCCTCTTACCACTGTACTGGCCCGTAATTCCAAGTTCATTTTGAACCAAATCATTTGCAGGTATGGTATCCCGCAAATCATTATCTCTGATAATGGAACTTCTTTTAAGAATGAAGAGGTTCGCGAACTATGCAATAAATTTAAGATAAGCCATCATACGGCTTCCTTGTATTACCCCCAAGCCAACGGACAGGCTGAAGCGACAAACAAGACACTGAAAGCCATTCTCCTTAAAACAGTAAAAGAAAACAAACGAGATTGGCATTTGAAGTTATATCCGGCCTTGTGGGCCCACCGAACCTCAATAAGAACACCAATGGGAGCAACTCCTTTCTCGCTGGTATTTGGGGGCGAGCGCTCCCAGCTTGAGGTCGAAATACCAGTCTCCGCATTTCACTACAAGGATTCGGATGAAGACGCTTACAGAGAAGAGCATCTTTCCCAACTAGAAAGCCTAGATGAAACTAGGTTAGATGCTAATAAGCGACATAGAGCTTATCTTTGAATCCGAATGTGTCGGTAGTATAACAAGAAGGTCTAGAACGTGACATATACGAAAGTGATCTAGTTCTAAGGCTGCAGTATGGATCGACAAGAAGACCGCGAAGGAAGGAAATTCGGCCCAAATGGTTGGGCCCATACCGAGTCATGAAGGACTACGGAAATGGTGCTTACCTCTTATGTACGCTAGAAGGTGAGGAATTTGGCGAAACAGTCAATTCCCTGCACCTCAAGTGGTTCTACGCATAAGCAACTAGCACTACTTGTATAATTATCTACATTGCATCTTCATATAGATTAAGATCATTTTGTCCACTTGTTTCTTACATAAATTGTGATCAAGGAATCTATTCTCAAAGCAATTCATTACAAACTCATGATGTTGTTGGCATAAAACTCTTTAATCATACCTCTCCATCTTCATGATATCATCAAATCATCTCGGAATCTTTTATCAAATAAAGCTAGATATGACAAAGTCTTAACGGTAACCATACCAAGATCTGCAAGTTTATTCTCGCTTTGATTTCTTCTTAGGATAGGTGTCTTGCCTATGGTCTATTCTAGAAGCTTCATGGTGTCACATCTATCCCATATGTATATCTCTTTGGAAATAAGCACATACTGACATTTTACTCAAGAAAACAAGTCAACAAGTGATTAAACAGAAAATTTTAATTTTACACATTTCCTTGCCCCACCAACCTTCGGTGATGAGCTTGCATCTCTTACTAGTGACGTAGGGTTGGGAAAGGATGGAAATGCCCTTACTCGCCTATGCCTTGCCCACGGTGATAAACCCACGCTTCTTACTAGTAGCATGGGGCAAAGTGTAGGGGGTCCTCTTGACAAATAAATGCAAATAGTCATAAACAAACAATTCAAACTTTGAGTCAAAAACGAATGAATCAGATGTTCAAAATTCCAAGAGAGTTAAAATCCTAAAAACCCAGATTTTGTCTACTATGTGGCCATCTATGGATCTAAGTCTAGATAAACCGCAAAGTAAGTTGCATTCTAAACTATGAAGTCACTCGGGTGGAGTAAGCTTGTAGTTTCCTATTTGGTTCCACCAAAGCTTTGTCTGTCTTTCATCGCTATCATTTCAGCTACACCTCATAACTTGTGCCCTTTCTAGCTCTCGGTGAAGAGCCCTCGCATCTTACTAGTTGCGTGGAGTTAGGAGTGGGGCAAGTTTATCTGTTCATCATACTGGTTATATTCATCACTTTGCAAAACAAACATGAGGTATCCAAAATTGCTTACGGAAGCTAAGATTCAAAATCACATTACATCTACATATATCAGCATCATGAAATACACAAAAGGAAACAAACATTTGCATCATCTGTTCTCCATTGCATACATTCTAAAAAGCATACAAACATACATCGTAGTATACATAGAAAAGTTGGAAATAGAAAGGAAACCATGAGTGCCAAGATTTTGATCCAAAATGAATGCATATATATAAATGATCAACGTTTATATACAATGCCATCATGCACTAAGCATGGTCAAAACGCTCAAAGAGCCCGTGATATACAAAGAAATATATAATACAAAATACACGAGAGCCAAGTGGCCTCTCAATCCCTACGCGACCCCTCCGAAGGTGCACGCCCACGCCTAGGACTCCGGCTACGCCGGCGCTCTGAATGTACGGAGGGCTCAGGGTCTCGAGGAGCAGCTGTAGTCTCACCACGAGAATGGCTCCTCATAAGGCGCTCAGCCGTCCTATAGCCCGCTAGCTCGGTGCGAAGGGTCGACACCATCCTGGCCATGTGCCAGACAGGAGCAAAAACATCGGTATGCCTACCGGCTGCTGAAGGCTCCCCAGCGTCCACAGATAGCTCGCGCGGGTCCTATCCATGGGGATCATCAGGGAATCGGTACATACCCTGCGGATCAAATCCTACCACTCATCAACAGTCTCTGCAAACAAAGGAGAAAATGAATTAGAAACTAAGCAAGAAACTAAAAGATACAAAATAACAACTAAGGAGAGCCTACAAATAAACATTAAAAGGGAGAAAGGGTAACTTACTCGGATCCCCAGGCATCCAAGATGGGTCGTTGGGGCCGGCACCTGCCGCGGATGCCACTGCCGACTGAGGGGCTGCTCCTGTGGCAGGGGCAACATGTCGCCCCGCAACTGACTCATCCTCTCCACCATGGCCCTAAGAGAGTGGCTCCTCTGAAACTAGAGTGTCCCTCTCTACGCTCTGCTCAGCCCTCTCTGCCTGCATAATATCCTGAGTGTCATGCCACTCGGGAGTGCTTAATCTCCTCGGTCTCCTCCTCTGTCCCTCCCTCGAAAACTCCTCGGACTCAGAGTCAATATCAATAGGGTCATCGCTGCTATGAGCAGGACCCGCGGCTATCTGAAGCAAAGGTGCCCAAGGTGCACCGGCTCTCCCTCTAGCACGAACTATCCTCCTGGCTGTAATAGGAATGCCAGAGTAATCACCTGTCCAACCTCGGCCTCAGGCCCCCCGGCCTCGCAAATTGATCAGAATTGGTGCCACTGGGGAAGCATACCGTGTATGGAAGACCAAATTCTTTGAGGAACTCGGCCAAAGGGGTGCACCTCCACTCATCCCACTCGATCGATAAGCTGCCCTGTGGTGGAGCAGGAAATCAAGGTAAGGGCCTCCTCGCCCCATATACCGGCCATGGTCTAGTATGGTGTCACCTCCATATCGGCGGTAGTCAGAGAGGCAACTGGCTGATGAGGTGCTCTAAGCACCGACATGTCTATCCATCTGGCTGCCCTAACAGCTCCAGGATCTGCTACCTCCACACCCCTGCCATAAGGGATGAAGTGCTCATAAACCCAACTCATGACTAGAGTCGGGTGGCTCAACGACTGCCCCTGTAAACGGACCACCCTGTATAGATCATGGTAGGTGGTCCCAAGAATATCTGCTCCCCAAGCGTATATCCGGCCGTGGCCCTCTATCTGTGCAATAATGGGCCCCAACAGTATAATAATGTGTCACCTCCCTTGTCCCCGATCAATCTCGAGGCAAGGATCCCCATGATGGCCTGGCGAAGTAAGGGGATAGGCAAAGAAGGAATGGATCAAACTCTCACCCCCTTCTTCGACCCCGTGGAGATGACTGCATCTCCCATATATGTTGCCCACTGTGTAATCTGTGCCCGTGAGCCTGCTGTCTCTAATGTAAGTCGCCTCCCGATGATCGGGACCCCCAGAATGCGGTAGACGTCCTCTAATGTAATGGTCCACTCACCACGGACCCCTGGCAATCGGAAGGTGTTCCGATCTGCATCCCAGTAAGAGAATAAGTCACAAAGGATGTGACTAGATGGTGCAACATGGGGCACGCGCGATATGCGCAATATGCCGGCTCTCTGTAGTGTGTCCTCCTCATCCTGTGAGAGGGCATCTAGTACCCCTGAGAGCCAATCACACTCTCTCTCTCTGCTCCATCTGATGTACTCCTCTCTCGCCTGCGTACACCCAAAAACACACAAAATAGAGCAAGTTAGCATCCAGGCAATGCTGAGAAAGTCATAAAAACACGTAGAAATGCTAAAAATACAAGTGCAATCTCAAATATAAGTTCCTTTTGCATTCTATGCAAAACCGCCACCGAGGAGGCGGAGGCGAGCAGAATCGCGCCTTAAAGGGCGGCGGTGTAACCGCCGCTACTGAATAGGGCGGCGGTCATGAACCGCCACCAGCCGGGCGGCGGTCGTGGTCCGAAAACCCACGCGGGTTTTTAATCTAAAAAAGCCTAAAACATGCAAAAAATGACCATTTAACCTAAAAATGGAGCCTACCCAGTAGGCGCCCCCCCTAGATGGACCTTTTAACACTAGCATTTTCAAAAATGACCCCCCCATTACAACAAATTTAGCATTTCAAATTTAAGGGGGAAAAACACAAAATTGAAGAAAACCAACCTGTGATCTAGCGGGGCGGTGTTCCGCACGTGGAGGCATGATCACTATCTCGCTGCGGATGTTTCGACTATACTCACGCAAGAAACCGTCACCGTGGGTCCCAGAGCTCAAAATCAATCAAATCAACTCGCGCAAATGAATAGGAAAATGGGCCCACTTTCATATATATAGCGCCCTGATTCGTTTTAAATGACTTTTTCACAGGTTTGGAGCGCTGATGGAGGTAAGTTCCTATCCCCGCACAAATGGTACGTTCTCATTTCCCTGTTATTCTTAGCATTTATTTTTCGAACTATTGTATCTATCTGCACTTGAGTTCTCTTTTCATTTTGCAGGTAGCGGGAATTTTGGATGGCATCACTTCAACACACGGACGTGTCAGGTATAACTTCTAACTTCCTATTTCGGGACTGCCATACTCGGACCACCGTTTACGCTCTTCATGGCTAAAACGCTTCTCCGAGGGGGCAATATGTACGTACTCAAAATTGTAAGGTATTATCGCGACAAAGTATAACAAGTGCCCCAATGATGATACAGGTCTCCTCGCAAGGTGTTTGGGATCCGGAAAAGCCCTCGGAGTATGCGTTAACATCCCGCATGCCCCGCTTAGCCCCCGCGTCCTTTGTTTTCCCCTTTTTCCCTCTTTTCTTGGCCTTTTGCCCTTCAGTTATGAAACCGCCGCCCTGCTCAGAGTGGCGGTCCTGCACGCATTTTCCGAAAGCGCTTTGACGCGACTCACGTAAAATATCAACGTTTCACCAGCTTTTCTTTGCCGACTTGGGCTTGCATTTATGTTTTTGGTCCCCTGGAATAGTGTTTGGCCATTGTTTATGGTTTTTAGAGTTCAGTTTGGTTTTGATCTTTGGGTGAATGAAAGCTATAAATAAATGGTTTGTGCACAAGCAAATGGTCTACCCCTGATTCACTTTCATGCTCTGATTTTCATAGTTCAGTCTTTTATTCTTTAGAAGCCATAGTTTTAATTCCTTGCATGCTTAGTTAGCATTGTTCAACTGTTGGTAAGCCACATATCCAGCTTGTGCAAATGGTGTTGTTGTTTTATCCAATCCATTGGAGTAGAATAGCTTAGGAAGCCATTAAAGTTGCAGGTTTTGCTCTTCAAATAGGATAGTTTCAGGTTCTGGTCACTTTATGTTGCATGACTCGCAGTAAAATCCCGCTAGGAATTGCATAAGCCAAGCTCTGTACTCTTGCGCTATCCCTCTCCTACTCGCATTTTCAGTCTGCATTCTGAGTTGTCCTTGTCCCAATATCTATTTCTATCGATGCTAGCATTACACGCTTTTCTGGATCCACGTGAACATGAAAGAATGAGGAGATCACACTGAGGGGACAAGATCACATACACCATCGGATTCGCCACTGTTCTGCGGAATCCAGGTTCTAGCTTTCAAAGTTTTAGTTAGAATCATATCAAATAAAGTAGTTAAAATTGCTTCATTTCAGTAGATTCTATTCTCGATATTGCCAGGGAAGCTGTGGGGATTGATAGTTTCTGAGAAACTATGATTCACTCTTCACTTCTGAGGTAGGATCGAGAATCTCGCAAATAGATCAAGCAAGTTATTTCATTATTTAGAATAAGTCTACAAATCGCAGGCAAATAACTACACTCGGTTATCTTGTTTGTTTTAAATTGTTATTTAGTTGTTATTCCTAGATACGTTTAAATAGCTGCTTTCCTTAAATTCTTAAAAAGTTTCTCAGAAAAATAGAAGTTATATATGTTTTAGATTTATTCCACGTAGTTAGAATTTGCTTTGTTACAGTTAGATTTACATTTTATTTTGTATGACAATCACGGGACCCGGGAGCCCAGGGAATACATATTTGAGCCAATCGTGCCTCAACCAAACCTCGTCACAGCAATAGTTGACATAGACCAAAATCTCATAATACAAGTCTTCCAAACAACAATGATTTACAATCGATCGGTTCTCGGTTGAGAGGGTTAAATATAGAAGACGACCAAGCATACACGTTTTGGTCAAATCAACCGAACTACTGATTACCCTAGACAAACATTCACATGGTAGAAGGGTTTGAAGAGAACAAACCTTTGGTTGTGATCCTTTGGTCCCACAACTAGGTGCGGGAGACACTCTCATAGACATAGATACTAGTTTAAGGATCCAGGTTGCACGAACGCCGTGAGATATTCCGAGAAAATCACACAGTTGTTGGTCCTAAACATAGAAGATGAGAAAGCGTATGATTACTGGATACTAGGAATTAGGACTTGATTTCGTATATGACCATAACAGGACCGCAACAACCAAGAGTCTATGGTTGTGACCCACAAGTCCCACAGCCTAACGAATCCATAAGTCAATCAGATATAAACACTGGCCTACGCACACTAGTATTCCAATCCACTCCACTTCCACCCATCATCATCGAACAATTGTCCTTACTAGATATAGCGGCTAACGAAGCTAGAGAATTCTGGACTAGGCCAGAGAATCGTCCGTAGAGTCAATTGTATTCACCATCCACCATATGACCTTATCTAGAGACATACACAAAACTATCCCAGGTCATTTCCACATATTCCGCAACCCATAGATCGAATCACGCCAGAGCTCGATATTGATTGGAGCCTTCGAGTAGTCATCCTTGCCGATCGATCTATCACACCAGTCCAAGTTAGAAGGGCCTTCTTTGCCTTAGATTCGCAAATTCCATTAGTACGTATCGAAGACATTAGATTGCCTAACTAGTTTGTCTGCATCCCACGCATATTCCATCCCAGCATTTGTCTCAAAGATGACCTCGGGAGGTCGGGGCACGTGGAAGAGTTGCTGTAGATTCCACACTCGCTTGTCGCTTTTCAGCAATACATGTGCACCCTTGTCTAGCTATGAGCCCCTTATTCAACACTACTCTCGGGTTACAAAATTTCCAAAGTGAACAATGAAAAAGTTGCTTGCATCTTGTTCATCATTGCTCCATATTTTGATCGGTCCCAGATTGCACGAAAATCAGCTAAGTCTTCCTTTCTCTATCTCTTTCTTAGGATTTTATATTTTAAATCTTAGTTTGCTTGTTTCATTCTTGCGGTTTATCATTTATACACCAATTACTCTGTAATATTTAAATTTAAATTAAATTAAATCATTTGGTGAACCCACTCCTTACATGCCCATTATCAAATCTTTCATGGCTTCCCATGCCTTTGATTTCAATGCTTCCCCATTCTATACCTAGGTTCAAATTTGTAATATCCTTGTTAAGCGTGTCCTAGTTGATCATGGATTTGGTCTTAATGTATGTAATCTTTCCTTTCTCCATCAAATAGGACTTTTTTTTACTCATCTCAATCCATCTACTCTTTGTATTTGTGGATTTGATAATACACCTAAACAAGTGTTGGGCATAATATCTCTTCCCCTTATTATGGGATCTTGCACTCTTAATGTTCCATGTCACATTATACCTCATGATGTTCCTTATACTATCCTTTTAGGCCATATTTGGTTACATAATATGCATACACTTCTTTTACCCATGCCGACACACACAATGCACTTGCTCCACCTTATATGAATATTGTTATAGTGAATTCCATGACCTCATGTTATTACTCCTTGTGATATTCCTTTTATACATGATGCTCATGACATTACCTACATTGTACATCCTTCTCCTCTTGGGATGCACCCTAGTGCTATTGATTTACATGATCAATTTTCTATTGGCACCCATGATACTCCTCCCATTATGTCTCACTCTTGATGCACTTCTATTGATCATATGCTTTGTGCTTCCAATGTTACATTTCTCTTCGCATCTTCCTAATTACATGTTAGAACATTGTATGTTTGGTTTACACTAATTCCCCATCCTTGCACTTTCCACGATCCTATGTATGATTCATTTACTATGGCTACACCTTATTTTGTTACATTCATGGGGCCGTTCATTCCCCTCTCTTTCTACATTTTTATGAGCATAGGGGCTAGTTTATACTGCTTTATTGCTTATAATATTCACAAATTGCATTTATTGTTGTTCATTACTACGATGAGTATTCCATCATAACATACATTACACATATTTTGGCTCACATGTTGTTCCTTATGTTTGCACTTACTTTTTCCACTATTGTCACACACACAATTCTACACCTATTCTATTTTCCCCTCATGGGTACATTCTTATTGTTTATACACTTCCTATTCATCTAGTTCAGATCTTAGACTCTATTAGGTTTTCCCCTCACCATGATGACACTATTCTTTGGTAGCTTTTTCACTCTTCTACCCATTCTAATTCTGCCACCATGGCATGGTCTCTCTCGCATCATCACATAGATCCCCCTTACTTACACACTTGGGGGCATCAAACTCTCCCCTCCTCATAGCCACATGTTCTAATCAATAGTTGTCTATCCATATTATTCACATACACATCTATACATCACCCTTGCTTTGTAATTCATGTCAATATTTCTAGCAACACTTTCTCATATATATAGGAACACCTTGCTACATCTCTCTACGCTCCTATACTACTCCATGCACACTTTGTTACTCGTGTTTACTTATGGATCCTTCTATTCATAACACACATACCACTTTATATGTACGATACACATCCTTTAGTGTAATTTACATGCTTTGGATATTTTTGCTCACTATGATCATATCTATTTACTAATGACTCCTTATATACACACTTTGGGGGCACCACACTTGCCCCCTTATAGCACTATCAATTATCTCTAGTGTCTACTCTTACACTTTACGCTCCACATTCCATGCCTAAGCATACTCACTATGTTGGTACACACATTGTACCGTCAATACCCTATGACACACTCTAGCTTCACGGTTCATGCTCGGTTATTGAGGGTCTAAATTTGAAACAAAATTTACATCATTCACTCTTCACACTCTATGTTTCATGATCTATATTACTAGTATACATTATCATACCATTTCCTTATACCGCACTCTAGTTCCACGGTTCATACTCAACTACTGAGGGTCTAAATCTAAAATGAACCTCACACCCCACACATTTCACACTTTTCAATTCACGATACATCTTTCTAGCATCTACTCAAACACGAAGAAAACCTATTTCCGGATGATGCATTCTTGTTATATGGTTCAATCTTGATCTTTGAGGGGTATTTATTAATGAACCTCATCTCTTACATGTCATTTGGGGGCACGTTACTCTTATCACATACCATGATATCACATTCATACAATGCATTTGCATATCTTGGTTGCATTTATTCTTGTTTACTCATACTATTACATGATACACTTTGCTTACTAGGCTAGTTAGATACTCAATATGTCATTATCTTTCTATATACACACATGTACATTCACTTGGTCTTTTGGAGTGAATGTAAATCTCTTACATATTTTCACACACTACAATGATGTTCAACACTATACCCATTTCCGGTCCCACCGTGGCTCCTAGGGGCATATACATTTCCTATTCTCACACATCACACGGGGTTATCGTTTCATTATTTATTACTTCTACTTACTAGCACATTACTTTCTATTGATACATACACGCCTTGACATACTTTTTATATTTCTAACATGTTAGCGGGTGCTTCATATGTAGCATTTCCTTTGCAGGACTATATTCCACCATGGTTATCTGATACACTTTGCTTGACATTGTTTACTATTGTATATTATTATTTGTGGGCTCTCGCCCTATGTCTTGTTTGATCATTTTTATATGCTTTTGGTCATTTCCGCCCTAATTTTATTGTGACATTATGAGTGATGTCCTATGTTTGAAACCCACTTTTTGTGATATATATTTGTTTGCACACTTTCTTGATTACATTGTCTTCTTTTACATGTAAGCTACTTTTTCTACTAACACATGTTACCGACCACCTTGTTTACATGTGCTTTGGTTTCTACAAAGCACATCCCCTACCCCCTGCAAGTATCTTCACTTCAGATATATATTTCAACTCGAGTCCTCTCTTTTGGGCCCACACACTCCTCTGATCGCTGCGTGCACCCAAAACGAGGGGGAACACACATTGGGTGAACAAATCACCCCTACAATAGCTCAAAGCTACAATCAAAATCATAACAACATAGGAAAAACAAAGTAACATAGTCATAAAACAACCTAGAATCTACCTTGGGTCCTCAACACAACACAAACACCAATGCCCAACATCGAGACAAGTAACACCTGGGCACTTGTGTCCTCCCTTGGGCATTAATGTCCTAGGGCACATACAATTAGGTTATGAATCAAAACATTTCATAGAAGTCTTTAGAACATTTCAAAGTTATAGGCATGGTCCTCTAGTAATAGAATTCATTCCATCTCCTTCGATCAATACAACTCAGAACTAATTCACAAATAATCAAGACAAGAGGAACAAATCAAGGACATACCATCTATAGTGGTACTTATTGGACAAAGTCATGGATGGAGAGTAACACGAGACCTCTCTCCCCAACACTTCTCTTTGGCATGAGATCGCCCAAAAAAACTCACACTTGGCGTGAGATCGTCCAAAACAACTTGCACTTGGCGTGAGATTGCCTAGAAAACTTGCTCTTGGTGTGAGATCTCCTAAAAACTCGCTCTTGGCATGAGATTGCCCAAAAAATCTCTCTTGGTATGAGATCACCCAAAAATTTCTCTTCACAACATTTCAAGACACATTTCTATCTTTTACACTCTTTTACATCAGGTGCACACTTTCTTTTACTACTACTTTTACACACTTTTACATACTTTTACATACTTTACTCATATTTTTCATATACAAGACTTTGACTACTTTTTCTCTCTTCTTTTGTAGGGTTGTCCTTAATATGCAATATGAAGTAGCCTACAACAACAAATACAAGCACAATAAAAGGTACAACACAACGCATACGCTTCACCCCTAGGGTCAATTTCCTTTCCTAGTCTCACGCTTCACTTTGCATCATTCTATGCTTCACTTGTCCACTCGACACGTTCTTCACCACACGCCCTACATGATTATTAGGTACACATATTTTATCTAATTTATTAGATCGAGTATTCACTCAACAACATAAAGTGGGGAAAATGTAGACACAAAATCACACACTTGGGTAAATTTGTAGGTCCTAAAAGCATGATAGCATTTACATGATTCCTAAACAAGAAAACTAGTGGTTGACAACTATCTTTGGCCTCTTGTATTTATTTCTTGCTTTATCTTTGGTCTTGCACACCCTACAACTTAGTTTGAACTTTACTAATTTATTTTTATGGCTTCATACACCACCGCCCAACCAGGACAAAAATGCCTCATCACTCCTATCCCCTATGAGTTCCCTTGACCATTTCTCACCTTACTCACCCTTTTTGGGTCTCTTTTATCTTTTTGTAATCTTTTTCACTTATGGGTTAGCCTTCCGTTTTTCAATTGTAAAATTCAAACAAGGAAATCATATAAATACATATTATGCTTTCAAAATAGAGAACCAAATACTAAGCATTATTATCATCACCTAAGCTTACATTCAAAAGGCACCTAAAGCACTCCAAGGCATCTATCTAACATCTATTCAAGGGATAAGGGATGCATCAACTTTGAATACACAATAGAAGGGGAAGTTCATTTTATTCCATCCACACATTTTACTACATTTCTACATTCTAGCTACATCTCGCTATCAAGTGTAACTTGCACAAGGGCATCCTAGGGCACAATTTCTACACACACTCACAAGAAATACATGGAGTTTGAGATGTAGTGCAACATTTTGTCATAAGTTCACTCTCGGGGTGATCTTGGGGTCATTCTGACTCCCCATTCTACATTTTTCTTTGTAGGTTTGATGTGGGTTATGGGATTGTGTGAGTGAACATCTCTTTTGTAGGTTACAGGTACCTTCGGTGATCATAGTATGAACAACATGCGATCAAAAGAGAGCATCTGGGACACTCTTATGAGACAACATAAACCAGATCCTAAGATTTTACAATCACCAATGCTTAAAGGCACAATCACTAGTGCTGAAACACCCCTTTCTACTCCTTTGGGCACCCCTATCCGACATTACTCTCAAGGGTTGCAGAATTTCTAGTGACCAATGACAATGTTGCTTACATCATGTTCATCACTTCTCCCTACTAGATTAGTCCCAGATTCCATGACTACCCGCTAAGTCATCCTCTATTTATCTCTTGCTTAGGGTTTTATATTTTAAATCTTAGTTTTCTTGTGTCATTTTGTGCTTTATGATTTAGACATCGAGTTACTCTAAAATATTTAGATTTAACTCAAATTAAATTAAATCAATATCTCATCCATATGGCAATGTTTTGGCCCAATTTTTCCTAATTAGATTTTTTGAGACCAACATAATGGTGCAACTAAATTAAATATCCTTTATATGTATGGATACATGATATCAAGGTCAACAATTGTTACTTATAATTCCTACTAAAGGAAATTATATATAACATTCATTAAATGTGATAATTACAATATTTTAACCAATAATATATGTTAGTATTTTCCAATGACAAAGTTCAACATTAAAAGAAACATGAATACTCATTGAGAGCCTTATTCACGAATATTCTATTTATCATATCGAGAACTTTATAAGATCATAAATGAGAGTTGAATGATTATACTAAATCTTAGCCATGAAAAATTAAAAAAATCACAATGATGATCGACACTTTTTCTTAGGGCAATTGTTAGTAAATGTAATAATATTAAAGTATATTTAAAACAATCCTTGTATAAAAATACTTCATGTTTAAGAAAAAATGCATTCCCTATTGTGTGCTTTAAACTTTTATGGTAATTACCACGAGATAATCAAATGAACATTGAATTTAATGTCAAGAATAAAAGTGAAGAACTTACACCATTACGATTGCCATTGTAGTTCAACACCTCTCAACATAACTAGTCACATACCAATAAAACAACTATTAAACACAATAATACATAACGATAAACTAATCTCATATCAATAATTAATAAGCACATAAAAATAGTTCAATATCATAATAATTACCTAGTCTTGTCGCATATTCATTTTCCAATACTTTCAAGTATGTTCTTTTTCCTTTATCTATTAATTGCACTTCCTTCAACGAAATATGCTATACCATGGTATTGTTATGTTTTTCATCTTTATCATTTTTATAGTTAGATAACTTTTGAATTTAATTGTGTACGAATTTTTTTAAATCAACATTTTTGAAACACACTTTATGATCCATCATCGAGATGAGAATTAGAGTGAGTGTAGGTTTTAAGCTTATAATTCTATTTAAAGATGTGACCATAAAGAATAATGATTAAAAATTAGCAATTAACAAAAAGATAAATTTATTTAATAGTTTTACGAGCAATTGAATATTAATATATATTTAATATTATAAATATAAATATTTAAGATCAAAAGTTTTATTGACCTTAAATGATAACCCTAAATATAAATATTTTTTTACAATTATTAAATAATATTAATATTTATATATAAATTTTATTAAACATCAATTTAATATCTAAAAAAATAATTTATAAAATAATTTTAGATTAAATTTTTAATATTTAATATTATTATAAATATAGACACAAATTTCCCGATAAAGGGATTGGAAAAAAAGTAATGCAAAAATAAAAGTTAAATGGAAGCCACCTCTAATGATTTCATCAAGCTCAATTTTGATGGAGTGGCTAAAATTAATCTTGGAAGAGATGGGGCAGGTGGTATTTTTCATAACTCTTTGGGCAACCCCATCCTTGGCTTTTTGAGGCTAGTGGACCGCTCTAATAATCTTGTGGAGGCTAATGCTTTATGGCGTGGTCTTAAAACCACATAAGAAGAAGGGTTAGGATAACTTCATTATTGAAGGTGATTCACAAATCATTATAAATGTGGTAAACATGAAAAAATGGAACATTAGAATTTAAACAAAATTGTGGAGGATTGTATCACCTTAAATAATTAGAGGCGAATTCTTCACACTCTTGGGATCGCAAACGAAGTTGTTGATAGCCTTGCCAAATTTTGGGGTGAGCTCAATCTTAGAAATGAAAAAAATGATTATATTAAAACCAATTGATTTAATTAGGAGATTGTAGATTTAATTAATCGGGATGGGCCCATCATATCACCACAAGTGTTAGGAATAGATCTCGTACAACTATAATTGCAAATTTACAGAGCACATCTACGTACCCTCCTTCACTCATGAGATTTATTACCATAATTTTTCACATTGGGCGGATAGATTTTTAGTATGTGTGAAAGGTATTCATATCTCAAACCTCACACTCTCCATTCTAATGGTCTAATAAGATTTGTTGTTTATGTGGAAGGAAAATGGAAAAAGGAAGAATGTGGTTGAAGCGCTATGTGCACCAAGGCATGCAAAGGAAAAACAACGACGAGTAACATTGTGCATGAGATGTAGGACAACCTGGTTCAAAAGTTCTCCATTAAAGATTTCCATTACTCTTTTTGGGACTGGTAAATGACCTCAAACTAAGGCAACTATTGAATGCGGGATGTATATTGGACAAAGGCACTCAGGTTATATAACTAAATAAGTCATGGATTTCTAACAACAAAATATGATTGCGTGTGTCAAAGACCTAAGCTGCTTAGATGGATGGCTACAAATCTGCTCCATGCCCAATTATCAACCAAGTTTGGGGACTCGACAGATAGTGGAGGAAGTAGTTAAAGCAGTGAATGACCGAGGATAATCCATTGCTATGTTGGACACACTGAAAGTGGCACAAATCATTGGTATCCAGACTACACTTCTTGGAGTAAACAATTCCTTTTGTAATTCATAAGGATATGGAATGGTTAGGATTTTACATTGGACTCACATGGATCAAATTTGGAAGCTCTCTATGGCTCAAGTTCTAGAAAAGATCTATCAAGGCAAAAAACTGGATGTGATATGTGTCATGTTGAATATCCTGCTTGACAAGTTTGAAGACTCCAAGTTGGCTGAAATGATGGTTACTCTGTTGATCGAGGAGGAGACCAGGGATACTAAAATGACTACATACATAGTTTCAACTCCTCAAAGGAGAAGGATAATTAGTCTCGGGTGTGTTTACTTTAATGTATTTTAATTATAATATAATTGTAATATGTTTTCTCCAACTTTAGGTGGTTTTTGTACTCAAAATTTTACATGGTTTATCGGGTCTTTTTTATATAAATATTTTAAATAGTGAGGCGAGGTGTCTCTTTTTTAACTTATAAAAAAGATACAAATAATTAAATATATAGAGATTGAGATAGTGACCAAACATGGATTGTGAAGATACCATCCTATTATATATTATGGGTTTTTGTTTAAACATTTTAATATATGTTTGAATTTTTAAACTATAAGTTCATTCTTAATCTCCTCAAAACTATCAAAACAATCAATAGGTAATCTCTTCTATTTCTTTTAAATAATGCCACATTGAACTAGATAAATCGGTTCAATTTTTGAAGCTCTATATTCTTATTTTCAAATGAATTGTTTAGATTTATTTATAATTAATTTCTAATATTCCTATTAATTATAAATGATACTTGTATATTGTTCATAATGAATGTATATACTTTACCTTATTTCCATTGATCTTTGGCACTTTTAAATTTGTAGTTTATTATGAATTAATAATAACATTAATTGTTAAAAATCCTAATAAAAATAAAATTATACATTTTTAAAAATAATAATCTTAATAGAATTATAATTTTTTTCATATCAATATATAATATAATACATTGAAATATATACATACAATTTTTTTATTGGTAAAAGGTTTGGGAGGGACCTTACCCAAGTTTATAACAAAAGGCTCAACAACCAAGATAAACAAAGTAAAACAATGTGATTTTTGATCTGTGGGGTCCACACCCCAACCAAAAGAGTAAAAAGTAGGAAAAAGTAAAGGCAGGGGCCAAATGCCTACAAAGAGCCCAATAACAACACATCGACAACAAAATTGTAGCTAGAAAACAACACAAAAACAGCTGCACCGAGAACAGGAGTCAACAACACTAACCAACAGACTTGCTAAAAAAATTAACATCCACCCCGAAAGCTCTGGTAGAGTTTCGGGGCAATGGCGATGGTGGGGTCCTAATTTGTAGCTTTGAAATTTCTTGTAATCTTTCCATTCTTCCAAGCCGTGTCTGGAATCGTTGGAGTCACAAATTTGGTGGATATGGACTTGTATAAGATCCAAAATAACATTGTGCATAGCCAAGTAATTAATGTGTTTTTCCTCAAGAGCTTTAAACTTAGTTTCAAAAGTAATAATTTCTTCTTTGAGGCCTATTTTGGGGTCCGAAGCTTGATCCTTAATAGTAGACTTAAGCAGGAAGTCTACATTTTCCTCAAGGTTTTTAACAACATTAGCTTGCATGTTGAATTTATTTTCCAAACTAGTGCCAACATCCATGACAGGGAAAACAGAGGGGGGGCTATCATCCACCACAATTTCTTCTCCCTTCTTCTAGAGCCCACAACTTCCTTGCCTTTCCTACTGCTGTGGAGAACCCTTTTTGGGGGTGGCTCCGAGATAGAGTCCTTATACATGGGATTTTTAGATCGAATACAAGTTTGTTTGGGGAGGGGAGAAACCACGGTAGGGCAAGGGTCGTTAGAAACAACACTAGACAAGTACTGATTAATGAGATAAATGACACCGTGATGGAGAGGAATAGTCCTCTTGTGGCCCTGAACTTCAAGAATAGATTTTTCCATTGACTTCAGAATGTAGTAGGAGAGACTTACCTTCACCTCGCGCATGAAGTGGTTAAGCAAGACTAGGTGATACTGCGGAATGGTGGAGAATATTCCTTCTAAAGTGACATAATGTACCATCATACGAGTCACCTCATCATAAGGCTTTGGGATAGAAGAAACCAAAATTCCTTCCTTTTTGATGTGGAACATATATCCATCATCCAAAAATAACTTTTCTTCGCTTCCTTATCAAGTTTGTTCTGAAGAATTTGTTCCCCTCCATGCTTAGACCGGTGATAAAATGAGATGAATTCCTCAATGATTTGAAAGTCCCTTTCACCAAAAGAGACATTATGTCTTTCCAATTTGCCACAAATTGTAAAGATATATATTGGTCATGCCATTTTATGTGTTGGATGAATTCGGTGAAGCCCTCCATATTTATGGTCTCCCAAAGCTCAATTTGTTCTGCCATTGGGGATCAAAGATAGGTTCCACATGAAAGGGGCACCACCCATTCTAAAAACCCTCTGAGAATTCACAGAGTTGAACTGAAAGTTGTGAACAGTAAACTTCCCAACAACCCTTCGACAACATGTATGCATGTGCGTAGTAGGAATAAAATCCACTTCTTTCTCCCTAAAAAGTTCAGTATGATGATTTTGAGAACATGGAAGAATAAATTTGGGCATGCCGAATTGCCATGGAGATCTAGCTTTGGGATCACACACGTGTTGGCACCACCAACTGAGAAGTACTAATGAGTGTGTTCATTTCATTTGAAATGATATTTCTAACTTCGGTAGGAGTGTCATTGAAGTCATGCCATTCTTTGTAATCATTAATACAAACTCCAATGTTTGCAAGTGAATCTGCATATTTGTTCCCTTCTCTATACACATGCTTGAAAATGATGTTAAGACCATTGCATAAATTGTGAGCTTCATTAATGAAATCCCTAATGGTCCAACTAGGAGTTAGGGATTTAGTAAGAGTATTGACAATATTCATTGAGTCACCTTCGATAATGATGTTTCCCATGTTGAGTTTCTTAGCAATTCGATTCCCTAGAGTGTTGTTAGAGCTTTAGAGTAGTGGTTAGTTTCTTACATATATACATACAAAATAAATATAAATTAAAATAAAGATTAAAAAAATTAAAATAATAAAGATAGATTTAATTTTTTAAATAGAAAAAATAATTAAATTTAAATCTAAAATGAAATAAAATAAAATAAAAACATTAAAACAATAGAAATAAATAAAAGTTCTTTAAAGAATAAAAATAAAAGAAATCAATATAAACAATATGTGTATCTTTAATGCAAGATAAACACATTCTTTTGTTTACATAAGTATATTTGAACTTTGAGATACCTTCAAATATTCATAAGTAAATGATTCTCAAAATTGTAGTATTCTTAGTGGATATCTTTGTAGCAATATTTTCCAATGCACTTAAACATTGTGTATTCTTTTAGGTCTAGTATGCCTATAAGATAGTGTTCCTCTATTGGGACATAAAACTTGAACTAACTTGATACGAGATAAAGAAAAACACTTTGTGAAGGGCTAGAAGATTTGTCACAAAATGCCCAAAATGGCGGGAACTCTTATTCTTATTCGATATAGATAAGATCGATCCTAAGAACATGAATTTTTATTAAATCCAACCTAAGACTTAGAGTTATCAACTTCAAAACCTTGTTTTTAGGCAAAATTCATACAACTATTTGAAGTTCCATATTGTCTTTTGTACATAATAACCATAAAAATTAAGGATAACACTAGAGGAGCCAAACCACCTCTAGAATATTTTATTAGGTATGAAGAGATATAGAGTAAAAATAATAGACCCCAAAAATATAAAAACCGATCTGCTTCAAATATGGTCCTCTTCCATACCATGATTATCACAAAGCCATCAAGAAAGTTTTTCAAAACACGACTCTTATTGTTGTAAGACTTGTGAATCAATCAAGAAATGCAATTAGATGAAAATGACTATTATGTTCACAACAAAAACTAGGAGAGTAAATGATAGGAAATATTGTAAACATGACCAATCACATTTACATATTTGAAGCCAATTGTGACTATAAAGAAGAGGAACATATAAGTTTGTCAGAATATAATTGTTAGTGCTCACATTATTTATTATTTATGTGGGTTACTAAAATTATATAGTGCAAGTTAATTATCATTATGAGAATAATATTATATTTAAATGATTTGTAGAAGAAACAACTCATAGTGATAATGTATGTAAGTTATAATACACCTTTAGAATAAGAAGATTTGTTAAGATAAGTAGAATATTAATGTGAGTTTGTTATGAGTTGTTAAAACAACTCATCTATGTAAAAGAGAGTAGTTGTAGGAGAAAATATAAACACTCCTATTGTATATGAGATGAAAACCTTATGTGTGCGTGTTTTTATGTCTTTGGATTATTACAAGTTTATTATTATGAAGTTTATTATATTGTGCAACAAATTATTCTAAGAAAAGTTTGACCAAGTTTTAAATCAAGTTTATTGTAAGATAAATATGAGGCATTGAGTTTTCAAGGGCGCCTCTAAATTCATGGTTGCCTCTCGAGGATTGAAAAATCTACCAAAAATTCCAGAATATATCTCTCGATAAAATAAACATATCTTCCTCATCCAATATCGGATTGAGATGATTTTTATGGAAATATCATAAATATACACTTGTAGTTTAACATCATTTTAAAATTGAGCATAAAGGTTCTAAAATTATTGTATAAGTTACATGAATGTTTTTTTGTTAAAAATATAGAGAAGAAAATAGTCCAACTTTATTTGTTGTATTATCATAGAAAAAAGATTCTTTAAGGTTGCAATCAAAATGTATCATTTGTAGTATAAGAAAATAAATAATGCAACAACATCTTATTACTTGTAACATACACATTGTTTTTGAAACCGATGTTCAGAGCTTGTCATATTTGTGGGCGATACGATAATATTAATGGAGAAGCTAGTGAAATTGATAAAATTGAAGGGGAAATACAAATGTAATTAATCTTGATTGAAAAGTACATATGGTATGTTGTCAAACCTAATGCGGTAATATCGACATATGCAAACGAGCATGTCAAATAATACATAAAAGATTAAAAACACATTGGGTACCATTGGTTCTAGATTTTCAAAAACATACTTGCACCATGTGGACTTCACGAAGTCTACCAAAGAGATTTAGGAGACATTAAACAAGATATTTGGATCTAAGGTACAAAGTGCCAAAACAACATTGAAACAAAATTGTATGGTTTGAAGATGGAAGAAGGAGCAAAAATGGAAAATCATATAAGTAAGTTCCACTTCCTTTTAATTAGTTAGATGACATTAATGAGAAAGTAAAAGATGATGATGCAAAAATAAATATTCTAAATAGTATGCTCAAGATATTTTCAAGTTTGTTTTTTTACTTTAAGCAACATAAAAATTATTTTAGGAGTCATGTCTACTCTACTTAATGAAAATGAATATTCATGACCAGAAGAGGTAATGTATGTACAAAAAAGGCAAATGCATCTTTAAAGAAAAGTAAGTACAAGTTATGAGCTCTAAAAATCACTGATTAGTAAGAAAGTATTGAAAACTAAAATTATACCTCCTTTCATGTGTCTCTATTGCAAACTTCAAAATGGGAAATGATGTGGATGGGCCCAAGTGCTTGAAGTGTAAGTGCTTTGTCAATGTGAGCAACACCTTCGCTGCAGAAATGATCAATTCAAACTTTGCACCATGGATGTGGGAATAGTGGATTTATGGATGAAAAAGTGGGGTGATGCAGAAATTAGGACACGATCAATGGGATGCTCTATGCAACAAAAGTGCAAGAGTTATGATAATATTTCAATCTTGTTTTGAAGGGGGGTAAGGCTTTATTTATAGCCTAAAAATGGGATTAATTTAGGGTTTTGGGTAATTATTATTTGGGAAAGTAAGCAAGATTAAGTGAGTGGGGGACATGAGGAATGGTCATGAATTAAATTCAAATATTTAATTCACAAGTGGGGGACATGGGGAATATTTGACATGTGAGGAGGATTGGGTTTAATTAGTGATTGAAAAGGATCAATTAATCAACTAACATTGATGACGTCAATGTGGTTTTATAAGGGAAATGGGATGGGAAAATTAATTGATTTAGGATGATGGTAGAATTAAGGTGTCTACATTTTCCCCTCTTTCAATGAAAATAGTGCCCTTTCAAATAAAAGATGAGATGGATGAATATTTGTTGAAGGTTTTAAAGAGACCCTTTTAAGGAAGGTATTCCTGTGATAAGAAGATATAGAGGAAGAAATGAGAAAACATTCCTTCAAAAGTAGAAAAATGTTGAGAATGGGGGAAGATATGATTTTTAGTGGAAAAAATGTGATGATGTATCCTCTAAGAAAAAAATGTTATGGGAAGATGAGGGAATGTGATGATGCCCCTCGAGAGGGTCAAGCTGATGAGAGAGCAGCAGAGGTCATGAAATGATGAGAGGTCAACTCTATGAAAATGAGGACAAGAATAGGGTGTAATAGAGTGCATCGAAGGGAGTGTGCAAATGGGGAAATATTTTAATTGACCTTGAATGCTAGGTGTGAAGATGTGTTGAAGGACGTAACGATTGAGAGTGGAAAGACAAAAAAAAGGAATGGACATGAGTAGTGGTTGATTATGGGTAAGTGAAGAACAAGGAAAGAAAATTTGGAGGTGAAGAAGACAAGGGGATGGAATAGAGTAGACAAAGATGAAGGGGGATAAAAAGGGGATGAAAGAGATGGAAGAGAATAATAGATAAGGATGATAGGAGAAGGGAATGAATAAGAACAAACAAGAAGATGAGATGAGATGAGAGAAGATGACAGAGCAAAGGGTGAAATCATAAAAAAGGGGGAGAGAGGTGAAAAATGAAGGTAGTGGAATATAAAAGATACAATGAAGAGGTGTGGATGAGATGAAGGGAGAGAAATGATGGAAAAATGAAGGAGATGAAGAATTTAAAGAAGAGATGATAGAACAAAGAAAAGAAAGAAATTATGAGAGATTAGGAAGATGTGGAGAAGATCAGAGAAAGGAAGAGAAACTGGTACAAAATGAATGAAAAGGGTAGAGGTGGTAGAGAAAATAAGGGGAGGGGAGGAGGAAGGTGAAAATGATGGGGGAAGAAGAGATGACAGAGTGGATACAAGGAGAAGATTGAAGGAACCAAGTCATCATGGAGAAGACCAAGGTAAGAAAATATAGGATAGACCGCATGGAAATGCATGTGGAAGGTGGGAGGATAAAAAGGTGGGATAGTGATGAAGAGACTGGGAAACAATGGGGAATTAAGGAGAATGAGGGAAAAGGGGAAGAAGATGTAAAGAAAGAGAGAGGTAAGAATGAAGAGTGGGAAGGAGGAGAGGAAAAGAGAAAAAATGATGCAAAAGGAAGAGAATCAAGAATGGGGATATTATGTGGAAAGTCGGTAGCATAAAACATGTAAAAAGAAGAAAGAGGGGAGGAATGACACAAAGTTAAAAAACCATGGAAATGCGTGAGATGAGTATAAGAGGATTTACAAGAAAATAGAAAAGGATGTATGATGAAGATAGTAAAGGCATTGACAAGGCGAAAGGAAGATGTAGAGGTGGATAAAAGGGAGGGGAGGGAGGAGAGAATGAGGGATAGCAGAGGAAATGCCAATGAAGGAACATTAGGGGAAGACCAACAATAATTATTGTTGGTGAATGATGGGGAAAGAGTGGAAAAGAATGGAGAAGAAAAAGAGAGTGAGAAAGGTAGTGGAGAATGATGAGGAGTGATTTTTAGGGGTCGACCAACAATAATTATTAGCATGGAAATGGAAGATGATGATGAAAGAATGTTAGGGGACAAAAAAAAGACAAAAAAAACATGTAGACATGGCATTAGATATGTGGGAGAATTCAAGAAGATGGAGTGGAAAGAGTAAAGAAAGGAGGAGTGATGATTTGTGACAAGATGAAGGTGAGGAGAGGATGCGGAGGATGAGGATGAACAAGGTGAAGGTAAAGAAATGAACATGGAAAGAATGGTAGAGAGTGGTATGAAGAATGATAGATCAAGGGGGAAAATGGGGGAAAGTAATATGGTGTAAGTGAAGATGGTGGATGCACTCTGTGATATGATAGGTTGAGAAAGGGTAATGGTAGGAGGAAAATTTGGTTAGTAGGGAGACCAGGGGGAAGGAACGATCAACAAAAGGAATGATAAGTGAGTAGAAGGTGAATTACAGAATAAAAAAAACTATCTTAAAGGGAACCCTTAAGTAAAACTGTCATGCGGTGGAAGTGATTAAGTAAGATTTCGAAGCAGAGGAAGATGACAAAGGTGGTGAGAGGATGTGATGATGGGGAATGCCAAGAAAAAGTGAAGGGTGAGGATGTGTAGGGATGTGGAAGTGTTAGATGATAGATCATTCTTAAGAGGGATGTAGACACCAAAATTTGGTATCCCTACCCATATTTCCGCGTCGCTTCTTTCACCATGGTCCTATCTAGACCCCCTTTATTTTAATTCATGTTCATATTCTAATTCTCATCTTTCTTCTTTATTAACTTATCAAATTTTAATTTTTTAATTAATTTCAGCTAACCACCTTCTAGTCCTCATCTCATTAGTTTATTACTCTAATTAACTTTCATTTCCTCCTCAGGTTGTTTGTTAACACTAACTACCTAGTTCCACATCCCAATGCTTTTTCTAGCTTTTATTTAATCCATATTTATCTCCCACCTACCCATATCACTTCCCTAAGAAACCCTAATCCGCATATATGCTTTAAAACACTCATCCTAATCCATAAAAGCCCCATATCTCAAATAAATCACTCTTCCACCACCCAAAGGGATGGTTCCCCACAGTTGGTGGTGACCCACTCGGGTCACCGTCGACCCTATAAAGCTAGTTTTACCCCCTACCAAAATGAGGCATATTTAAATTTTTCTTGACTTTGTGTAAACTTATCTTTGAGATTGATCATCTTTGCAATTACTACAATCTTTTTGGAGTCTTGTGTTTGTTTTACATCACTTGTGGAGACTTTGGGAGGTTTATCTTACTTCATGTTGGTTTAATCTATCATTGTTCATCATTGTTATTATCTTTTAGGTACTAACGTTTTGCAGTTCAACTTCCATTTGAGCCTCATCTTGACTTCCTCTTTCAATGATTCTATGTAGGTTGTCCATCCGGCCCATCTACCCTCATCTTTTTTAGCCTTGCCTAGGTTGTCGTCATCGCTCTACCCAAGTCATGTTGTCACCCAATTATGTGTTTTCATCCATTTTGTCTTCCAGATCTTCATTAGTGTGTTTCTTTGTTCTATTTTTTATCTTTGGTGTCCCAAGATTTCAACTGAAATTTGGGACTACCCATTTAAAAAAATCATTTTTAGAATAACATGTCTTTTTGTGTTTTTATTGCGAGGAAGATGTACGTATTATGTTAGGATATTCCAGTGTATCATATGAGCCAATTTCGACAAATATCTAGATGCCCAAACTCGTTTTATCCCTCATGAGTTTTGTTTGTGGGAAATTTTTATTTAATTAATTATTAAATAAATAATTCCCATTTGAAGTAAATTGTGCTATGGTTGAGTCTTGTTGTGATTTTCATGCCAATATTCACTGTCTCATTAGGATTTTCACCAGAATGAATTCAGGGCATGTCTACAACTTTGGCAACATTTTTTGCTTTTATTAATTTCTTTTGCATTTTTCCCCAGTTTTCTCTGTAGTTTCTCTGTGAAAATTTCCCAAGTCAATTCCTTCACCGATATAGTCTATTTAATTACCTGAAGCATCTGGAGATCATCTACCAACAGAATGCCAGAAGGAATCAACCTCAAAATGCAAACTGCTAACCAAAAATGATGAAGTCATGCACAAAAAGCCTCTCCCAGGCAAGTCACATTTTCTGGAATTAGTGAGTGTAAGTTATAATGGGATATTTGGAAGCTGTAGGTAGGTGGGAATTTATTACTTGCATTGCGCAGAGTAATTTTTACCATGAAGTCAAATTCACTTAAGATGCGATGGGAAAATTAGAGGCGACAGATAGGCGGGAATTTCTTACCTGCCTTACAGGGTAAAAATTCCCATTATAAAAAAAAGAAAAATCACTTAAAACACCGATGTGAATTTTCTACGCTGCACTTTAGTAGGCTAACTTTTCCCATCGAAGGTTTTATTCACCCATACAAGTCATGCAAGTCACACTTTTCCAAAAATAAGCTATTTTTAATACAAGTCGCACTTTTTAGAAAGTCACTTAAGCTGCAGTGGGAAAATTGGAGGTGGCAGGCAGGTGGGAATTTATTACTTGCCTTGTAGGGTAAAAATTCCCATGATGAAAGTCAAATCACTTAAGTGGAAGAAGGGATTTTTAGAGCTACGGTGCAGGGGTGAAATTCCCATCGAAGTTGACTTCTTAAATTTAGAATTCACCCATGCCAAAAAGTGTGACCCATTTGGTGATTAAACAATGATATTAATGATATTTATTAATAGCTTTTCTGCCTAATTTTGGTGCCATGGATGAATAAAAAGTCAATGCATGAAGGCTAGTCAAAGAGAACTGAAGGTAACATGCTAAAAATAAATAAATTAAATTTATTTAATGGGAGTCAACAACATGTAAAAATAGGTGCCCATTTTTGGGTGAATAAACATCATTGTTTATTAATTAATTGCCAGGAATAGGAGGGGCAATTATTAAAAATAGAATGTTGAGAGTTATATAAGCATGGGCTGCCATAATGAAGATGTAATTAATTCTTTTAGCAGAGGATTGCAGCCCAAACAGTTTTGGCGCCAAAGGAAGGAGGATTTTGCATTAAAGTTTATTTTCCACTACCGGAAGCTTCCAATTTTGGCGCCTAGGGTTGGAATAGCCTGATTTTGGTCATTCTGAGCATCTGCATGTTGGTATAAGTGCTATGGTGAATTAAATAATATTTTTCTTGCTTTGCATGCAAGCAAAATCTTAAATTTTAGGGCAGCGGGCTTCATATGCAGATTTTTGGTGACAGAAATCAAGTATTCATGCTCTGGACTTCATCTTTGTCTTAAATAATTGCAGGTATTCATTACAAGTGTTCATACAGGTGAAAGGAAGTTCAAATCAATGTTAGGTACATTGAATATATCTTCCGAATCTGAAGAAATTGATAGATATGCATGAATTGATCCAGTTCTAAAGAATTAGGTAGAGTAAAAGAAAAAGAACGCAGACAAAGATTGCTCAGACAAAGACTGCTCCAGCCATGATGAAGCGTGATGATAGAGAGGGATCAACAGAATCATGCATAGCTTCAGATTTTCTGAAGTCAATGATACAAACATAGGCCCTAAACCTATCACCGATTTAATTGACAGATCCAGATCTCATAATTGCAAAGCTTCCGACAAAAAGGTCATCCTCTTGTTTCTGACACAACCCGTGTAGAAGTCATTGCATGGAGAATTCCTTCCAAGATCTTGTGCATGTGCTCCCAATCTTCCAGTTGAAGCCTTCATCAAATTTACTTTGCATGTACTAAAGAAGAATTGCAAAAGATTCAAAGATAAGAGGGAAGACAAGGCAAAGACAATACCCACAAGCGAATCACAGTCACCTGCTTCCAGATCCAACTTGGTGAGAATCAAAGACAAAAGAGTCAACCACATGCAAAATATGGAAAAAGAACAAGATTGGAAGTGTTGCAACTTTCTTCTAATTTATTTTCCTCTTTCTTCTTCTTTTCTCGACAAAGTAATTGAGCGATCAATTAAATTATAAAACTTAAGTGATTGGTTTAAAAGCCATTACTTGAAGAGGTCATTTACTTGGAGATAGGTGGCAGACATGCAAAATAGAAGGTTCTATTTTTAGTTATAAATCATGCATGTCATGCAAAGAGGAATTCTAGGAGGGAGATTGCCAGTTGTTTCTTTTACAACTTCCACATGTGCCAGTTCAATTATAGTTTCCTATTTGTAACTTCCTCTCCATACACTATAAATAGAGGAAGAACCTACGGGTTAAAGGATCAGAATTTGTAAGTGGCATTCTTGTGTTCCAGACTTTGTGCTGAAACCCCTGATAGCTATTTGAAAGCAGAGGAATATAAAGGAACATATTTTCGAGAGAAATTTGTGTCAATGTGCACTTTGTTTCTAACTTTATGTCTTAGATCTATTCATAAACTTTGTGTTATTCTAAATCTAGATCTGAAAGTTTCCTTTGCTTATAATTTTGTATGTTAATATCTATCTATTTTACCTATGTGCATGCGATCAACTCTGTAATTTATTGATTGGGTTGCACATCTTCCCCCTTTCATTCATGTGTTTCTATTATTTTCCCTTCTTCAGATATTTCCTTTCTTTTACAACTACTTACTTGTTGCAAAACTATTTAGCTATGGTTCACGAGCTATATGGTCAAAGTAATACCCACAAATAGATACTAGAAAATTTAATCGAAAAATCTTACACAAGAGCCTCACCTTTGGTAAATGAGGGATATTTATCTCACGACTACCTAGGTTTTTAGCTATGCGAGAAAATCTAGCCAACACATACCAGTTCTCGAGATCTATTATTTTTCTTCTCTGTTATTCCAAATGTTTTATGTTTATCTCCAATGCTACCAACTCAGCCTAGTCACCATCAACTTGAGTCATGTTTCCATCCAATCCATCCCAATATTTATTTTCTTGAATCCTTTTTGTTTCTCTATCTTAGATCTCCTCTGCGGAGTGTTACCGCAAGTGTTCTCGAGCTTTGTGATCACACGATTTGCATTTAGATTCTTCTAGATCTGCATTTCTAGCTTATTATCTAGATCCATCTACTCGAGTAATTGTCAACCTGCCCTCTATAACATGGGTCACCATCGACCCAACTGTGTGTACAATTCATTTTATGGTTATTTAGATTAGATATGTACTTTTCATCCATTTCTACAATTTTAGATTCTATTTAGCTTCAATTTCTACATGTTAATCAATCCTTTCATTTATTTTATCATCTTTTATCAAACACGGGGGTTGACATCCGCATAAGGAAGTTAACACTTCTTAGAAATGACTTCATCGGGAAACCCCCTCATCTACCAACTAATCCATTTTATTTCTAGTTACCTTTGTTATGCGGAGTTTATTGAGTTTCTTTGTGAGGTCTCACTTTGCGCCCATCCATTTGCAACCATCATACACCAAGGTAGCTTAAACACATACATTTTTGGAGTTGTTTGGATTTGTTTAATATCTACTTCACTAATCGGAATAGGAATGAGAAAATTTGATCAACATTTTGGAACACTCGGTGGGACAACCATTTTAAGCGAGTCTCTTAATTTTTTTGTCATTTTCTATATTTATTTCATCTTCCACTAACATTTGTAGTAGAATATTTACTTTTTCTTGTTCTTTTTAAGATTTTGGATTGTTTGCATTCTTGATGTTTGCTTGCTTAAAAAAATTCAGATAAAAAGGAAAAGCATTCTCTAGATATTCTTATTTTTGTCTTAGTTTCTCTTTTTCATTACATTTTTCATTTCTTATATGTTTTCGTCATCGAACTTTCACATTGGATTTTGGCTTAAAAATAACCTTTTGCATCCTTGCTTGCTCATCTAGCTAAGTAGGGGTTTAATTGGTTGCATTTCACATTCCATCACACACAACCAAACTCACACATCAATCTACATATCTAGACATCTTCCTACCAGGTGGGCGATTGGGATTTCACCACCCAACAGAAAACGCCGCGGTGTTTTAGCCACATTATAAATCCTATATAGATTTGGGCCTCATCTACCTTGGGTATATTGAGGACTCCCAACCAAAAATACATGAAACCAAACCTAGATTGCCATTTCTTAGGTAACTTTGTTATCCATTCTCATTTTTTTTTTCACACTTTTAAATTAATCAAGATAAAGAAAACATTGTGTGTGTGTGTTACACACACACACACACACACACGCGCACACACACACACACACACATATATATAGTTGTTGTTAGTGCTCACATTAGTTTATTATGGATTATATTGTTTATAATGTGTGTGATGAGTTGTATTTACAACTCATAGCTTTGTAATATTATTATTAATAGAGTTGTCATGATAATACAACTCATTGATAATAATATAGGATTGTATTTGTGTACGTGAGTTTATCTCACCACTAGAATAGGAGTTGTTGAGAGATTCTAGTGAGTTAGTTTAGGGATTTGAGATGATGTTTGACTCCATGGAATAAGGAGTACAAACTACTATATAATGTAATATTTATCAATGAATAAATCATCCGGATGAATACAATTTGAATATTATTATATTCGGTCTTAATTCTGCATTATTTTTCTAAATTTCATAAAGAAACTCGACCAAATATTTCATTTGGTATCAAAGTAGTTTGGTCTTGCACTTGTGATGGAGAAGAAAGTTATTTGATAGGATGTAATAAAGAGGTTGTATCTCAAAATTTGTAATTTGGGTTCTTGAGATATTTTCTAGGTTTTTAAATTGTGATGCAAGGAAGTCCAAATTTGAGAAGAACACAAATTACGGTTAGGGAGTAATTATGAAAATAGTATTTGCCTCTCTTTTACAAACGTGATCGAAGTTTCTCTTCATCTTCTTGGGGTGCGGACCTTCTTTGTTCTTCATGTTTTCTCATTGCATGCGGGTTATTCAAAATTGTCCATGCATTGGTTTGACGTCTCTATTCAGCAAGAAACTTTCTAATCTTATAAATTACTTGCAGTTTGTGGATCTGTCATTTCTTGTATAGTTCAGGTTGTTGGAGGAAAGGAAATCCATTCTGCATTAAAAACGCCATCAACTCAGGCGCTTTCCATATTGGGATGACATCAATTTGAAAGAGAAATTCTAGCCTCAATCCATATTGCCAAAATCAGATCACTGTTGACTGGACATTTTTAGCGAAAGAGGATGTGGTCTTTGTTTATCAGATTACATATATGATTTATCACATTCCAGATCTAATTTATCATATTACATATTTGTTTTTTTCCATGAGCCCATGTCCTCCAAATACTACAATTTTCCATTCAAATTTTGGTTGGAAGCATTTTGGTGTCAGTATGCAAATAAAAACACAGCTCGTGGTGTAAAATCATTGGAGATTTGAATTAAATATGTGGCAAAATATCCTAGAGCAGTCCCCTAGATGTGTGCATCTCTGTAACTCAAGTTGTATCCCTTCTTTTTGTCATTTCATCCATGTATGCACATAAATACGATTCAATGTGTTATTAGTGTTTATTTGTCTTATTTAGGATACAAAAAAATTCAATTCATGGTTTTATCATATAATGTGGGTATTCCATTTATAGTGGGTCTCCTTTATAATTTTTTATTATGTCTATTGTTATATTTAGATATTAAATCTAAATAGTGTACACTTTGTCAATATAAAAGCTATTATTTTGTTTTTCCTATAAAGTCTTTTCTAAATCATTATTTTAGGTTATAATTATTCCATTTGTGTCTTTATAATAAGATTCTTCTTTGTTGTCAAGTATTTTGTTATCGTCTCGTCTTGTTATAATTTAGTCTTTTTGTGTCATCAACTAGAGTCATTCTCAAATTTGTAAAAAAAAAAAAATTGCCTCACTTTTAGTGACTCATTTTTGGTGTAAACCGACGTCCTATCTATAATTGAGCTTCATGATCACATCCAACTGAACTAAGTAGCATTTTGATGGAGGATAGAGGCAACAAAGGAAGGAGGTCAATCAATGACCTCTCGCCAGCCACAAGTGACGGGGCCGCACAATGTTGTTGTGGCATTTTATTTCAGTTTTGTGTTTACTTTCTGTAAATAAGAACAAATGGATCATACCTGTTCAACTATTGTAATACATGAGCTCCTGCGTGAGTGATATTTCTTACATTTTCCCTTGATGTCAGAACATTGTGCGTGAATATTTCTTACATTTTCCCATGTCGAACATTGTAGAATATGTAAGCACCAATGTAAGTCAGTTCGTGGATCTTGAAAAGGTTTGTGGGAGATCAAAAAACCACATGAGGTGGACAGTTGATGGTTCCTGTCACGTCAAGGTTTGTGGTAAACTTGTTTAAAACCATGGAAGGAGAGAGCCTTTCTTTTGATCAAGGTCATGAGCCAAGTTGGGCATGCCACATGGGTGAGCATACTGTAGATAAGTGTGTGAATGTTTTTCCACCATGTTCGCACTAAGGGGGAATGTTACAGATATATAGTTGTTGTTAGTGCTCACATTAGTTTATTATGGATTATATTGTTTATAATGTGTGTGATGAGTTGTATTTACAACTCATAGCTTTGTAATATTATTATTAATAGAGTTGTCATGATAATACAACTCATTGATAATAATATAGGATTGTATTTGTGTACATGAGTTTATCTCACCACTAGAATAGGAGTTGTTGAGAGATTCTAGTGAGTTAGTTTAGGGATTTGAGATGATGTTTCAATCCATGGAATAAGGAGTATAAACTACTATATAATGTAATCTTTATCAATGAATAAATCATCCTGGATGAATACAATTTGAATATTATTATATTTAGTGTTAATTCTGCATTATTGTTCTAAATTTCATAAAGAAACTTTGACCAAATATTTCAGTGCTTTCCATAATATAGCCAGTGTTTTCTTGTTTTGTTTCATGCCCATTATTACATGTTCCTTAGCTAAGAAAATGGAACAAAACCTTTCCTCAAACAATTATGTCATCTCATCTCAACAAACATCTACCATGACTGTTGTCTCATCCGTGCCCTTGGTTACTTCTTCCATGGTCACCCAACCTCGATCATCAATGTCCCTCACCAAGGACCTCTTGTTCAAACCACTACTATATATGAGACCAATCCTTTCATATAGCATCATTCCATAACATCTCCACCAACCACCCTCTCCATCCTTTGCATTGGCGATTAACTAAAATTGGAATTTCAAATGTTATTATATTGTTAATCTAAATAGATATAGAAATGCAATAAATGATGTAACTGAAGTATTGAATGCTAAATATTTGATTTTGATATTTAAATGAAATGAGATAATGAAAATGAAAGGGATAAGATACTAACCTAAATTTAACTTACCTTACGTATGCGAGGATGAACTGGATGATGTGTGGACAAAGTAAATGTGAAAGTGCTTTCCTATAAATTGCAAGTGGTTGAAGATCTGTTTGTATTGGGATGCTTGGAAGGGTACTAGGGCACCTGGGGGCACCCTGGTATGTGTTCTAAGCACTCTAGTCTACATAAAGGTTCAGGATTTAGTTTGACGGTGTTCTTTAGGTCTTTGAGTGTCTTTGTCTCTGTCACATAGTTGTCATTGTACCTTCACTTATGTCACTAATGATATGATGTGAAGATCTACCTAAAAACCCCATACAAACCATCAATTCCTAAAAAAGAAATATGTAAATGAAGGGGTCAGATTGACCTTAGCTACCACAATGGTGGACTTATGACTAAGCGATGCACTACATTCTAGACCCAATGTAGTTTTGTGTGCTTATGTGTGCAATATTTTCCTAGGATGCCCTAGTGCCAATGATATCTAGAAATAGGGGCAATAACTAGATGTAAAGATGTAAATGGTGGATGGAATAAAATGAATACAACCCTTTCCCCTATGCTTGTGTGATGCAGATGTAGAAGATGCCCAAATGCAGTCCCTTGCCTTAGTAGATAGCTTCCCTTTGATAGTAAGATGTTCGCCCTTAATGTAGTAAGTATGTTATGTTTATATAGGGATCTCTTGTTCAAATTTTGACACTAATGACACAAAATTTGACTACCTCCTAGGGGAATGAAAGAGACAATAAAAAAGACCAACCTCAAAGAGATAAATTAGACCCAAGTATTACGGGGACCAGGGCACCTAAAATCATGATTGGGCACCCCTAAAACCACCTCTAGCACCCTAGTGTAGGACTGAAGATGAAAATCAAGCAAAATATGACACCTAAGACTCCCGAGAGACGCCAAAACTATAGACAATTGATGATGTACAGAAAAATAAGAATAATGATGACTAACTGATGAAAAGACTAAGGGATGGGTCATTAGTGAATAATTTTATTACATGAGATCCATATATAAAATAACATACTTGGTGGTATAAATGTAATAGTAAGTACGTGATTTTGTGACTACATTTGCCCCCACTTTATGTTGGTGAGTGGAAAACTCAGTAACATAAAGTAGATAGAGATGCTTACCTAAGTAAAAAGTCGAGAGAAGCCCATGTTTGTAGAAGAACCATGATGTGTAGTAGAAGCAGGCCGATAGAACTATAAAAGTGTGCCTAACCATGAATCAACTGGTTGATCCATGTAACATAATGAAAAAGCATAAATGTCATGATTAAATGTACTAAATGAATGTGATGATTAGGATGTATGATGATTTTGAAACAATATAATGATGAATAGGTGGGTAGGGAGTGATAAGTTTCTAACTTGAACACTTGTATACAAATGAATAATCGGAGGATTTGGGCATCCTACCACCAGAGGAATAGTGTAGGGAGAAAAGTGTGTTATTCTCAAATCTTTAACTACATCCTCAAGATCTAGCCGCTGTAGATAGACTTAGATCAAATTTTTTGGTTTTGGATCCAAATGATTTTGATCAAACAATTGACCCATATAGGAGTGATATAGGAAGACACTCTTGCCCCCACTCACAGTTAGGTCTTCACCACATGCAATAGGATGGCTTCCAAGTTAGGTCATCTAGAAGCAAACACAAAGTGTAAGAGAGGGCTTCCAAGTTAGGTCATCTAGAAGCAAAAGCATGAAATGTAAGAATAACTTCCCAAGTTAGGTCATCTAGGAAAGGTGATGAATGTAATCTCCCAAGTTAGGTCATCTGAGAGGCCACACGTAACTCCCAAGTTAGGTCATTAGGGAGGCCAATTGTGTTAAACTCGTATGATGAAATTTTGAACGTGTTAATTGATTGATTGATTGATTTTTGAGTTGATTGGTTTTCATTGGAGAAAGAAATTGATGAAATTTTATGAAAATATTTTTAATCACTTATTTCCCCCAAGTTAGGTCATTAGGGGAAATTATGAAATGTCGTATTAGAAAAATTGTATGTTTGTTGCCCCCAGATTAGGTCATTAGGGAATAATTAATGGTGAATTGTTGTGTAGTGAATTAGTAAATGTTTGAAAAATGGTGAGGTGTTAGATTTGACTAATCACGTGTAATATAAGGGGAATTATAGGATGACCCCAATGATATGCCCCCTTTTGGTGAAAGGGGGAGTGATGATAAGAATGAATGCTAAGCGAAAGTAAGCACAAAATAGATAAAAAATGGTAAAAATTGCTAAAATGTGTATAAAGTGAATGAAGAAAATTTAGAAAAGATGTAACATGTAAAAATGTATTCAATATGGTGGTAAGTGGAATTATAAAAGAATGCCACAAACATGGTACAAATTGAAGTAGAAACACTCAAGATATGACAAAATGGTGTAGTGTGTATTAGTTGTGGAAATAGACACGAAATAATGACTATAGTAAAGTAAGGGATGAAAAAATGACTATAAGTAGTGAAGTGAAAAAGTGTTGAGTCACTTCATTTGTTTTGTATGTGATTGTGAGAGTGAGCATGAAGTGGGTGAAAATGCCGCAAGTGAGAGCAGCAAGCGCGTCCTAGTCGGTTTGAGAGAGTGACAACCATTGTAGCATCGCATACGACCACGGAGTTGGTAAGTGTATCGTTTTTTGCAAAATGTATGGTGTAGTAGTCATTTTGGTTGAATTTTTGAAAATTTGAGATTTTGATTTTCTTGGCATTTGAGACTTGGACAAAAGAGGTGAGGGCGCTAGTGACCCTTGGGACGAAGTGCCCAGAATCGGCGCTAGTGTCTTGCTCTGGGCACCCTAGTCCCGCATCTATTCCCTAGTCCTAGGATGTGTGTAGTTGATGTATAATATTTCTAAACATGGTGCTAGTATGATAATTGAGTGTATGTGGTCTTGTAATGTATTCTAATGTTACATTTGTTGTCGTTTTGTGGTGTGTAGAGAGATATCCACTTGAGGGAGTTCTGTGGTGGTCAACATATGAGTACGTTGCTTGGATTGGGTTTACAGATGAGGATTGGGATGTGATGGACCATGCCGGCCTATGGCATATAACACAGATGGGGTATGTGCCCCATAATATGTCCATGTTGATTGTCTTATGTGAGAGATGGTGTGCGGATACATGCACATCCTAGTTACCTACGAGGGAGATGATTGTGACATTGGAGGATGTGTATCACATACTATAATTTTAGTTATGGGGGAGAGAGTACAAGTTATGCCAATGATGGATATGGAGCAACAAATATGAGCCATGAGATGATATTTTTGGGGACTCAAGTACCTACCAAGGCCCATATTAGCCTAGATGTTATTTTGCGGTCTAGTGTTCTGCACTTGCGGAAGTTCATAGTAGTTGTGATCGCATCATGTATTGCCATGGATGGAGGAGGTGTAGGCATCTTGTATAAGATACATGACATATGCCAATGGATCGAGGAGGAGGGTATTAGATATGCATGGGTGTGGTGTGTGTTGGCCCACCTATATAGAGATTTATACCGATTTACATGATGAGCATGGTGGAGGGATAAGAGCCACCACATTTGCATGTGTGGGCATATGAGCATATAGCTATGTTGAGACTAGTTGTAGGTCCACGAGGGGAGTGGGCTAGGCCAGAGATATTTGTAAGGAGGTGGGTTGACATTTGTGGTAGGAATATGGATACAGATACCTTCAAGGAACTTATAGATAGGATGGGGCCCGAGGTAGTTATATGGAGGTCATATCATGACTATGGGGATGGCCAGAGGATGTGATAGAGTTACGATGTATTTGAGAGGACTATGTTAGAGGAAAGCTTCCAGTGTGGTAGAGATTTTCAGGTAGAGAGGGTGTCATGATAGTTTGGTATGGCTCAAGATGTGCCCCTAGAGCCATATATATGGTTGAGAGCTATCAGAGCACCTAGGCGGGCAGTGCTAGGCCAAGGCCCACAACAGAGTAGCTATTTCCATCGGGGCGAATGAGGTGGATCTAACGATAACAACTATTGATGGGGATGATGCGGGTTACAGCGAGGAGTATCGTGCATGGTGGGTAGCTCATCGGTGGGTATTGTTGTACCCATTATTATTCTAGGCCCAATAGAGTTACCACCTAGGAGAGGGGAGAGGGGGAAGCACATGCCCCGATCATATAGTAGCAATGACCATGGCTGATTTTAAGTATTTTTGTATATGCGCATTGTGTGTGTTATGGTTTTCTAATGTTGTGGTGTATAGTGATCTAACGTGTTGTTGTGTGTGTTTGTAGGTGATGCCTATTGGTCATTGATTGTGGACACATCCATCTGCACATTGACCTAGAATGTGCCTACTGATGTCCTAGGCGAAGGTATACTAGAGTGTGTGGATGATATAGTGGTGAAGCATGCCCTCTATTTGAGCCAAGTATCCATAATACAATGTGTGTACATGTACTGTTAGGGGAGAGGGATGAGGCATGCGAGGAGACTTGATGAGCGAAAGAGGTGGTAGGTGGTGGTCCCTTGGCCTAGGATGTGTTTGCATGGTAAGTAGATTTATGTTAGTGTCGATTAGTGGAACATTCTATAGAGATAACATTATTATGGAGGTAGGTTGAGTGGTATCGGGGTCACGAACAATGATGTCACATTTGTGGAGAGGCATCTAGTTTGAGGGCTCTCGTAGTAGTACAGAGAGTGATATCGATGATGAGGTCTGATTGAGGACTATTGTATATAGTGTGGGGATTTTCCCCCAATTATGAGAAATGTTTTGTGATGATGATTGTACTAGCGATATATGTATGGACACCTATTTTTGATATATGATAAATCTATGTTGGAATGTTTTTCCATTGCGATGTAATGGATGTTGTATGATTCTATATTTTGTCCTAGTATGTGTATTGTTCATGTTTGATGAATATAAATTCACATTATAATGTTAGTAATGGTAGATAACATGTGTATGGTAAATGAGAATAAATATCAAATGGAATGTGAGTGATGAAATGTTTATTGAATGTAATGTGTGTAGTGTTTAGTTAATATAATAATGATAATATAATAGGTGAAAATGTATGATGTAAAATGAAGATATCGTAATATGTTAAAATGATGAAAGGGGGGGATTGATGATGCCCCTAGTGTGTGAATGAAAAAAGGTTCATGTAATGAAGACCCCTCAATAGTCAAGTATGAGCCGTAATCAAGAGTGTGTGATCGGGAAATGATTGAATGTGCTAGATGAGACAACATAGTGCTTGATGAAAGGTTCTTAGAATAAATCCCTTAACATTCGTGTAAGAACCATAGGAACACAAGTGCATCATCAGGGGGTAAGGTGATACAAATCACTTATAAAATACCTAGACGACGTGAAGTGGTGGAAGCGTGTGGAATGGGAGAAGCATGTGAATATGTTCCAAACTGAATGTCATATGGAGTTGTGGTGGGATGTGTGAGAAGCGGAGTGTTGTGGTGGCCAATGTGAAGTAACAACATGATGCGGTGGATAACGTGAATGTGATGGGTGAGGTGGATGTAATGAATGTGATGGATGTGGTGGAGAATGCATATGAATAATAGATTGTAGTGGATACATCATAGCCAAAGCATCATATGTAGGAGAAGAATCAATTGTAGTAGAAACTCTCTATCGAGGTAGAGGAGATATGGATCACTCATGTGGGTGAGAACCAAAGGAGATGATGCCCTTATCCTCTAATTGTTGTAACCTATCTTTAAGGGAAAGATAGTCATTGTCCCTATGGCCATTTATGTGATGATAGTTGCAATAAGGTTGGTCATGTTGATGAAATTGTAACCGATGTTATGGATGATGTTGGTTGGAAGGTAGGTGAATCAACCACTCAAGTAAAATATACAACACATCATGTGGTCGAGCATGATGAGAGAAATGTAAAGGCTGGAAATGACCTGAGGTGGAAAGAGTAGTTGTAGGATGAGTATACTTTTGTGGTGAGGAGGAGCCTGTTTGATTTTCTTGGGAGGTAAAGGTGGAGATTGTGTAGGGTGCTCAACCATAGGTTCTATCAGAGAACTAAATGAGGCACTAGCTATAGAGGTGTGTGGGGATCTATGATGTGTGTAGAGAGAAGATCTATTTTCTAAAGTCAATAACCTTATAACATAGGATAATGAATGACTCACATGTATCATACTGCAATCATTGTTTGAGTGGAGGAATAAGGCCATGACAAAAATAAATTTCTTCTCAAGATCTATGGGTTAGAAAACAAGCTGATGGATACAAGCATTAAATCTAAGAATATAATCCTTAATAGGTTATGTGGAGCCCTGATGTAAAGTAGGTAACCGATCATAAGTAACCTTAGGACCATTTTTGATTATAAACTAACGAGAGGAAGGTGTCCTCCATGTCATTAAAAGTACTGATGGATCCAAAGGGGAGATGAGTGTACCATTGTAACGCCTCATCGATAAGACTATAACAAAAAGCCTTAAGTAGTAATCTATCATTGGAATAGGAAGCCATAGCCCTATGATAATGTAAGAGATGAGCATGAGGGTCACCCGTACCATCAAAACATATGAAAGTAGGCATGGTGAAGTCATGAGGAATGCCGAATTATGAATCTTCTTAGGGACCGGATTTCCATGTAATGAATTGTTGTCAATAGAAGCATGGTAGGCCTTACTTTCTAAAGTGAGAGATTGAACTTGTGATTGTAACTATCCTACAATGTGCATGAGAGAAAGGATATCTTGTGAAGGGATGGTAGAAGATGGAAATAATGTGTTAAGAGGTTGTAATTTTCCATTGTGAGTGATCATAGGGATATCTAAAGGTGATGGAGAAGGATTTGATGCTAAAGGCACACTAATAGTAGGTGCAAAGAAGAAGGTATAACATGCGATATATGTGGAATATCCATGGTAATAGTCGGACTAGCATCAAAAACCTCCATAATAGGTGAAGCACTTGGTGAAGAAACCTATATAGAAGATGTACTAAGAGGAGATGAAATAATAGGTGAAGAGGAAGTAGCAGATGGTGGTGACTCATGAGTAGCACTAGATGTGATCTCAGGGGAAGATAATCAATGGAGTAGGTGAGACACACTCAATAGTATGGAAAGAAGGAGATTCATGACCCTTATTTGACTCATCAGAGTAGATGGGAAAAAAATATCAATAAGATCATCAACATAATATAAAGGAGAATGCGAGCTAGAATGAGATGTAGGGGGGAAGCAATGTCAGAAGATGTAGGGCCATGAGAAGGATCTATATCAATGGCCGGAATAATAGAAGAAGAATGATTGTCAATACCTAACAAGTAATCAATAAGGGAATCATCTAAAGTTTCTTGTGAAAGGTCAAAAGGAGGATCACAAGTGATCGTATGGCATGGTGTACAATGAGTAAATGTAATAGGATCATCAAAAATGCTAATGCCTATAGGGAATATGTAAAACTAGTAGGCACATGTTGTTGGCCATCTAAAAGTTGTTGTTGGATGTGAGCGGGTGTAGCAAGCAGAACACTATATAAAGCCTTGAGTTCAACTATGAAAGCCTCATCATAAATAGGATTAACACTAAAGTGAGACATGATTGAAGGAGATGAGGAATTTTTTGGCATTAGGCATGGAGTGAATCCTAGGGAAAACTATTTGAGAAAGATAGGTTTACCAAAATGATTAACTAAAATTAGAATTTTAAATGTTATTCTATAGTTAATCTAAATAGATACATAAATGCAATAAATGATGTAACTGAAGTATTGAATGCTAAATATTTGATTTTGATATTTAAATGAAATGAGATAATGAAAACCAAAGGGATAAATGCTAACCTGAATTTAACTTACCTCATTGTGTGCAGGACTGAATTGGATGATGTGTTGACAAGGTAGAATGTGAAGGTGCTTCCCTAGAAATTTGAAGCGATTGAAGATATGTATGATCTTGGGGCACCTAGGGGCACCTGGTTTGTATTTTAGGCACTCTGGTCTATGAAAGGCTCGGGATCTGGTTTGTGAGTGTCGCTAGGTCTACGGTCTCTCGTCTCATTGCATAGTTGTCACTATACCTTTGCTTATGTCTCCGATAATCGATGTGAATATCTACTGCAAAACCCCATACAAAGCATCAATTCCTAAAAATGAAATATGGAAATGAGGGGGGTTAGGATCGTGACCTTAGCCACCACAATGGTGGAATTATGACTAAGTGTTTGCACGCATTCTAGAATCAATGTAGTTCTGTGTGTTTTTGTGTGTAATATTTTCCTATGATGCCCTAACGCCAATGCGCACGAAATAGTGGGCAATAACTAGATGTAAAGATGCAAATGGTGGATGGAATAGAATGAATACAAACCTTTCCCCCTATAATTGTGTGATGCATGTGTAGAAGATGCCCAAATGTAATCCCTTGCCTTATTAGATAGTTTCCCTTTGATAGTAAGATGTTCGCCCCTAATGTAGTAATTATGTTATGTTTATATAGGGATCTCTTGTTCAAATTTGACACTAATGACTGAAACACTAAGCGCCTCCAAGGGAATGCGCATGATAATAATAAATCGACCTCAAAAGAGATAAATTAGACCCAAGTATTATGGGGACTAGGGTGCCTAAAATCATAGACCTGCAGGGCACCTCGGGGTGTTCGAGAACCACACCACTAGGTGCCTGGTTAAGACACCCCTATAAAATTGAAGGTGGAAAATACCTGGCGAATATCCCCGTAACCAGTTTCAGCGAAAGGCGAATTTGACAGTATAAAAAAACAAAATTTTCACCTGGTTTTTCAAGGCTCCATCAGTGACGTCCGACAACACTAGTTCGTAATGACGCACGTCACTGGCGCGACACTTGTTTCGTAATGACGCGCGACACTTTAGCGACACTAGATAGCAATGACGCGCGACACTGACGCGTCTCTAGAACCTGACGACGCGCGTCATTTGCATCTACTGACGAGTAACTTGCTACCAGAGACGCGCGAACTATCTTCTATGACGCGCGACACTATCTTCTATTGACGCGCGACACCATCTTCTATCGACGCGCGACACTATCTTCAATTGACGCGCGACACTATATTCTATTGACGCGCGACACTATCTTCTATTGACGCGCGACACTTATCTTCTATTGACGCGCGACACTATCATCTATTGACGCGCGACACTATCGTATATTGACGCGCGACACTATCATCAATTGACGCGCGACATTATCTTCTATTGACGCGCGACATTATCCTCTACTGACGCGCGACATTATCTTCTATTGACGCGACATTGTTTTCTATTGACGCGCGACATTATCTTCAATTGACGTGCGACACTCAATTCTATTGACGCGCGACAGTGAAATCAAATGACGCGCGTCAATGTAAACCTGTTGACGCGCATCAATAGGGGTTAGTGACGCCCTATTTAGGTTATAAATACCCTTGTGCCGCTCATTTTCTCGTTTTCGTTTTCCCGTTCATGAATTTTTGCAGGTCTAAATCTTCGACAAAGACGCAATAACAGCTACAATGTCGACTTCACATGCTTCCCAATTGCAAGTTCAGCAAGAAAATCAAGAGAATCCAACTCCATCGATTTCCAAGATCAACTACAGGAATCCCTTATGCCCTCACATCCATACGGCCTTAAAGATGTCTTCAGAATATCAAGCTATAATGGAAGAGTGTGAATTTACAGGGCTCATTAATATGCCCCATTTCGAAACAGATCCGGATATTTTGAATTACCTTCTGTCATGCTACAATTCAGAGGACGGTATATTTTATGTGACTCTGAACGATGGCCAAATGTTCCAATTCACTATTGAAGCAAATGACATACATCGGTTTACTGGCCTTCCTATCAGAAATTTGCCAATTGTTACAACCAAGGCAACACTCGTGGAAGAAGACAAGAAATTTCTCGAGTCAACGTACGGTTTCCATGTTGATTGTAAGTATAATTCCTTTTAATTCTTATTTTTTTATCTGTATTTTATTCTGATACAATTTGCTGTTATAAATTTAAAGTAATTTTCACTGTTTGGCATTTGCAGCCCATGTCAATAAATCCAGGCGTGGTGTAGATACACAATCGCCTTGACACCACTTTCACGCACTTATTTCGTTTTTTCAAGCCAGAATTGTTTTGCAGGGTCGCCAAACGGATATACCAAATTGGGCCATTGCATATATTTGTGCCACTATCTCAAAACATAAATTCGATTGGTGCACATATCTATCCAAAAAAATAAGAACTGACATAACAAATTCAAAACTGTCAGATAAACCTTTCATTTATTCAACAAACTATCTCCTCGGCTTCTACTATGAGGCACTTTTAAATTTAAAACATAAAGAAATTCCTACTTGCTCTGATGAGGCTTTGAAGAAATTCTCAATTCCATTTGATGAACAACAGGTATAAACTATTTAGTTTGTAATTGTATTACAATTTTCGTCATTACATTGCACAGTTATTAAATCTTAAATTTTAATGTTTTGCAGAGAAGATATCTTGAAGCCCTTCCCCGAAAAAAGAAGCAATCGAGAGGAAGAGGCCAACAACACGCGGAGGCTTCGGGGGAATCCCAATCTGAAATGGAAGCTCACTCTCCAAACCCTCAAGCGTTTGAACTCGTTAAACGCCAGAGAAGTAATACATTCTCATATATTATTTACAAATTCCAAAGTTGCATATTTATTTTTCAATTTAAATTTTAACCAAATGAATTGACAACATTTAATATTGATGAATTGCAGGGAATTTGGAACCTTCTTCCCCAACTCACTCCATACAGTCGCATGCATTCATATCTTCTGAACAGCCACTGAGTTCAACTCCTACAAGGCCACCCGTAGCACCAAAAAAATCAACCCCTCGACAACAAGGTACAACTTTTCTATAGTACGTTTAATTTCGTAGTTTTCACTTTATGAATTGTTTTAATATGTTTCATTTTTTTCTTATACTTTTCAGCACATGTCAGTCATGATCAAACCACGGCACCGACTCCCACTCAACCATTAATTTTTAAAATGCCAACCAGAGCTTCAGTGAAAAAGAACATTGGTAAACGCATGCCTTTTGCTCCGGCCCCTAGTGGGACACTAAACCTTGACTCCTCGTTTCGAATTCCAACTCTCTCACTTGGTGGCTTGCCCAGTGCAACGGGCATATCTGTTTTGAACAATATAAATTTAGATGAAGATTATTTGGGCATTGATAGCAATGACCCAACTGGTTTTTTCGATACCCGCGAGATGATTCAAGGCCAGAAGGTATACTTCAAATTTCAATTTTAATATGCTTTACAATTTTGAATTACATTCTGATTTAAATTTATTTAACTAAATCTTGATTTATTTTTTCAAAAACAGGATCAGCCCACCCAAAGGCAGAAACAATTAGCAGTTGATCTTTGTGAAAGCCCCCATTCTTCTCCCGCAAGATCGTCTGCATCAGATTCAGATAGTGAAGAGTTCCCACCTTTTCCTTTGGAGAACTTAATAGGTAATGATTGTCAATCCCATGTCGCTGAGTTTATTATTCCTCATATCCAAAAAATGATAGAATGGGAGAGAAGGGCTAAAGTTCTTATCAATGAGATTATTAGTCGTTATGAAAATTATGGCAACGGATAGTTTATACGCCGCAACCCGTAATCAACTCGCGAAGATGGATTCCTTACTTACCCAAGTAAAATGTGGGACTGTCACGTTTAACAACAACTACAAAGACGGCATTTTAGATAAGGCACTAAACAAATTGGAAAATATTAGTGCCGAGGCCCAGGCATATTTTAACAAATGGTCCAAGGACAAGGATTTGGTATCAATCGCAAATGCCGAAAGAGATAGAGCGGTTGTAAGTACTATTACATTCAAACAATCATTTTTTTTTAATTTGAAAATTTGAATTTACATTAATATTTTGAATTGACATTACTCTTTTTGTGCAGTTGAAATATGAAAATTTGAAGAGTCAGGCAAAGGTTTTACAAGTTCACTTGGAAACAGCAAAGAACAGCTTATCCGCAGCAAAAAATTTGAAGCAAAGTATTGTTTTGGTTAACAAACAAAACAATACACTAAAGCGGATAATTAAAGAGCATGGTCTCGACCCTGACATATTGTTCAAAGCCAAAGCAGCTGCTGATCCAAATTTGCTGTCGCATGGAGATGCAACAAATCAAGAAGAAAGAATTTTAAAAAATCTGGACAGCGCTGCTGAAGATCTTATAAGTTCAGGGGTTATTTCTGGTGTTGGGGAAAGAGGTACAACCACAATGGAAGAAGCCGTTGGGGAAGAGAGAGGAGTAGAATTGTCTAAAGAAAAAGAGGGTTTTGAAAATTAGAAACTTTTATTATTGAGGAAACTTTAAATATTGAATTTGAAAACTTCTACTATTGAGTATGTACTATGGTATTTGAATTTAATTATATGGTGATTAGATGGTGATTATCATGATTTATATGTATGTTTCTTGTTTACTTGCATTGTCATGAATTGTATGTGGACGTAGATGAATGATGACAATTGATAATCAATGATAGATGATGATGAAAGACGATGATCAATTTAATGTGGGACTTTAATTATCTTGAAAATTGTCTTTGGGGAAAAAGAACATTGGTAAACAGATCTTTACTATTTAGGATTTCTCCTTAATAGAATTATGGTGTCGGAAAATTCTATTTTAAAGAGATTCACCTCTATATTAGTGCGTAATCTCTTTTTACAGAGCTTGGGAAATAATCAAGAGCATGGTTTAAAAATATGGTTTTTTTATCATGGATATTGTTTTGTGTAGAGTAGATTATGGAGGCTATGGAGGCTAGATTAACCAAAGTTGGAATAACCATGTGAATTAACCAAAGTCTGTATATATGAAGTTCATAGGTTGAAGAACTGGATCATTTTTTTATATTTGATAAGGGTGAAGAATAATTGTGGATTAGAACTGGGAGGCTATAAGTTGGAATAATTTTGAGTCTATAAGAAAATATTGAATTTTGCAAACATGATCATAGTAAAATATGTTGTATAGGATTCACATATTGAGATTCTCTCTTCGGGACTGATTCTTGCAGTTGTTGAATTAAAAAATCTCTTTTTTTTCAAATTTGTAAGGTGGTGCATACGATCATAGATCAATAAGGTTGTTTACATATCGTATTAGTTACAAGAAGGTTTGAAAGATACAATAAGGGTAAAGTGATCAAAATTGTTGTGTAACGGAAAGTTGTTTTTACTTTCTTCTAATTATCATTGTTGAGCTGATGAAATACTTGGTTGACTCGTGCAATGAGTATCAAAGTATAAAATTCCTGCTACCACCTTGTTTTGTTTTCCATTGCTGAAGATACAATGTTCAAGTGTATGTTTGAAGACAATTTTCTTGAAGCTCCCCCATTTCTATGCCTTGAATTGATTAATCATGATCTTCTTGAAGTACAATCTATAAAATCAAGTGTCTAAAATATTGAAAAAAAATTTACAGCTCAACATAACGTTCTCTGTGCAAGGTTGGATCATTTTAAAAATGTAACATTGTGTAAATTTTGTCAAGAGTGCAAGGTTGGATCATCTTAAAAAGATAACATTGTGTGAATTTTGTCAAGAGTGCCTTACTGGTACCTCATCTCAAACAAGTTTCTTTATGAACTTATTAAACAAGACCCTATCATCATCAAGTACACACCAATCACTGTTTGTTTCTTTGGTCTGGGGATAAATTTGAAATCTTCATCTCAATTGGCTGCATTGCAAACATGAAGGGAATTTCCTCTACTGCAAAAGAGGTGAAAACTTCGAATTCCATTAAATTTTGGATACTGGCCCCTATTGACGCGCGTCAATGTCCCCTATTGACGCACGACACTGGACCCTATTGACGCGCTCTCGCATCTATCGACGCGCGCATCGCATCTATCTATCGCGCGCGTCAGAAGCATCTATCGACGCCGCCATCGCATCTATCGACGCGCATCGCATCTATCGACGACGCATCGAATATCTATTGACGCGCGTCAATGGCATCTATTGACGCGCGTCACTGGCATCTATTGACGCGCCACTGGCATCTATTGACGCGCGTCATGTGAAGCCATTGACGCCCTATTTAGCCTATAAATACCCTTCAACCTGTCATTTTCTCATTTTCATCTTCCGGCTCTTGAATTTTTGCAGGTCTCAATGCTTCCCAACTGCAAGTTCAGTAACAAAAATCAAGAGAATCCAATTCAATCGATGTCCCTTATGCCCTCACATCCATATCGTTAATATGCCCCATTTCGAAACAGATCCGGATATTTTGAATTACTTTCTGTCATCCTACAATTCAGAGGACGGCATTTTTTATGTGACAACCAAGGCAACACTCGTGGAAGAAAAGAATTTACCAATTGTTACAACCAAGGCAACACTCGTGGAAGAAAAGAAATTTCTCGAATCAACGTTTGGTTTCCATGTTGATTGTAAGTATAACTCGTTTTAATTCATATTTTTTATTCTGTTTCGCATTTTTAGCCCATGTCCATATATCCAGGCGTGGTGTCTAATATGTAGCATTTCTGAGTACATGTAATTTTTGCAATGCTAGTGTCTAAGATGAGCTTTGTAAGTTTGTTTTACCTGATGAGTGCAGTGGAAAAGTTTAAACAAAAAAAAGATCTTAAGAAAACTGATGGAACCAAGAAGAGGAAATTAATTGATGTTCCCAAACCTGATGAAGCAAATCAAGCAGGGGGGAAGAATTCTGATCAATGTACTTTAATATTAACGGAGGGTGACTCAGCCAAGGCTCTTGCAGTCGCTGTAAGTGTTTGTGCCTTTAATCAGGGAAATGTGAATACTGAATTTGGTAGTATTGTGACATGTTTCGACATCACTTTCCAATTTAATTTTTTGTTATTTTAGTTATCTTTATCCTATCAGGTGGCAGGAATATCTATTTTTTGGGAAGCTACCACTCACCAACAAATGGAGAATAAAGAGATAGTAAATAGAAAAAAAATCCTTGGTCTACAGGAAGATAAAATATATGACAGCATTAAATCTTTAAGATATGGCCATCTGATGATAATGACAGACCAGGTACATGATCTTTGTATAGCGCAGTTTAGTTTCTGTAAATGTTCCCCCTGTATATTTGGTTGTGTTTCGAGACTTTTTATATTTGTTTTCTAAGCCTCCAGATGTTATGTATCTCCATGTCTAATGTCGGCACATGTTGATGTAGGCAACTCACAAAAATGGAAATGTGTTATCTTTCTACACAATTCCTGAGTATGAAGCTTGGAGAGAATCATTGAGTGGATCGATAACCGGCTGGACCATATAGTACAACAAAGTAATGCTAGTTTGTTCTCTCTTTATATGTTTTCAAGTTATGGTTTTGTTCACTTGCTGATTATGTATCACTTGTTGCTTGGACCATACAGGGTTCCCGGTTTGGGCACAATTACTTCTAAAGAGGGCAAGGAGTATTTCATAGATCTGGACAAGCATAAAAAAGATTTTGTGTGGGTTGATGAGAAAGATGGAGATGCTTCCTCATATCAATCAGCTTATAGAATGGGACAGAAGGGCTAAGGTTCTTATCAATGAGATTATTAGTCGTTACGAAAATTATTGGCAACGGGATAGTTTATACGCTGCACTGATCCAAATTTGCATGTCGCATGGAGATTTCTCCAAAGAGGTTTGCACAAAGTGGAAGAAGCCGTTGGGGAATAGTGCAGAGGAGTAGAATTGGATAAAGAAAAAGAGGGTTTTGAAAACTAGAAACTTTTATTATTGTGGAAACTTTAAATAATGAATTTGAAAACTTCTACTATTGTCTATTGTGTATGTACTATGGTCTTTGAATTTAATTATATGGATTTACATACAATCTTTAATTTTAATTGCATTAGATGTTGATTATCATGAATTATATGTATGTTTCTTGTTTACTTGCATTGTCATGAATTGTATGTGGACGTAGATGATGAATGATGATAATTGATAATTAATGATAGATGATGATAATGAGGATGATGTATTGTTTATCCCGAATTTTATGTGAATTTTATTCGGAATTTTATGTGGACTTGTATTTAAAAATAAATTAAATATAATTCTATGAAATCAAGAAAGAATCATCACTGGTAAGAAATTAAACATAATTGCAAATATGCTACGGGTTAACTTACCTCTTGAGTATTGCAATCATCAAGGGTAACATGACATTGTAGATGGAGGGGTGAGTTGCCTGACATTATCAGTCCTGAGAAGTGCCAGCAACATCTTTAAATATATAGACCAACAATATCTTTAAATAAATGTAAATATAAAGAATTAGACCTGTAACGTCTTTAATGATAACAAGAGCTGAAAAAATGTAAAGTAACAAACAATAAGATTATGTTGAAGAAGATACCTATTTAAAATTGAAATCATCACCGGTAATGTGCTATATCTTTGTCTTTAAAAAATTCAACACAAAAATGGATTAGTAGATAGATGGGTGAGTTGCTCGACATGTCATCCCGAGAAGTAACAGCTTCCTCGGATGGATGTCAACCCACGTTTTCAAAAAATAAAAAGATTGTATTTAACTAAATGTAAATACATACACCTGTAACATCTTTAAATATAACCATAGCTGAAAAAATGAATAGTAACAAACAAGAAGATTAAGGGGAAAAAGATACCTGCTTAAAGTTGAAATCATCACTGCCACTGGTAATGAGCTAGATCTTTGTTTTAAAAAAATCCAACACGAGAAATGGATTAGTAGATAGATGGGTTAATTGCCTGACATTTTTAGTATATAGACCTGTAACATCTTTAATGATAAAGATAAAAGATAGATAAAGAAGATACCTACTTAAAGTTGAAACAATCCATTATCAATAGCTTCATCAAAGTCGATGTTGTCTTCTGTAGAATGTGACGAAGAGCCAATTACACTCTCAAGGTATTTACACCTCTTCTTTCGCAAAGGGAATTCCAGTGAGCAATTGCTGTGACAAAAAATGAATAGAAACAAACAATAAGATTAAGGGGAAAAAGATACCTGCTTAAAGTTGAAATCATCACTGCCACTGGTAATGAGCTAGATCTGTGTTTTAAAAAATTCCAACACGAGAAATGGATTAGTAGATAGATGGGTGAATTGCCTGACATTTTTAGTATATAGACCTGTAACATCTTTAATGATAAAAATAAAAGATAGATAAAGAAGATACCTACTTAAAGTTGAAACAATCCATTATCAATAGCTTCATCAAAGTCGATGTTGTCTCTCGTAGAATGTGACGAAGAGCCATTTACACTCTCAAGGTGGGAGTATTTGTACTTGTAGCCGTATTATTTACACCTCTTCTTTCGCAAAGGGAATTCCAAAGGCGCAATTGCTTTCACAAACGGAAAGGTTTCGAGAGTATCGAGAAACGTAACACCTCATGCAACTTTCCGCATTTTTATCCAACCTCGTTTTCGCTTTGATTTTATAAATGACAATGCACCGAAAACCCTTTCATCCTCCACATGCACCCCAAAATCATTGTCCGGCATAACTCATATAGTCCAAGTATTCACTGATATCTTCTTGTAAGATAGAACTTTGATAGATTCCTCGCCACAGCCTTGTAATAGCTCCACTTTCAGAAGGTTGATCTAAATTCCTATATTGGTTCCTCATTGTTGTTGCAAAATTTGTTGACTGAGACTTTAATAAATCGGCATTCAAGATACCGTGATTTTGCACTCTTCACTCGACGCCTTTGTAAATTGTTCCATTATTGTACCCATTGATTTCTGGAAATGCTTACTGACAAAGTCTGCACGGCCACCTTCTGTATTCCAAAAATTCGGATTCATCACACCCATGGCTTCCAGAATTTTATCTTTACAGAAACGTTCCCTAATTTCCGATGACAAGGTTTCTGAAATTTTTTTAAGCTTTATTCTGGTTTCAATTATCACAGACTCAAACAAATTACGTGTCACGGGAACATCTTCTCGTTCCGATCCTGTAATATCTTGACGTTTTTGCAAAATGTGCATTGGTATTTCCCTCCCATTAACAGAGATGCATAGGTGATCGTGGATATTAAATCTCAAAAAGGTGTTAGGATTTTTAAGATCTAATAAATCTCTCCAATTTTCAAAAACAGGTGCATCAAAACTATCCTGGGAACAGTACAATATATCAAGACTTTGACATACCATTTTCCTCATCCGTATAAAATCCACAATATAGATTAATCTCGCCCCGTGCATGCTTCATCGTTGTATTGATCTCCTTTAACATTGGAAGAATACCAACCAATGTAAGCAATGTCTCCAAATCGCTTAAGCTTGAACAACAGTCCCTCGCTCTATCAACATCATGACGGTATTTGTGCATGAAACCAACCAATGAAGGATACTCCTCACGAACTCGCATACGCAGTTCATACAAAGATATCCATCTAGTCTCCACATCCTTCGTAAGTTTTTTGCCATCTCAGTAATTCCAATTGCAAATTTTGGAACTCGAGAAAACGCTTTGGGCTGCTTGACATATAGGCATGAAGTTCTCTTATGAGGTCTTCTAATTTAGCAACATTTTCGTGGTTGCTTACCATTTTATACGCCAAATTCATTCTCGTGAGCCATACAAAGTGAATGGTAGCATATATGGGGCCACCGTTGTTTGTAATCTAACACACACTGCCTCTTTCGGTGACCCCGCATGATGATGCACCATCCGCTCCAACGCATACCAACTTCGTAGCAATTTCATAATCACCATACCAAAGAACATCTTTCAAATGAGAAACAACTATTTTATATAGGTTTTCAGATCATAGCTTTTCAACCATTTTCATAACACCCAAATGATGAGGTGTCCTTATATGATTTTCTAATGTATAGATGTGGATACATACCCATGCGTGTTGTGTCATCGATCATTGTCACTTCATCAATTGAAAGAGAGATAAAGTTTGCTTTTTTTACATTCTCTTTCAAATCTTCCTTCTCTATCATCGAGAGGCATTTTGCCATTTCCCATCCACTACTCTCAGACCAATGAGACTGAGGTACATTCAGCATTCCGTTAAATTGATACAAAACTTTGAAATCGAGGAAATCCGACATCGCTCTTCCTTTTTTAAGTATTTGAAAAAGAGTAGAGAATTGTATGAATTTTGCATGTAGATTTGTTTCTTTCATCTTACCAATATGCGATGTGATCGTTCCTCCCTTTTCCAACAGATGTCTGTGTTTTTTCTGCTCTGCCTCATATTCCGCTGCGTATCTAACATGCATGCACTCCTTTTCAGTTTTCCACCTATGTGTTTTGATTTTCTGGCCATCCGCCCCCGTTACAGTTAAATATTGTTTTCCACAATGTTTTTCTATAGTGTCCAGCTTCAGTTGCATTTTTTGTTGCTTTCCCAATTTCCACGTACATATTGTACATGTACATTCACATGGGATTTCTTCAGAATTAGAGGATTGTACAGTTCAATAAATGGAAATTTAGCCGCCCAATCAAACTTGTATGTCTCGCCAATGGTCCACATATTCTTGTTCGTTTTCAATGCTTTACTTTTTTGAGTAGAATTTTGAGCAATATCACAATCACCGGTTTCCTTCTCGACCAGAGTTTGATTTTGATTTTGCCTTCCATTTTGCCGAGTGTTTATATCTCGTGATATCTAGCCGCACTTCTCGGTCGCACCCCAACAGAACAATATCTTCAAGATCTCGGCATATTATCGTAGGTTTCATTTGTTTGACCGTGATACGTGCGTAATGCATGTCCACCTCAATAATACCTTCCACACAAACAAGATTCGATTCTTTTTGGTGGCATCTATATGATTGGTATTTACAATATCTCGTATCCGCAGAGTTTCCAAAATACTTCAAGAGTGATTTCGAGATTTCTTACTTACTTTTAGGTTATTCGTATTCTTTGAGCTGGCACCTTCCATTATTCTGAAAAGAGTCCCGCACAAAGAAAAGAACCAAGAAGCGACTGGTCCACCTCTCCGAGGTCTTGTCGCGCGTGAACTCGTCTCGAGGTCACGCGCCAACTCGCCTGACTGCCGCGCGCCAACCTCTTCTCGTCGCGCGTCACTTCCTAGCCCAAGTCGCGCGTCAATAAAGTTCTTGTCGCGCGTCAATACAGCTCTTGTCGCACACAAGACAAAGACTTGTCGCGCGTCACATACATGTTCTTGTCGCGCCACAAGATAGCTCTTGAGTCTTGTCGCGTCAAGATAGCTCTCTTTCTCGCGTCAATAATGCCCTTTGCGCGCCAACACCGCATTTGTCGGCCAACAATCACAAAGCAACAAAGAATATGAATCTCTGGTGCTCAAGGGTATGCGAGTTCAAATTTCACAAGATTGGTAATTTGGTAAGCTACTTGAGGTATACTACCCGCTAATCACATAGGTTTTTATAGAGATGTTTTCAAATGAAGGCGTTTTTAACCCCCAAAAAAATATACTATATATTTTAGGTAACAGACACCGACCCACTCCGAATAATTCGCCTTTTCAAATTTTCCTAAAATGAAATTTTCGCCATATTACGAATATTCGCCGCTAAAATTATCCCCTCATCACTTACCACAAAAAACCAACCCAATCCCAACAATCACATCACATTCCCATTTCTCAACAATAATCATTTCAACAACCTCTTCAATCTCAACCCATGACTTACATTCACCCTCATCAAGTAATTCCTCAAACACCCACACATCCACAAGTTTATCAACAACCTTATCTCGGCCACTTCTCATGTCATGTAACCACAATGACTCATCTCCCAACCAACCACTTCAAATGATCCCATGCATGCCTTAATGAATAGATTGGATAACATTAAGACCGATAGTTTGGGACCTAAGGTTACATTATCTTATGAACAAATATGTAATGAACCTATTCATCCATTGGTTCCAATCAAATCTTATCCCCCTCATTGGGAGCTTCCCAAATTTACCAAGTTTAATAGTAAGGAAGATCCCCAACAACATCTTTGTATATTCAGGCATGCATGTTATCTTATTGCACATGATCAGGACCTCATGTTTCACACCTTCCCTATGTCCTTGGATTGTCCAAAGATTGGATTGGTACAATGGTATTCCTCAACATTCATTATTATCATTTACCCAACTTGTGCAACTCTTCTTAGAACAATTTTCAATCAACATCGCGTGCAAGATCACCATCACTGACCTATATGCCATTAGATAGTTTGATGACGAGTATATCATAGACTTTGTTACTCAATGACATGAAATTATAAATCAGTTATCATTTGTCCTTCCCCAAACAAATCTTATTAAATTATTTTCATGTTCTTTTCATGAGGCATATATCATCTACCTGCAAATCCAATCTTTCCAAACATTCGATAAGCCTTCACCATGGCTCATAGAATCGAGACTCATGCCCTCGAACAAGGCTAAATTAAACTTAAATTGAAAAAACTTATATCGAGTTTACCAAACCATCCGCATGTAAAAAAAATCTCAAAGTGTGGCTAATGTCATGGTGGTTAAGTTTTCTTCCACACATGCCTCTAAAGACATGGCCTTAACAACAAGCCCCTAGACCTATGCCCAACTATACTCCTATTGGATAATTATATGGTTCAATATTTGACAAGTTAATGACATTTAACCTTATCACATTTCCCTCCATTTGGCCATTTGATGAATCAAGACCCAAACCCACGTGGTATCGTGAGGATCGTTATTGTGAATATCACAAAGTTCGTGAACCCGATATAGAAAAATGTCAAAATTTTAAAGATCTTGTCCAAAAACTCATTGATCAAGGAGACCTTAAAATGGGTAATCCTAATGCATCTCCTAATCAACAACTTGAATTATTCAAACAACCATTCCTTAAACATGCACCAATAAGTCAAGCCAACACTTCTTATACATCTCAAGCACCCAACGCTCATACTATAAACACTATCCATACCATTGATTAAGATTCTACCCCATCCCTACCTCCTCCTCCATCAAATATCACATCCACCTCTATAGACATTGTTCCTACATCTACAAGCCCATCAACACTTATCCCATAAACCACACCAATCATGCCTATATTTATCTTGGCGTCTATCCCCACATCCACACCTACTTCGCACATGTCGTATCTCCCCATTCACAAGTATATCAATGATGCCCCTTGAAAAATTTATGAAACAAGCACCCCCACCTCATTCTACATCTACTATCGATTCTACACCTACATCTACTTCATCACTTATCACCTCCGCTTCATTAGATTTGACTACCCTATCCACATCTATTCCACCTTTACCCATTATACCATCCTTAGCATCAATCCCAGTTCCTCTTTCTACACTTTTACCCACACCCACCACATCAACTATTGTAACCACATCTACATCATCTTCTCCTTCTACATCACTCTCATCATTTGAAGAATTTTGGAAAGCACTTCAACTTGCAATAACTTCAAGTGATCCTCCCATCTCATCTACACAATTAGACACTTCCACATCAAGTCAATATTCACCTTCTTTAGACCTCATCAAACATAAGCTACTTCCTCCACCTGTATCAACCATAACACAACCTTCAGACCCTCCAATTGAGATTGTTGTCATCCCTCCCAAGGGTGCCTCTTAACAAAAAAATCTAGAACCCTTGACACGTTTCCTCAAAGGTCTCTTTCACGTCCTCACAAGAAAATCGACATCCCCCCACCTAAGATCAAATAATCCAATGCCACATCATCTATCTTAGGACCACATCTATCTCTTCTAGGACTAGCCTCTTCATAAAAAAAAACTTCAACCCACCAATCAACCCAAACTAAAACATCCAACATTGCTTCTTCTAGAACATCAATCATCACCAAAACTGAATCCAAGACATCAAAACCTCGAAATACTCAAAATCCATCTTCGACATCCAAATCATCTCAAAAATCCACCTCTTCTTCCAAGACCAAGACATCTCAAAAAGATAAGGAACATCTTAATACTTTGGTTGAATCATATGTAGAGGTCCTTCAACACTTGCTTCAAATTTCCACCATCACGCTTCCACCTATCAAGGCCTTTGACCCAAATAGTAAGAATCCATCGTGGTTTGATTCCAACCTCATTTACGCCTATCATCGCACCCTGGAAATGACATTGAACATTGCAAAGCACTCTAAACCATTGTCCACAACATCATTGAGGAAGATGACCTTCTTCTTGAGGCAAACCAATCTCCTCCTTCCACATCCATTCCAACATCTACACCTTCAACCTCATCCATCCAAATGCATAAGTCCCCTCATTCCTCATGGAATTTTGTGGCCATCCCACCTCCAAATGATGATTATTCCAAGGATGGTCCCCCTTTATTCATTAATGTTGTTCGGATAGCCACTTGATCCAGTCCACATGATCCTAAATCAACATCCCAACCAAAATCCAATACCTTTGTCACCATTCCTCCTCCTAAGGAGTTCACCTCATCTTCATCTCCATCATCATCAAAACCCGAGGTTTCTATCTTAGCTACCCCTTGGCCTATTGAAAAAGTATCATCAAACAACTTCATCAAGCCCCAACTAAGATGCCGCTTTATGAGCTCATGCAAAGCTCTCCGCACCATAAGAAGGCTCTCATTGAAACCTTGAAGAATATTCTAACATCCAAAGTGACGAGGCTCAACCCTTCACATATCTCGTAGGAGAACTTACTTGATTTTGTCTTTGTTATCTCATTCAATGATGCTAAAATTTCATACATCACACTGGAAGAACATGACCTTCCCCTTTTCATCATGGTTAGGATCAATGATAATTTCATTCGATAATCCATGATTGATAAAGGGTTAGCATCAACATTATCCCATCACATATATTTGATCACCAAGATCCCAAAATATACCATTTCCCAAGCACCTATGGTTCTTCATGCCTTCAATTACGTTATCTCTCCCACCTTGGGAATGGTTGTTCTTCCTATTTGTGTTAGTGAGAAGCTCCTCTAAAAGGTCTTCTATATCATAGTAAGGGGAATTTATTTACAATGTTCTCCTTAGATGACCTTGGATCCACGCTATGCACTGTGTCCCCTCTACACTTCATTGTTACCTTAAATATGAGCATGAGGAGAAGATATTGAAACTTCCCGGGATGATCCTCCCTTCCAAATATGCAACATGACCTATAGACCTAATGATGTACTCATTCCCAAGAACGATTCATCTACACCATCTACCAGCTCATCCATTCCTTCATCTAAACTTCCCAATGATGACTCCCTAGAAAAAGTAATGGACCAACTTTCACCGGGGGAGTATCATCTCTTACACTCAACACCCTTCCTATCCTCACCATCTTGGTAGACCAAACAAAGCTCCAATGTATCAACCAAATGTTGGGGATATCATGCCTTTCAGTCCACCACATCTTCGAACCAATCTTGTCTATGGTGGCTTCAACACCCCGTCTTCTCACATCATTGATCATCTACATGCCAAACCTTATATTGGTGGTTTTGGATTCCTCAACAAACCATGCTTAGCCCACACCTATCTCCACCATTGCACATGGAAGGGATTTGGCATGGGATGTTATGAGCATGGACCACATGGCCTTATTATCGATCAATGCCATAAGCCTCACAAAAATTTTGGGTTAGGTTATTAGAAGCAACCCGCCGACCCCATCCCACCATCTGAGATGTGCATAAACATACCTTCTCCATCTTCTCCATCCCATGAATCCACGTGATGTGGATGACACCGTGTCTATTTCTTCTAGTTTTTTAGTCTCCACCATCACCTTGGGACTGGTCACTTATCAAAGTGTGAAAATAGACTAGGTCCCTTCCCTTTGCCATCCGAAGATGATAGAAGAAGACTCTTCTACCATCGACATTCTTCAATGTGTTGATGACAACACCATTCTTTCCCACATGGGGGAAGAGGATTCTTATCTTCATAAGACCTTACCATCCAACACATCCACTCTTCTTAATGAATCCACCATCGACATCAATATTAGGACTCCTCTAGAGCCTCACATCCTCAAAGTGGGTCAATCTCTTGATCCACATGAGCTTGAATATTTCACCGCTTTCCTCTCTCATCATAGTTAGGCCTTCACATGGTCATATTCTGACATGCTAGGTCTTAATCCTTCTATTGTCATCCACAATATTGTCACCTTTCCCAATGCTAAACCGGTTAAGGAAGCGTTTCGCCGCATGTACCCTCGAGTTGCCCTCCTTGTCAAAGAGGAGTTGCAACATCTTCTTTCTACCAACTTCATCATCCCCATTGACTATCCACAATGGGTTTATTACATTGTACTTGTCACTAAAGCATCTCGTAAAGCTTCACATTTACACGGAATTTTGAGATCTCAATCTTGCTTGCCCTAAAGACGACTTTCCTCTTCCTAATATCAACCAAGTTATGGATCTCACTGCAGGTCATGAGATGATTTCACTTATGGATGGTTTTTCTGGTTATAATAAAATTCTCCTCACACCATAAGAGCAACATAAGACCTCCTTCATCACTCCTTGGGGGACCTTTTGCTATCACATCATGCCCTTTGGTCTAAAAATGTAGAGCCACTTATCAACGGGCCATGACTTACATTTTTCATGATCTCATCCACAAAACCATAGAAGATTATGTCGATGATATTTTTGGTAAATCTAAACATCAACAAGACCATCTTTCCTTTCTTCAAGTCCTTTTCAAGTAGATCATCTATATTTGCCTTCATCTCAATCCAACCAAGTGTGTATTTGGAGTGTTAACTGGAAAATCCTTGGCTTTATTGTATCTATTAGGGGCATTAAAGTTGACCCCACAAAAATCAAAGTAATTATCAAAATGCCTCCTCCTTCTAAGTTTAAACAACTTCACAGTATTCAAGGCCAACTTCAATCGGTCCACTATTTCATCTCACAACTTTCAGATCATTGCCAACCCTTTCATCATCTTCTTCATAAAGACACAAACTTCAATTGGGATCATAACTGTCAAAAGGATTTTGATGATCTTAAACAATATCTTTTGTCTCCACTAGTTCTTACACCTCCATGTGAGGGGGATCCCTTTTATCTATATATCTCTGCTACTAATCATGCTTTAGGGCTATGTTAGCACATTGTGATGACCAAGGTCATGAGTAGGCCATTTATTACATCATTCACACCCTTCATGACTGCGAGACTCGCTACAATGAAGATAAAAAGCTATGTTGCACTCTCTTCTTTTCCACCTCTAAGATTCAACATTATCTTCTCAATCATAAGACTTATGTCATTACTAGCTTTCATCTTCTTAAGACAATGCATTCTAAACCATATCACAATGACCACATCATTCGATGGATTATGCTTATGACCGAGTTTGACCTCAATTTCATTCCCTCCGACCTATCCAAGAATTCTAGGAGGTCTTTCCTTCAACATTCCAAGCATTATGTGATCCTTAGTGGAATTATTTATAAGCATGGATTTGATGACATTATCCTTTCGATGCCTTAAATCCCATGGATCTTCCCGTGTTATCCAAGAATTCCATGATAGTCTTTGTGGTGGGCACTTTAGTGGCTTAACTGTTGCTTAGCATGTTCTTCATCTTAGATATTATTGGCCTTCCTCAATCATGAATGGCATGAGTATGTTAAGAAATGTGTTAAATTCCAGCAACATTCCAATCTTATTCGCATTCCTAGTTAGGAATTGTAACCCGGTCAGGATCTTTGGCCCTTTTCATAGTGGGGTCTTGATCTCATTAGTCTTATCAATCCTCGATCTTCACAACAACATCACTCTATCATCACTACAACTGAATACTTCACTAAGTGGGTGGAAGTAATTCCCCTCACCTCAACTAAATCTGGTCCAATTATTAACTTTATCTACCAACATATCATTTTCCGCTTTGGTGTTCCTCACAAAATCATCATGGACAATGGAAATTCCTTCAAAAATAAATATCTCAAGAAGATTTGTAACTCATTTAATATCCAACTTAGTTTCTCTTCTCCATACTATCCTCAAGCTAACAAACCAAGCTAAAACAATCGATAAAAATCTTCAAACATTCTTTCCAAAACTATTGATCAGTCAGGTCGTAATTGGCATCTTCATCTCCCTTTTCTCTTTGGGATTATCACACTAGCATTTGTACTTCCATGGGTGCTACACCCTTTTATCTTGTTTATGGTTCAAGCCATTTTTCCTCTCAAGTTCAAATTCCATCCTTGCATGTATCTCTTTGCGAATTCATCTCTCGATGAAGATTATCGTCAGAACATCTAGCACAACTTGAGTTGTTAGATGAATGTCACCTTCTCACTCTTGAGCATCATCATGTTTATCAAGAGTGCATCAAACGTGCTTACAATAAGCACCTCAAAGAACATGAATTTAATGTTGGTGAACTACCTCTTAAAGAAAATCAAAATGTTACTAACCTAGAAAGGAGCCAACGTGAAAATTTTCCCCCAATTGGATTGGACCATACATTATCACACATAAGTATGGGTCAGGAGCCTATCGTTTGGCCTCACTTGATGGTAAACCGGAAGTGGAACCAATTAATGCATTGTAATTATGACCATTCTATTGTTAGCATATCTACGCTGAGCACTAGTCATATCCTTAGATCATTCTTCGATCTTAGTCTCTTCCATCTATCATTGTAGTGATCTGGATTGATGTTATCTACCATCACCTTCCTCGGCATGACCTTAAATATGGGCACCACGAATTTTCCCATAGAATTTTCCTTATGGATAGGTTCTCCCTTCTTGGTGAGAAATCCATGATCATTACATCCATCACCCTCTTATTTACCTATCGAACTACACTAAGGGTCTACCGATGTCCTGCATATACATTCATTGTCCCGTTATAAGTGGTCTACCTAGATATTCCTAGTTCTTTCCCATGTAAAATTCAAAATTCATGGATGCTCTTATCAAAATTCAAAATTATAAAAATAGGTCGCGTCCTTGAAGGACAACTTTTGATGTCAAAAAGAGAGAAAATCAAATAAATAAACCGATCCCTCAAAGGACAACTATCATGTATATCATTCTTGCCATCTATATCATATATGTATAAAGTAGACCATACCCTCGAAGGATGACTACTCTTTTATATCATGGCATCGAAGGCTTCCCGTATTGACCAACCTTCCATTTTATCAACATCCATTGAAGGCTTTCCGCATTGCTCATTCTTCTTATAGCAAAATTCCCGCATTGATTAGTTTTCTCTTTCCCTAACTAGAGTTGGAGGAGAGATTTAGGAACACCACTTTTGGAGAACCCTCTTCTAGCGTATAAGCTACATCACAAACCCCTTTTCCATGTTGACATTAGGTTTATGTGTTCATTTCATTCATGTTTCTTTCATGATCTTTAATATAACTAACTATTGTTGGTTATTTACTAACATATGTTCTAGTCGCATGTGCCTTGCATTCCTCGACCCCATTCTTATTTATCTCCAATGAGATTAGAGGCACCTTTTCCTCACGTGCCCCTTGATATGACATATCATCATTCATACCTATAGGTTACCATCGTCAAGTTGTGTTTTATTCTAAACCTTTCCACATCTATCTTTTATCTCTTCTTTGTTTTATTACAAACACATCTATTTTTATCTAAATCACCTATATGTTACCCATCTATGATCCCACATCTACTCACCTATTCTTACCTATCATCATCTATATTCATCATTCATCACATCTATTTTCAAATTAATTTTTCTTAATATCACATATTATCCATGCATATACATTCATCATCATTATCAAATCCAAAGTAAACATGTAATCATCACCATCATCAATATAAAACATATCATCATATACATCAAACATTATCATCAAATATAAAGTAAAGCAAATACAATCATCATGATCAAATAACATCATCATCATCGTAAATCAAATCATCACATCATATAATAAACACATGCTAATCCATGACAAAATCATGTATCATATATATCAAAATGAGTATATTGATACATCATAGTTGGCCTTTAAGGGCCCTCTCTCAAAGTAGAGATATCATCAAAATCAAAACCGTACATCGATATCCTCAATCTTACCCTCTCGAGGCAAGTCCCTTGGTTTATCTCCTAGCCTCATCATCTCCACCCTCATGGCCTATCTCCTCTTGGTGTAATTGAGCCACACTTGTGGTGCTCCCTGCATGACCTAGCTCCCTCCTCCGCCACTCTCTTCTATAGATGATCCCAATATTGTAGTGTTTTGACAACTTCTTGATCAAAATCCCCTCATAATACTTAGCCTCTATGGCTAAGGCTCAGTATCAATCCATGAAAATCATATAAGGAGGTTTCACTTGTCCACCCCCGCGATGCCACTTGTGTACCACTCGATGACTCAGTGGAAAGAATAGTAGCAAGATATCCAAAATGGGCCCTATAGGTCTCTCTCTACATGCGGTATCGGTCCCTATCCTAGGTAACTCGGTCCCTATCTTGCATGACCGCATCCCTCTGTTGGATCACAATGTCTCTCTACACTCACATTTGAACTAGCTCCACACACAATCGTGCTATCTTTGTGGACTCTCCCTATCACCATCTCCACCACCTCTACCCATATCTCCTCCTCATCTCCTCTCTCTCCATCCATTGAGTTGACCAAGCTATGATCATCCAATCGAAAACCCTACTCTAAATCCTATGTCATCATCCTCATCCCAAGGCACTACTACCTCCTTTATAGGATCCACCTTCACAAGACTTGACAACTCTTTATCAATATCTCCTCGCCATAGGATATAGGATCCTTAGGAAACAAATTAACGACACTACATTGTTGTCATAGTCTATCAAACTATACAACCTCAATCATCTCGGGCACCTACCCTATACTAACCTTGTCTTCCACATATGAAATAACTCGCATCCACCCTGTGCCATGTAGGGAAGTATCTCGTAGGGACGCCATCTAATCTACTCTCCTCGAGATCTCGCTAACTTGTCTATATACCAATCGACATCTCTAACTCCTCGTCTTTGAAAGCCCGATCGATCGCCATCTCAAAACCCCACTATGAGCTTTATGTGGTCCCTAATAAGCCATGGTAGCCCCGATGGTTAGATAACTACAATGTTCTTGAGGGCCAATAGTGTAGCAGAATCCTACCTCCAATCCCGACCTCCTCCCTTATTTGTACATGGCTAGCTCATGATACAACTATGCTAGAAAGTGGTCCATAACGAAAACACTATCTCGATGCTCCACTATATCTACTAAGACACCGTTAGTGTCCATGGGAACCTAGATTCCCCGAAGTCAGAAATCCATAACAAGAAATTGTTATCATGATAAGACAAATCAATAAGCTCGTGGTACCCCGAGCTTCACTCTCAACTCATATGAAAAATCCCTAAAGAGAATCTAATGTGGGGTGCATTGGCTCCAAATAGCTTTGCACAAGACTACAAGTTTGTTGTTAGTTGTAATGGAGACTATCTACTCCCCCTGAATAGGTAATCTCAGGATGTGATATACATCCTCTAGGGTGATCGTCATCTCACCCATCCTAAACCAAAAGGTGTTGGTATGCATATCCCACTACAACTCCAAATAGTCATCTTAGTACTACAAGTATGATTTCAACCGTAATGGGGACTATCTCGCTCCCTCCGAATAGGTAATATTAGGATGTGGTATACATCCTCTAGGGTGATCGTCATCTCACCTGTCCTAAACCAAAAGGTGTCGGTATGCATATCCCACCTCTCAACTAGTGCAATCATCAAACCCACATCTTGTGGGATCCTATGATAATAATGGAATCCTCCTAACCCCATAACCGCTAAGTAGTTCCACTCGGGCGTTGGCCACATCCCCTTTGCTATGATCAAACAGTGATGGGAATTAGTCTTTCGTATATAAGGTCTCTCGGGCCTACAATCACCAATCAAACAATTAAATATCATATCCTTTCATCATTAAACATCATCTAAAATCAAAATAATTCATTTATTTAACCCATCAATCCCAATCATTGCCAACCCATGTTGGGTCGATGTGTCTAAGGGCCGAGTGACACCTTTTAGGGCTAAGTCTACGGTGACCCACGTAGGTCACCGCCGACCACCTTGACGTTATCCATTTTTTCAAAAAAAATGCAAAAAAATAAAACATAAAATCAATTAAAAAGAAGTGTGGTTTTGTTACTCACCATCATGTGCACCTCTAGTGTACCGGATACTCCTCCGACCTCCATATCTCAATATCCTTTTATAGCTCTTTTCGCTATCAACCTTCAAATGCAAGCGCCAAAATGAGCATTGTTGGCCAACTTTGAGCTTATATAGCCGCCAACCCCAATTCATCGTTGACCCACTTGGGTCGATATTGATTGGCCTTAGGCATCATTGACTCATTGGCAACCCTTTTTGGCTTGCCCATCTACCTGTTTCAACGTCATAATCAATTTTGCTTTGTAATATCAATCCCTCATTTAAGGGGGAGATCATCATTAATCCTTTGTTAGCCTTCATCCCACTCTTTATATCTCATCGCTTTTATCTTATGGCTTACTAGTGCAAACCACTCAACAAAAAGGGGTAAATGTAGACACCAAAATTTGGTATCGCTACCCTCGTTGCCCGCGTTCACTTCTTTCACCATGGTCCTATCTAGACCCCCTTTATTTTAATTCATGTTCATATTTTAATTCTCATCTTTCCTATCTATTAACTTATCAAACTTTAATTTTTAATTAATCTTCATTTAATCACCTTCTAGTCCTCATATCATTAGTTAATTACCTCTAGTTAAATTTCATTTCCCTCCTAGGTTGTTTGTTATCCCTAACTACCTAGTTCCACATCCCTATGTTTTTTCTATCTTTTATTTAATCCATCTTTATCTCCCACCTACCCATATCACTTCCCTAAGAAACCCTAACCCGCCTATATGCTTTAAAACACTCATCCTAATCCATAAAAGCCCCATATCTCAAATAAATCACTCTTCCACCACCCAAAGGGATGGTTCCCGTAGTTGGCGATGACCCACCTAGGTCGTCATCAACTTATAAAGCTAGTTTCACCCCCTTCAAAACGAGGCATAATCAAAGTTTTCTTGCATTGTGTGAACTTATCTTCGAGCTTGAGCATCTTTGCAGCTATTATAGTCTTCTTGGAGTCCATTTGTGCTTGTTTTTGCATCACTTGTGGAGACTTTGGGAGGTTTATCTTACTTTGTGTTGGTTTATGCTATCATTGTTTATCATTGTTATTATCTTTTAGGTACTAATGTTTTGCAGGTTCAACTACCATCAAAGCCTCATCTTTAGCTTCCTCTTTCAATGATTCTGTTTATAGGTTGTCCATCTAGCCCATCCACCCTCATTTTTGTTTAGCACCGTCCTGTGTCGTCGCCACTCCACCTAGGTCATCTTCGCTCCACCTGGTCATCGCCACTCCACTCAGGTTGCCATCAACCCACCTATGTTTTTTCATCCATTCTATCTTCCGCATCTTCATCAATGTGCTCTTTTGTTTTGTTTTCATACCCAGCTTCTTAGATTTGTTATTTTAATTCTCTATCACTCCAAAATCTATTATGTCTATCTTTAGTTACCATTGACCCAAGTCCTATTTCCATCCAATCCATCCCAATATGTGTTTTCTTGCATCCTTTTTGTTTCTTTGTCTCTGCACCCTCCTCTACACAGTTCATCACGTTGTTCTCGTGCCTTTATGATCACCCGATTTGCATTCGATTATTTTAGATATGCATTTCCAGCTTGCTTTCTAGATCCATCTAATTAGGTCATCGTTGACTTTCCTCTACATCCTAGGTCATCATCGACTCCAGCTGTGCACAATTCATTTTGTGGTTATTTAGATTAGCTATGCACTTTTATCCATTTATGCAATTTTTGATTCGTTTAGCTTAAGTTTCGTGCATGTTAATCAATCATTTCATTTATTTTATCATCTTTTATCAAATATAGGGCTTGACATCCGCATAGGAAGTTAACACTTATTGGAAATGACTTCATCAGAGACCCCTCATCTACCATCCAATCCATTTTATTTCTAGTTACCTTTGTTGTGTAGGTTCATTGAGTATATAACGAGGTCATTCATGTACTCATGTATAATTAACTAAGCTATAAATTGAAACTAATATCTACAAAAATTCAAAATCAAATGCTAATTAAACAATGAACCATCAAGATAAGAGCTTAAAGGAAATGCTTCTTCAATGCATAAATGAAACTACATGCTAAGCTATTTCCTACTCTCTATGATTGCTAACTTAAACTATGAACCTATGAAGAACATAAGAAATCAAATGTGGTTGGTGGTGATCTCAAGAATTGAGAATGGAATCTCACCAAGAATGGCTACAAGGCCATTTTGGATCTTCCCATATTACTCAAATTTGAGTGAAAGGATGCAAGATGGAGAAGCTATTTCCAACAATGGAGAATGGATCAAGATCAAAATGCCTATAGTTTTCACTATTCAAATCATGGTTTACCCAGAAAGGAAGGAGCTTGGTCCTTTATATACCCCGAATGTTGGAGAGAGATGTGCAACTTGGTGCATGTGGGATAAGGGTAAAACAAGATTAGGAATGGATAAGGTTGCTTTATAAAAGGTAATCTTTATTTAGAAGAGTTTAATTTGTCATTAGTAAGTCATGGGAGTTGGGGGATGTTTTAATTAATCAAAGGTGATTAATTAATAGGTAGAGGTAAGCTTATAGAAGCTAATTAGAGGAAAATTAGTATGATTTACGGGATGTAAGAGAGGAATTTGATCCAATAAATGGTGATTTATTGATTTAGAGTTGTGAGCATAATTAATTAACCCAAGTAGAAGTGAATATTAATTAACGAAAGTTTGTTAATCAACATCCTTAATGATAAGAAGACTAATTAATTAATGAAAGTCCGTTAATTAATGAATATGAAAAGGAATGTTAGCTAATTAGTGGAAAATGCTAATTATTATGAAAATGATGAGAAAGAGGATAATTAGTGCAATTTTATTATTAAAACTCCATAAGTGGATTTTAGGTGTCTACATTTTCCGCTTCTTTGGGGTGGCATGCATAAGAGAAGCCACTTCAAAGATAGTAGACAAGTATAGATAAATAATTATTTTGAAGGGATAGAAGAAAAATTAGTAGAATGAAGGATGCCCCCTCGAGTGTCGATGGGGTGATGAAAGAGGTCGATCGACATTTGAAAAGATGAAGGAAAAGAATAGAATAATTTATCCCTATTTCCCCAAGTGATTTGGAAGAATAGTGTTGATAGAAGAGAATGATAAGGAAGAAAGATGAAGATGAAGGGAGATGGAAATAGATTTCATCTTGTTAATGTAAAAACAACTTTATTTCATCATTTTTCTTATGATCTTTGTCATCAGTCCTTATTAAAATGTACGCATACAAAAAAAGTGTACCATAACATGAAAAGATATAATACGAACATTTGTTCATTGCCAAAAATGCTAACTCAATGCAACATACATAAATGCAATGCAATATGAGAAAGTAAACAAGCTAACCTAATAGGAAACAAGTACAAACACACATACTCAAACAAACAACGTTCAAGACGGTTGCACACATGTTTTTGTTATCAAGATTCAGTTCCCGAATGTTTGTGTTTAACGACAAGGGTTGAAAATGGTGCCCCAAGAAAGGATACATGCAAGGGGAATAACGGAGGACACTTGGGTCCTATGAAAAAGCATTCATGATCTATGAAATAGTACCCAATAACTCATTGTGCCAAAGGTGTACAAACATAGTAAGAAAACCAACTTTGTTAATGGAGGTAGATCAGATGATCTCGCTAGTCGTTGTGCAAGCAAGTGAAAACCAAAGAAAGATGCTTTTGTAAGATAAAGTTTCTATCTTTGAGTACAATGTATTTGACACAGTTTCAACTATGTGCATGTCGTTTAGCATTTTTGAAATTTTTTGAATTTTACAATTTTTGGATCTTGATGTTTTTCTAATGTTTTGGATTTTTGATGTTTTACCAATTTTTAGGATTTTTTTGAATGTTTTACTAATTTTTTGGATTTTTGATTGTTTGTGAATTTTAGGGTTTTTTTGAAAGTTTTCCAAAGCTATGTACAGGAAAAATGAAGATGTAAAGATGCCCCTAGCGAGAGGTGAGAATGTACAAGGGAAAATCTTCATGCATATATACAAGAAGAAGATATGTTGGATCAAGGCCAAGGTAGATAGGTTCAACATGATGATGAACTCAAACCAATGAAGTGCTAGGAAGGAGCAAGCATGCCCCCAGTGTAAGTTGGCCAAGAAACATATGATAGAAAAGAAGGAGAAGAATGTTTTATTAAAAGGGGACAAAGGTTCTCGTAAACATGGTAAAAAGGAAATCTTACACCCATGGATGTTCTGAATGAAGCAAAAGAACAATGTGAATGTTATGGAAAATATGGAAAATGTAGCTAGAATATTGGCAATGAAAATGTGATTAGCCAAAGGCACAAACCATGAGACAAAATACAGACTAAAGCAAGAGTTTGAACAAGGTCAAAAAAAGACACTTGGTAACATACTAATCCTATTTTCTCATAGAGATCCAGTGTGTGCACATGGAAATTAATTACTTCTTGAAGGGAATATTTGATAGACAGCAAGTGAAAACATGCTAGCCAATGTGTAGGAATGATTTATTCTGAAAGGTGATTTGTGAATGGAGGGTAGAAGGAGAGCCGTACATTGCTCCGCTACCACTAGACGTCCATAGCCCGACAGAGATGCATTTAATGCTATTCAAAACATTGATCTACTCTGGCAACAAAGGCCTCTGTAGCCCGATAGAGATACTAGAAATACCCCAAGAGAGAGTTATATATCAATTTGATTTTTCTTTTAGCTTTTGCTTTTTGATTTGATTGATTATTTTTCTTTCTAAAAACTAATTTCATCTCTCTTAATTTGACAAGGGGTTAAGAACCATTGATGGTATGATGGAAGGATGTGGAATTGATTGCGATGATGACATTGGATAGTGTCAACAAATACATCCAAAATTTCTTCACAACAAGTTTATTAAATGTATGATAGTGATAAGATATCTAAGAGGTCAGTCATTCTTTAATTTACCAAGGTGATGAAAGACCAAGGTCAAACAGATACCATAGAGATAAATGCCACAAAATGTGTACAAATAGAATAACCAAAATATCATCAAAGGGATGAAAATGGTGGATGAATTGCAAAGGAATGGAAAGAAAGGGAAGAAAGAACATCCATGTGTATGTAATACCTGATTGCAATGTTTGATCTTTATACCTTTGATTTGTTTTGTAATTTTTAATGTTTTCTCATTTTTTTGTATTTTTGAATTGTTTTGATGTTTTGGGAAGTTGGGACCAACAATGTCACTTTTCATGATAAGATCCAACAATGATGTTTGTGATTTATTTTATAAGGGAGACTAGGAGATTTTTTTATCAAGAGTGATATTATCTTCAATCTCGATGACCGTGGTAAGATCATATTTGATAAGTGATTGTGACTTATCATGAAACATGGATTTTGTATGCGGGAGCTTGAGTTCCCTATCCATAGGTTTCTACACTTTGCACCATACTTGATGGGTACATTGGTGTGCATTCTTGAATCACGTTTTGATTTTTAACTTTATGGTTGTTTGAATTGTTGGGATCTTTGGAGCTCTTGGAGTTTTGATCTTATCTTGATAAAGAACCTGTTTCTGGGTTTCTTATAAGCTAATGCTTGACTTGTCTGATCCAAGAAGTGGGAGGAGAATATGGACATTTAGAATTGATGAGAGGAATGTGAGGAATGATGGTGGGCTTGCCACAATTATTTATAGAAGAATAATGTGATGGATGAAAGGGATATGGTCCAAGAATTGAAGAAGATGGGCTACTAGGAGGTGAGCCAAAAATAGAAGATGAAGGGCTACTAGGATGTGGCCCTAGAATAGAAGGTGATGGGCTATTAGGATGTAACCCAAGAATAGAAGATGATGGGATACCCAGAGGTGTCCCATTGATAGAAGACAAGGGGCTACTTGGATGTTGCCCCAATATAGAAGATGATGGGCTACTAGGAGGTGGCCCATACATAGAAGAAGATGATGAGATACCAAGAGGTGACCCACACATGGAAGAAGAAGATGATCTACCAAGAGGTGACCCACACAGAGAAGAAGATGATCTACCAAGAGGTGACCCACATAGAGAAGAAGATGATGAGCTACCAAGAGGTGACCCAAGGTGCGACTATGATTGAGGAATTTGATATGTAATGAAGAATTTGGTGATGAGAAGATGGACCATGGGTCAATACTAGACCTAGGAAGTTCATCATAAAATGAAGAATGTGAGGATGGAAGAATAATAGGAGGATCAAGTTGGATGATCTAAGGCTCTTCCCTATTTATTAATAAATGGAATAAACCTTTTCCCATAATACGTGAACGTATCAATGTCTAAAGAGAATCCTTACTCGTAATTTATTAGAGGGATATCTTCGTGTACCCATATAAATGTAATGATCACACCTTTGTTTTGAAAGAAATCAATTGGTATGGGTTGTTGATCGACCACCGGGGTTTGATTGGAATAAAAAGGTCCAACTAGTGTGGAAGATTGAGAAGATGTTTAATGATGATTGATAGAAGAAGATGATGCGAGAGACAAAGTAGACATGGAGCTAGATGTCTCGTGAATAGAAGAAGATGAAATGAACTTACCTATATGATGATATAGTGTTGGTAAAATATTAGGATTGAGTCCGAAGTCTGCATTTTGTGACGTGGGAGTCAACTCGAATGATTGACTAGAAGGACTTTGAGTCACATGAATCTTTGAAGAAGGAAGAGTGCATTGAGGTGACTGATGAAAGAGGTCCTACGAAGAAAGGGAGGACTATGACTTAGGAGTCATATTAGATGATTCATTAGAAGAATTAGGAGCCACATGGATATTCAAAGGAGGAAGATGCCATTGAGGTGATTGATAAAGGAGGTCCTGTGAGGAAAGGGAGGACCATAATTCAAGAATCACATTAGATGAATGATTAAAGGGGTCCTGTGAAGAAAAGGAGGACCGTGACTCAAGATTCAAATTAGAAATTTGATTAAGGGGTCCTGCGAAGAAAGGGAGGACCATGATTCAAGAATCATATTAGATGAATGATTAAAGGGGTCCTGTGAAGAAAGGGAGGACCACGACTTGAGAATCACATTAGATGAATGATGGGGAGAGTTTTTGGTGGCAAAAATAGAGGAGAAATTTGTTTAGGTGACTAATTATTCCTTAGAAGAAGGTTGATTGGATGAAGTTAGGAGACTGAGGAGAATTTGAATAATAGTTTAGATCAGAATAATCAAGAGAATTAGAAGAATCAGATGAATAGTTCATATTAGAATCCTTAGAATCAGAAGAAATGTTTGGATTAGAATCAAAAGAATCATACCACCAACTATGAGATGAAGGTGGGGAAAGGCGTAGCCGAATGGGTTCTCTAGTGCGAAGAACCAAATGTGGTTTAGTCATGATGGGTATATTTTGATGTGAATGCCAAAATTTTGATTCCTTATTATCATACGTATAAGGAACCCTGTGATAATCAGTCATGGTTGGCATTTGTTGGGTCTAAATGCCTAGACCTAGATAGTGTGATTGAATTCCTTCAAATAGAAGGAAGTTCCATGTCAATTTAGGAAACATAACAACAACCAACTAGACATTTTGTGAATAGATAAGGGATGTTTGTGTGATTTTCCAAAGGGGTTCTAAGGAAAACATACATTGTGATAACACAATTTCAACAATCCAACAAGGTTTGGACAACAAGTTGCAAGTGAAAAAGATAAAAAAGGATCAAAAGAATTGTCTTAAAGGGATAAGTCAATATGACGAATAATCACAAGGAACAATCACACAAGTTTGATAAACTAATCAATTAAACAAGGAACTACTCCCTAAATGTTTTCAAATGGTAGTTTGATGTCAAATGATCAACTTAATGTCAATACTTATGTCAAGTTCAAGATGAACAAGGCGTAAGTATTAACAAGGGGTTGATGTGATTTCCAATAAAAGGATACTATAGCAAGTTTAGATCCAAGCAAGACCTAAATCTCAAAAAGTGGAGGTTACGAATGTGAGTAACACAACAATACCACTAAGATATGTTAACCAAACTTTGTGAAAAAGTAAGGTATTAATATCAAAATAATATTGATACGACGTGAAAAAGGTAATGAAAACACCTTTCAAGGTTGAGGTAATGTTTGAAAACAAATCAAGGCCAAAGTATACCAAGGAATTGTTAAGATGCATGTAACATAATGTTATAATCTAGACACTTAGGTCGATTTTGTGAGAAACAAGATGTAAGTATCAAAATTGTTTTGATACGATACAAACAACGTAACACTTCAAAGGAGAATCAAATGAGGAATCAAGCCTAACTACAATGATGATCTTGACTTGGGTATCAAGATCAAATGGCTATCAAGATATGAAAACGTACCAACACACTTTCAACGTTTACCATCCAGTCTCAAGCAAGGACGAATGTAAATGGGTGAAAAAGTGGTGGACACAATCAATTGATAACACATGTATTGTTGCTCTTCTTTTGATCCAAAAATGTCAAAATAAAGCAAAGGAAGTAGATCAAGTGGGGTTGAAAAGTGTTTGGCCTCACTTCGGAAAAGTTTTTCCCCACCTTATGGTAAATGAAAAACTAAGATAAAGTAATGCTTCACAAATTTTGTGGTGAATGACGCTTAGTTCAAAATTTAATGGACTCTCCTTGTTCGAAAAACAAGGTTTTGACTTTGAGAAAGTTCTTACTTCGCGAAGGCTCTCTACAACAACGATTGGTTTGAGATGGTCAAGTTGGCTCCCAGATGAAATGACTTTCCTAGGTAGTTCCCTCAACTACGTGTCACAAGATACCCTTGTGAGTTTGGTTTGCCAAGAAAGTCACACTGACTAGTTTTGGAGTATCCCAACTTTAGTTTACCCCCTTTAAATACAATGAGAAATGAATGCGTTTAGTTGTATTCTCATTGGGGTCATAATATAGATAACTTTGACGCTAAATATTATGTGTAAACTAGTCAAATAGGTGTACGGAGCACTTCCCGTTTCATCCATAAGGTTCCCTCTTGTATGGACTACTTTGGGGTTCCTAGGACGACCCCATTGTTGTATATTAATTCTTATGCCAAATGGGTTATGTCCTAGTTTAAAGTGGATATGGTGTACCCTTATTTGAACCTACATATATAGTGTGATGAATGTGGTGTGTTTTTTATTTTTAGACTTAATGTGGTTTTTATTGCACACCATTTGACAACCTAAAACACACGCCTAATTATAAATTTTGTTTTAATTCTAAGTCTTTGGCAAACGATTAGGTCCTGCACTCAAATGTTAGTAGTTCTCCAAGCAAATCACATTATTTGAAAGAGGATTAAGAGTTACTTTTGATTCTCAAGATCATCCAAGGATGCAAGATAAGAGCATACACAACAAATAATCCAACTAAAAAGTAAAGGAAAGCTTTGCAATTAATGAACCATATAAAAATCTTGATAAATGTTCATTCCCTTAAGCCAAAAATGAAATATGAAGTTTCTAATTAACCAAATGTTAGAAAATGAAGACTAAAGTTGTTTTTGATTCTCAAGATCACCCTAAGGTGCAAGATAAGAGCATACACAAAATTTAGCCCAACTAGATAGAAATGGAAAACTTCAAATCAAAGGACCACAAAAATGCTTTATAAAAGGTTCATTCCCATAATCAAAATGAATAATGAAATTTCAAGTTAATCAAAATGTTAAAAAGATAGAGATCAAAGTTGTTTTTGATTCTCAAGATCACCAAAAGGTGTAAGAGAAGAGAATACATAAGCTTTGGTCTAAATCAAGTAAAACATGGAAATACAACATTCACAAAAAAAAAAAATGATTAGTTTTACAATAAAGGAAAAACCTATAATTTTAGTAAGTATAAATCCTAAATTTATGTTTTCATTGCATAGTTCACTTCAATACCTTTCCAACGTAAAAAACGAAGTCATTTTGATTTCGGGAGCAAAATTTATGGCCTCTGGAAGATGGGTTACACATATGCTCTTATGCTCACGGGTATGCACTTAACATGTACCAAAAAATGTCAAAAACGTCCCTTAATCTACAAAAAGGTCAAAATTTTCCAACCAAGATTAAATTTTGACAATAACCCATCACATTAATATGTGCAAAGAAGACTCAACACTATCAAATATTAACATTCATGATAAAAAAACTTAAGATTTTCAAGAAATTGACAAAACTAGCATGTAGAATGTTGAAAAAGTAAGCTCTAAAAATGAAAACATGGAGAAATCTTGAAATTTTCTTGCCAAGATTCAATTTTGATAGCAAACCACCACACAGTAATATGTAAATAGAAGACTCAACCCTATCAAACACTAATATACATGTTCAAAAATTAATATTTTCAAGAAATTGACAAAACTAACATGTAGAATGTTGAAAAAGTAAGCTCTAAAAATGAAAACATGGAGAAATCTTGAAATTTTCTCACCAAGATTCAATTTTGACAGCAACCCACCACATTAATATGTAAATAGAAGACTCAACACTATCAAACACTAACCTACATGCTCAAAAATTTAAGATTTTCAAGAAATTGACAAAACTAGCATGTAGAATGTTGAAAAAGTAAGCTCTAAAAATGAAAACATGGAGAAATCTTGAAATTTTCTCACCAAGATTTAATTTTGACAACAACCCAATACATTACTATAAATAAAAGACTCAAATCTATCAAACACTAACCTACATGCTCAAGAATTTAAGATTTTCAAGAAATTGACAAAACTAGCATGTAGAATGTTGAAAAATGAAGCTCTAAACATGAAAACATGGAGAAATATTGAATTTTTTCCATCAAGATCCAATTTTGACAGCAATTCACCTCCTTTATACCTACAAGGAAGACTCAACACATGCAAAATCAACAAAACAAGTTAAGAAAAACAAGTTATGTCAATATATTCAAAAAGAGGGTTAGTAACCAAAATTGAAACTTAACGATAAAACTTGAAATTAAGTCTAAAGGAAAATGGAGTAAGTCCCATCGAGCGTGCCATAAAACTAAGCTATAAATTGAAACTAATATCTACATAAATTCAAAAGCAAATGATAACTAAACAATGAACCATCAAGATAATAGTTTAAAGGAAATGCTTCTTCAATGCATAAATGAAACTACATGCTAAGCTATTTCCTACTCTGTATGATTGCTAACTTAAACTATGACCCTATGAAGAATATAAGCAATAAAATGTGGTTAGTGGTGATCTCAAGAATTGAGAATGAAATCTCACCAAGAATGGCTACAAGGCCATTTTGGATCTTCCCATATTACTCAAATTTGAGTGAAAGGATGCAAGATGGAGAAGCTATTTCCAACAATGGAGAATGAATCAAGATCAAAATGCCTATAGTTTTCACTATTCAAAGCATGGTGTGTCTAGAAAGGAAGGAGCTTGGTCCTTTATATAACCTAAATGTTGGAGAGAGATGTGCAACTTGGTGCATGTGGGATAAGGGTAAAACAAGATTAGGAATGGATAAGGTTGCTTTATAAAAGGTAATATTGATTTAGAAGAGTTTAATTTGTCATTAGTAAGTCATGGGAGTTGGGGGATGTTTTAATTAATCAAATGTGATTAATTAATAGGTATATGTAAGCTTATAGAAGCTAATTAGAGGAATATTAATATAATTTATGGGATGTAAGAGAGGAATTTGATCCAATAAATGACAATTTATTGATTTAGAGTTATGAGCGTGATAAATTAACCCAAGTAGAAGTGAGATATTACTTAACAAAAGGTTGTTAATCAACATCCTTAATGATAGGAAGGTTAATTAATTAACAAAAGGTCATTAATTAATGAATATGTAGAGGAATGTTAGCTAATTAGCAGAAACATGCTAATTATTATAGAGATGATGAGAAAGATGATAATTAGTGCAATTTTAGTATTAAAACTCCATAATTATATTTTAGGTGTCTGCAATTCACTTTGTGCCCATCCATTTGCATCCATCATTCACCAAGGTATCTTAAACCCTTGCATTTTTGAGTTGTTTGGATTTATTTAGTATCTACTTCACTAATTTGAATAGGAACGAGAAGATTCAATCAATAAGAGACTCTTAATTAAGATTTCCATGCCGCACAAGTGGTTAAGTAAGATTGCCAAAATGACAGTGATGTTGAATGGAAGGTGAAAGACAAGAATGTATTGGGAACAAGGGTAGAATGATTTGTTGGAGCAGATGATGATGGTGAGGGGAGGGAAAAATAGGATGGAGGAAATTTGATGGGTTGGGGAGGGCCAGATGGAAAATCAACCTTAAGAGGGACTCTTAAGTAAGATTGCCATGTTGCGTGAATGGTTAAGTAAAATTACCAAGCCAGAGATGAAGAAGAATGATGGGAAGAAGGTCCGCTAGGAAAGTAAAGTGACTTGAGTGATTGATGGAGGTGGGGGAAGATTGTATGACAAGGTGGACTGAAGGGGAACCCTCAAGTGAGTTTTTCCATACTAAGAGAATGTGTAAGTAAGATTACCAAGCAAAAGATGGATACTACGAAGAATGAGAAAAGAGGAAATGGTGTATGCGATAATGGAATGAGGGGTGAGAGGTGGTGATAAAAAGGAAGGAAACAAAGGAGTGTAAGATGAATGGATGGAGGAAGATATGCGGTGTAGAATGTAGATTGTGAGGGGAATCCTTAATTAGGATGCCCATGTGGTGGGAGTGATGAGGAAAGAATGTCAAGTGGAAGAGGTAGAGTGAAAAGATGTTTGTGGTGGTGATTGTTGTCCGATGAAAGAGGAAATGGTGGAGAAGTTTCTACAATAGGAAGATCATAGGAAGAGGGTATACCTCAACTAAGAGTCCCACACTGTATGGGTGATTAAGTAAGATTGTCAAGATGAAAGTGGAAGAATAAAAGGGAAAGACACAAAGTGGTGGAAGGGGACAAGAATGGTGAGAAGGGTGATGTGGGGATAAGTGGTGGATGAGTAGAAATGAGGAGAGAGGAAAATGGATAAAATACATGTTGACCATGGTGGGGGATGAGGAGTTACAAGATAAGAATGCTGCCTAAGAAATATCCTCAAGTAGGATTCACAAACTGCAATGGTGATCAAGTAGGATTCCCAAACTAGAAAATGTATTAGTAAAGGTGAATGGATGGGGTGTAAAGTAAGTTTTCAATCATACAGGAAGATACTCACGTGATGAAAGCATCTTAATTTTAATATAACACATAACAAGATGCATCATGATATAAAAGATCATGATGACTAGACTGTGATATGCAAGAGAGCATAAACAAGGGCCATCAAAAAGGTATGATGCCCATGTACGATATGAAAGTGTAAGAGAGCATAGACAGGGACCATCAAAAATATATGATGCACTTGTATGATATGAAATCATATAAAAGAAGTTATGACATAAAACAAAAGTATATTAGAGGGAACACCAGGATACATAAAATCAAGATGCCCCCTGTAATATATCAAGACATAAGATAAAAAATAAACCTGTAACTAATAATGCAACACAAGAACTTTCAAACATGTCCCTAATGTGTTCCACAATGATGATTGATTAAATGTGCCCCCAAGTAGGGATATAATGATTCATAATGGTAGGGTCATTGTTCTCAAACAAGGAAAAATGAGAGCCAAATTTTCCTTAAGTGAGCATTCACGAGGGAGAAATGATTTGGGTGTTAAAGTCGTAAAGTGGTTGGAATGTTTATTAGGGAAATGAGCTCAAAGTTTGAATTGTGATTGATTATTTTGATATGTTTGGGATTTTTTGTTTTTTTGAATGTTTTTTGGGATTTTGTTTGTTTTCTAATGTTTGTTTGGATTTTTTATATTTTACAAATGTTTTTGGGGATTTTGGGTTTTGTCTAATGTTTTTGGGATTTTAGGATTTTTCCAACGTTTTGGGATTTTTCAATGTTTTTGGGATTTTTCCAATGTTTTTGGGATTTTCGAGACTTTGGAATGTAAACTTCTTATGAGAGGTGATAATCCAGGGTATCATTCTGTATGTACATTGTTCCTCATGGTAACTCATGCTTTGAATAATAAAATTTTTCACTCCATTGGCAGAATATGTTGGTGATGATATGATGAAAAAAAGTCCAACTCCATTCTTGACTCCATGCAACTAGTAAGATGCGAGGGCTCATCACCGAGAGTCAAGAAGGACACAGGATGTATATAATAAATATAGAGACAAGTGCTAACAATGATCCATTTGGGAAATTGTGACTCAATTCCTCTTAAAGTTACTGAACTAGTTTTGAAATGAATTTCAATTTATAGGTCACTTACTAGACTTAGAATGTTACATGGCCTACTGATTGGTAAATATGAGATGAAGGGATAGTTCTCTTTACTTAGGCATATAAATTACTTTTTGGGGATTTTAGAATTATAAACTTTCAAATTTATAAGATTTTTCATTTTTGTAAATACTCCCTATGCTTTACCCCATACCACCTAGTAAGAGGCAAAGATTCATCACCGAAGACAAGACATGAGACTAATTAATTTTTTGTTGTTTTTAAATAGATTTTATAGATTTTTATGACGTTTTAATGCTTTTTAAAGTATGAATGACCTTATATGCTTTCCCCATGCCACTATTAAGATGCAAGGGTTCATCATCAAAGACAAGATACATAGATGAGTAAGGGCACCTTCCTCCATTCCCAATCTCACACTACTAGTAAGAAGTGTGGGCTCAACACCAAATAATGTGAAGGATGAAAGGTGTAATAATTAATTATTCATAAGCTATTTGATTGATTGAATTGTTTTATAGTGTTTTTTTATTTGAGAAGGAATGTCTACCCCAATATTAGCCCCACAAGACTAGTAAGACACGAGGGTTCAACACTAAAGATGAGAATCGCTATAAAAAAATGGGTAAATAATTTTAGAGCTTTTTGTGAAATAGAAAACTTCTTTATAGAGGGGATATATTACCATCAGTAACCTTCTAGGTATGACCATAGGAGAAAGCAACTGAAAATGGGAGAAATTATAAGAAGTATGAGACTCACAAGACTTAATAGGATCTATATTAACACTTGTCTCATGATGATGAATATGAAGATGTGATTTTTATAATGGGAATATCTGCCCAATGGAAAATTTTTAAAAATTATTTGGAGATAAGTCAAACATGAGGAATGTACAATTGGTTTCTCCCAGGATAGAGAGCACCTCAGGAATAAAATTTCTTTAGATGGAGTGCATTCATTAGTTCGTCAAGTAATTGGTTTTTGAAACATGATGTGAGGGATATAGAGTAGGATGGGTGATGTCAATGGTATTAATAGAAAGTTTTTCAAGGAAAAGGTTTGTTTCTGTAATATTTTCAAAGAGGTTGCATGTAGAACATGTTTCATTATCAGAATTGGTATCGTCATCACTATTTGAGAATAATACGTGAGCTATGTGAATGTATTTGAAACCGAGGTTGTGTTTAATGAATTTTTAATATAAGTGATTGGATCTAAGCAACCTTGTTCATTTTGACTGAGTCCTTTACCTTTCCATCGCATGTTTTTCATTATTGATGAGCTTTGGTAAATTGAGGGGACTCATAACAGAAGTGAGTTCATCATCATATAACCAAGATCCTGAGGAACTTGGAATATTCATTCATCATCAAGATGACCAATTTTTTTCCAAATTGAGTGACCCAAATTATAAGTGGAAGGAGTTCTAATATGAGAAGAATTTTGCCATAGTTTTGTGGGGATTTACTGATGTAAAAATAATTCGCAATGTTTTGGAATTGGTATTCACCACAACCTATTTATCAATGATTTTGAATGTATGTGTCAATGAACCATTAAGTACCTCATATAACGAGGAAAGGAAGTTTGGTAGTTTTGAAAGATGGAGAGAATGGGTTATAATAAGAGGAGGGTGGATTAGAGGATGAAGCTTGATTAACCTGAAGGGGATGGTATTTTAACAGAAGAGGTATTGTTAGATGAGGAAGGTTGATTAGGTAAAGAAGATGATTGGTTAGTGGAAGGGGGAGGATTTTTAGATGAAGAGGGTTGATTAGCAGAAGAGAATGGATTGGGAGACATTGGTTGATTAGTAGATGATGGTTGATTAGTAGATGATGGTTTTGGAGTATGTTTGGGAAGCGTATCTGGATCGATACTTGTTTTTTATGAGAAAGGGTTTACGTGAGGTAGATAATATTTTCTATTGATGGACAATAGTTAGCATTTTTATACCATCCTTCAAGGAATTTTTAATACTCAAAGGGTTGGGTATCAACACATAATGTAAATTCCTTATCTAAGTGGGGAATTTAATACACTGGTGGTATGTGGATGGGATGACTTTCATGACATGAATCCATGGTTGACCAAGGAGAATATTGTATGAAAATTCTAAGTCTACTACATGACATAGTGTGTCTAAAGTGACTGGTCCAACCATAAGTGGCAACATGATTGTGTCGTGGACTGTCTTTTTCATTTTATCATACCCATGAATGGTTATGATATCATTTTGTAAGTATTCTTGAAGTGTAACCAAGACATCATAGTAGTTTCATGGAGCAAATATTCAATGTCACTTTTTGTCGATTAATACACACTTAATATTATGATGAGTTATAAAAGCTTCGATATATAAGGATTGATTGTTAGCAATGTTGGGATTAAGAAGGTCAATGGGACTGAATGATAGAATAGATTGGGTGTTGAAATATTTATTATTAAATCTTGGAATTATTGGGAGTTGATGTCATGTGGGACATGAGCTTCATTCAATTCCTGTGTGAGAATATGTTGTAGTGCAAGAGAATATTTTAGTAGTTCCATGATAGAAATTTGTGTTGTAGTTTCTCCAATTGTTTGATGATGTTGAATGAAGATGTAGGTTAGGAAGTGGAAGTGGTTGTGGAATTAGATGTCAGATGAGGAGGTGGTATGGGAGAGGAAGTAGCATATTGTTTTGTAGTAGGGATCCATACTTTTTTTTGTCTAGTGGTTAGTGCAATCAACTTTGATCTTTATTGTAGCCACTAGATCTTGATCATAGTTTATAGTTGAGATGACTGAGTCATACTCAACATTGTTTGATGATTGGCCCTTTTCCTTTGAATTTTCATCATGTTTAGGAAGGGTTTTTGAACATGTTTAGTTTTTTCATTGGGGTTTTTGTATCGAAGGTATTTTCAACCTCTATATCGCCACGTTCAATTAAGTCTTGTACATAGTGGCGGAGCTGCGCACATCGATCGTATGATGACCTTTTATGCGATGGTATTCAAAATATTCATTGTCTTTATACTAGTTTGATTTGGGTTTCCCTTCTTCAAAGGGTTTGATGATGGGATATGAGATCATATTGGCACTTTCCAAGTGGCAGAAGACACTAGATAAGATTTCTCCAAGTGGAGTGAACCATCTTTGCCTAAGGTCCTGAGGAGAAGCCTCCTTTATAGGAATGACTATTGGTTATTTTTTGGGTTTATTATTATGAATATTTTGAATGCAAACGTCAAGAATCGATAATGCCATCGGTGACTACATTTCTGTTTCGATTGAAGAATTTAGATTTGTCTTGATTTTGAGGGGCATCCCTAGAGGTTGGTCCTTAAAGGGTGTTTTAAGTAAGCCCTTAGAAATGAGGGATTTCTTAGTTTGTGTCCCATTTTCAATAACTTTTCAAAATTATTCAAACAATGCATCTGCATGTGAAATGATAACTCTGTGTTGAGGTTTGGGATGAAGATGTTGACCCAATTGTCTTTCTAGTATTGAGCAAGGGAATTTGCTTGCAATCCCTCGCCAAGCGTTGTAAAAAGGATGCAAAATTTTGTTGGGCCTTTTCTTGGTGTTGAAAAGATCGAGCATGGTTACCTTAGAGTCTAAATTGAAGGAAAAATGTTTAACAAATTTTCCGATAGATCTGTGAATGTCGTGATGGACCCTTTTGGAAGATGAAGGAACCAATCTAAGGCATTATCTCAGAAATCTCTTAGGAAATATTCATATAAAAGATATACATCATGGTAAGCTACTTCCTGACATTGCATGAATAATTCTTTCACATGGGTCACCTTTTCCTTTGTATTTGTCAAATTTGGGAGTTTCAAAGGATGACGGAAATGGTAATCGTAACATTTCTTTATCAAATGGGTAGGGGCAGAGTTCTTCAAAATTGAACTATTTTGATTATTTTTGTAGCCCCTGAATGGTTTCTTTCATATTTTTCCATTCTTGTGTGAATGGAGAGTCATGTGATGGGGTATTAAGGACTTTGTGAGTAGGTTGTTCTAGATTGTGATCATGTAACTTTTTATCTCTAGAAGTCACTTGCGTGAGTTGCCTTGTCAACTCTTGGATTTTGGAAAATAACTCTTCATTTGAAGAGTTATTCATGAGTCATTTATTACTGAATTTTGGTGACTTGATTCACATTTTTATAAGTTTGGTTAGGTTCTCAGTCTCATAATTAGGAGGTATCTTTACTCCCATGGATAGGATTGCGAAGTAAGTATTCATTTTTGTTTTTTCTAATAGTTTATCTACTTTTCTCATGTTCTTCTTGACTAAGTTAGGGTTACATAATATATTCATTGTCATTTTCATGATCCAAAGGAATAGTTGGAGGGTCTCTTTGACTATGTGTGAATACCATGACTAGATAGTTTGTTAATTGATTAAGATTTAAAATAAGCTAGGAAGTTTGATCAAACATGATTTAGCATAAGCTAAAGACGGGTTTGTTTCAGATTTGGCTTGAATAAGCTCTTTAAGTGTTGATGGAAAGAGTAAAATCAAGAAATTTAACTCAATTCAATTGTGATATAGCTCAAGACAAGCTATGAGGATTCATGTTGTAGTTTAAATAAACTTGACGATTGATGATATATGGAGTGAGCTCAAACAAGTCACTCAATATAAGTTAGATATAACTCAAATAAGCTATGAAGGATCCATTGGTAGTGTAGCTTAAATAAGCTATAAAATTGATGTCATATGGAGTGAGTTCAAATAAGTCACTCAAGTGTTAGTTGGATATGCTCAAACAAGATATGAGGATTTTTTTGCTTAGGAGCTTAAGAAAGCTTGAAAATTGATGACATAAAGAGTGATCTCAAACAAGTCACTCGATATAGGAATGTTATAACTTAAAATGAGTTATGATGACTTCATTTCTTAGCTAATGAGCTGACATTAATGTGAAAATTTTCATTATCCAATCATTTGTTTGATGTTGAGGTGGATTTGAAATGTTTTTGGAACACGTAGGACTTGAAATTTACAACAAACATATTTGTATCATCCAAGTTTAATGATATATAAACTGATAAACTAACTTGTTTTCAATCAACAAGTAATCATGTTTATTTGATGTTTTGGTTCAAAAGGAAGATTCTTCAGGAATAAATATTGTTTTGTATACAACATGTAGTATGTTGTGAAATGGGAAGATGCAAGCTCTTATCACTCCAAAAGATGCATCCTCTAATATATCCTAGTCCTGATATACCTAATTTTGTATGGGGAAAAATAATTGGTATGGAGAACCCTTAGAATATGAGAGGAGACTCACCAATTCTTACTTACCTACTTGAGTGAATCACCACATCCAAGGCAAGCTTTGTGAAAAGGTGGAAGGTGATGGGGGGATGGAAGTGTGTATGGTGTCCTTATTACTCCTTGAAGATTTATAGGGATGATGCCCAAACTTTGTTGTTACAACTATTTTAGGCATTACTCATAATAGTTCAATCACAACAACATCACCCGTAAAGCGAGGACAAGAGGCAGGTATATACCGAATGTTATTTTGAGACTGAGTCTCAATGTGCAATGTAAATGTGAATGCTAGTGGTGTGTGGTAGTGAAGTCCACATCACTGGTGTAGCGTAGGTGGTGATGAAATCCACTTTCACTATGTGTAAAGACAAATGATGATGTGATTAACAAAAAGTTCATTTCCAACTTGAAATAAAATCACTAGCAGAAAATGATAACGTACCTTAGGCATGCTAATTTTATTTTTAGTGGTTTCAACAATTGTTATTTGATTGTGGTAATTTTGTGAGAAGGTTTAATTTTTTTGTTTTTGGAAAAATTCATCCAATGTGGTCCTGTGTGAAACAAATTAGTAGTTTTCCTATAATAGAAGTGTTAGAAAATGATCATGGTTGTTTATGATTTTCAAATCACTCGAAGGTGTAGGAAAAGAGTATACATGGTCATGATTGAAACAAAAATTATTAGAAATGCAACTGAAATCTGATGATTAAGAAAATGAAACTAAATCTAGTTAAAATACATATTAGAAGTGTTAGGATAAAATGGATGATCATGGATGTTTTTGATTTTCTAGATCTCTCGAAAGCGTAGGAAAAGAAATAGCACATTGTCCATGATCGAAACATAAATTATTAGAAATGTAATTGAAATCTAGCAATGATTGAGAAAAGGAAACTAAATCTAGTAAAATGTGTTAATTTAATTAAATTTAATTATGATGGACGAATGTGTGGAAAAATATATTAGTTCAATTTTTGTAGTGTGTCTTTAGCTAAGGAGTCTTGTAAACAATAGTTAGTAGTTTTCCAAGTAAAAAAAGATAAAATGATGAAAGACAACACAATTGAGTTCTCAAGATCACTTGTAACAAGTGCAAAAAAAGAGCATACATGCGAAGGGTTATGATTATATTCAAAAAAAACAACAAAACACATTTATAAAATCAAAAAGTGTTAGTCAATGGCACAAAGTGATTAAATGATAACGAAATGGTTTAAAAATGACACCAAGTTGTTAGAAATGTCCAAGAACCCTAAATTCACAACATTCACGACTGACAAAATTAAGTGAAAAGAAGGTATTGATCACGTAGATGTTTGATAGTAAGTCTGGCGACATCGAAGGAAATCGAGAAAGTTTCTTAGAGTCCACCTATAAGATCAAATAACATAATTATTTCATATGAGTCATAGAATATGAGAAAAACAATCTAAAGGACCTATTATTTTGTTTTTAAAAAGGGATTAATTAAAGAAATAATTAAACTAATTAAGTAATAAAAGTTGTCTCGTAAAAATCGTAATGAGTTTTGATTGAAAATTTTTTAAAATGATTTTTGATTAATTAAGAAAATTAATCACAGGATTAGCTTAAATCAAGACTAGATTAATTAATTACTAGATCATGTAAAAAAAGGCCTAACGTGAATGAATTAACTAAGTAATTAAGTGAGAACAAATTATTTAACAAAAGGTCAAAGACAAGATTAATCTTACATGAATTAAATCAAATTAGTGGTTGATAAACTATCAAATAGCTTAATTAAAGTAAATAACTTAATTAAATCAAATTACAAGAAACTATACACTATTGATTAATCCAATGTGATAAACTATAATTGAATTAAAAATAAGTGCTAGGAAAATGGCGTGACCTAATATTAATAGTTTACATAAATAAAATGGTAGAATTAAATTGAATTAACACTAACCTAAAAACTAATGGTTGATTGAATATAATAGAATAATTCTATAACTAAAAATGTGAACCCTACGAGACTATTTTGGTAAAGTGGTTGTGTGTGTGTCCCACCTGTGTGTGCGAGAATGTGAGCTCTAGAAATCACCGATTAGTAAAAAAGTATTAAAAACTGAAATTATACCTCCTTTTGTGTGTCTCTTGTTGCAAACCTCAGAATGGGAGATGATACAGATGGGCCCGAATTGCTTGAAGTGTAGGTGCTTCGTCAATGTGAGAAAGACCTTTGTTGCGGAAATGATCGATTCAAAATTTGCACCAAGGACATGGGGATAATGGATTTATGGATGGAAAAAGTGGGGTGATGTGAACATTAGGACAAGATCAATGGGATTCTCTAATGCGCAATAAGAGTGCAAGATATTTGATAGTATTTCAAGCTTGTTCAAGAGGGGGTAAGGCTTTATTTATATTTTGGGAATGGGATTAATTCAGGGGTTTTGGGTAATTATGATTTGGGAAAGTAAGAAATATTAAGTGAGTGGGGGACATGAGGAATGGCCATGAATTAAATTTGAATATTTAATTCACAATTAGGGGGACATGGAGAATATTTGACATGTGAGGGGATCGAGTTTAATTAGTGATTGAAAAGGATCGGTTAATCAACTAACATTGATTAATTCAATGTGGATTTTTTTGGTAAATGGGATGGGAAAATTAATTGATTGAGGAGGATGGTATAATTAGGGTTTCTACACAAGTCAAATCCCAATCCTCGAAAGAAAATTTCAAATGTTACTATTGTAAAGAAGCAAGACATGTAATTATGAACTATAAGATATCACTCAATCTTGTAGGTGGAAAACTTGATCAAAAGGCTTACCTAATCGAAGAAATTGGTGGGAAAAATACTCAAATAGTGAATATATTTCTTGCCCTAGTGATGAAGAATTTATATTTGATATAAATATAACACTTATTGAAGGATGGAGGCATCACAAAGTTAGAGGGTAATAAGTTTCCTCTCATCAATCACTAACAACAAGGCTTCATATTTGATATAGAGGCATATTTTTCATTTTCTATGTTGTTTTTGATGTATGGTGTGACAAAAAAATTCACCTTCCAACCTTCAATTCCTCCATCATTTCACCACCGATGTATTTGTGAAGGACTAGGATAGTTGGGATGAAGAATGAAACCTCTAATAGTGTCTAATATCCCACCCGGATACCTAGGCATCATTGGTTTGGTGATAGGTGGTTCTTATTACAAAATATCACCCTAGATGTCCTAAAAATGACACTAATTGATGGTTTTGTTGTCATTTAATGCAACCATGAGAAAATGGGTATAATATGGGAGAAAATGAGAGATATTTTAAAGGTGGAGTAGATTCCTAACTCGTAGGTTTATGCGAGACATTCCCAGTGCCAAGGTTTGCTTCAAATCACTTGTTAAATTTTGGCTACTTTTCGCTCTCGGGGTGGTTAAGAGACATCGTCGAACCTATGTAGTTGGGAAGGAACAAGATGGTTAGGTAGTATAATGATACCTTTGATAGAATCTAAAATCACACTTGGATTTATGGGCACAATTCGTTTAGTTCCATGAGATGTTGATTAAAAATATCACCCTAACACCAATGTTAATTGAAGATTTTTGCCACGGGTCATTCACCGCAATAGTGAGAAAATGGGTAGGAAATGGGAGAAAATAAGAGAGGTTTTTAATGATACATGAAATTCCCAATTATAAGTTAAGATGAGATATTCCCATGTGACGATTTGCAATAAATCACTCATTAGAGTTTGGCTATTTTTACTCGTGGTGCTTAAGAGACATCGATAGACCAATGCATTTGGGAAGGATCAAGATGGTTAGGGAATGGAATGAAACATATAATAGAATCTCATAGAACAATTTAATGTGTGGGAACCATTCGTTTGGTTCCACGAGCCATCGATTATAGTGTATCGCCTAGATGCCCTAACACTAACGCTAATCAAGGTTCTAACAATGTTTAATTCACTTTCTGCAATCACAATAAAATAGGCTAGATATGAGACAAAGCGAGAGATTTTTTTAAAAGACTAGATTCCCAACTATAGGTTCATAAGATACATTCCCAGTGCCACGGTTTGTGAGAAATTTCCAATCAATGTTTGGCTACCTTTCGCTCTCAAGTGCACTTAAGAGACATCACCTGATCGATGCAACCAGGAAAGAATGAGATAGTTAGGTAGAAAAAGACACCTTTAGTAGTGTCTAATGCTATACCAGACATGTGGGCACCATCGATTCAGTTCATTGAGGTGCCAATTGTAAAATATCACCCTAGATGCCTTAATAATGACAAGAATTGAAGTTTTTGTTGCATTTCATTCACTATGATCATGAAAAAATAGCCTGGGAGATGGGGAAAATGAGAGAGGTTTTTGTATAAAAACTAAATTCTCAAATGTAGGTTTAGATGAGATATTCTTAGGTGTCATTTTTTGTAATAAATCACCCATCAAAGTTAGGCTACTTTTCTCTCTCGGGGCATTTAAGAGATATCGTTACGAGATGTAGCTAGGAAGGACCAAGACAATTGGGTAGAAGAATTATGCCTTTGATAGCATATAATATACCACCTATATGTGTGTGCACCATCAGTTTAGTTCCATGAGGATTTGATTGTAAAGTATCTCCTAGATGCTATAACACTAACGTTAATTGAAGGTTTTACCATGTTTCATTCGATGCGATTGTGAAAAAATAGGTAGGAAATGAGAGAAACTAAGAAAAGTTTTTATATGCGGACTAGATTCCAAGATGTAGGTTCGAGATGATACATTACCAAGTGCCACATTTTTGAGAAATCACCTATCAAAGTTTACCTACTTTTCACTCTCGGGCGCTTAAGAGACATCACAGACCGGTGTACCTAGGAAAGACTGGGATAGTTGGAAAAAATGACACCTTTGATAACATCTCATAGATTACCTAGATGTATGGGTGTCATTATTTTGGTTCCACGAGGTGGTGATTGAAAAATATCACCCTAGACACCCTAACATTGATGATAATTGAAGGTTTTCGTCATGTTTCATTCATTGTATCCATGAGAAAATGGGAAAGAGATGGGAGAAATTGAGAGAGGTTTTTGTACATGGACCATAATTCCAACTCTAGGATCGATGAGGTTATTCCAAGTACCACAATTTGTGAGGAATCACCCTAAAAATATTAGCCACTTTTCACTCTTAGGGTGCTTAAGAGACATTGCTAGACTGATGTACCGGGAAGGACAGGATGGTTGGGCGGTTTAACGACACCTATGATAGCATAGCAAGATCCAATGGTCCACACAGGACATGCGAGAACTATTTTTTTGTTCCAAGATGTTTTTATCACATGCTATTTACCTAGACATAGACATAGGCTTAATAAATGAAAATATAAGTCAAGTTAATACAAAATTATAATTGAAAAATTTAATGATTGAAACCAACACGCATGTGAAGCATTTGTAGTGGAAGTGCGCAAACCAATAGTCAAATCGCCCTATTTCATGAGTGATAAAAAAATATGGTCACACACGCACCAAGAAGATACAATAAAAGATGAAGTAGGTGCGTGTGTAGGAGGACACACTTTCTAATATTTTTCGAGTTCTAGTGTGTGACTTAGTAACATCCAACCTTTAGAGGCTATTCTAATAACATCCGAGTGACTCCACTAATTTAAACAAACCCATTGTCTCATTTTTAGACCTTTATCTTCATCCTATCATCCATTTTATTCCTTTCATTTCACCCTTCCATTCATCTTCATGTTTCCACTTCATTAATGGCTCTTTGTAGAGCTCTTCCATTCTCTCATTTCAGCTTCTTCTCCTCCATTGCAACACTTTGGAATGATATCCCCAAAATAGTTCGATAGACTTGCCTCTTTTCCACAGAGATGGAGATCAATCTCTTATTGATCATATTCAAGATATAGCCAACCACTATGCCATTCATAATTCCAATGAAGAAAATGTTTGCCTTAGACTTCTTGTTTTATCATTCAGAGGCAAAGAAAAATATTGGTACAACAATTCGTCTCCACAATCCATTTATACTTGGGATCATCTGGGAGAAAAATTCTACAACCAGTTCAAGGAGAATGTAAATTTTATTTCTCTCATGGAACATCTCAGCATAATACAACACGCTTCAATGGAGTGCATATCAAACTTCAACATCAAGTTTACAAGGACTTGGTATAGAATTCCTTAAGAATTCAGACCCTCACTAGGTATGACATTCTTGTTCTATTTAAGGTCCTGGATGCTAATTTTGTTGTATTGAACCCAAATCTATGAGGCAACACTCTCCCTGAGGAATTTGACATTGCTATATTGACCGAGAATAGTCTCTATTAGGTGGTCAAAGGAAACCCATCCCCTGCCGTGCACACTCCCATTTCTTCCACTTTTCCTTCTCTTTCCTAGGTCCCTCTGTCTCGACTATACAATAAAACAATAGTCCCTCATGTATGTATCATATCCAACAAGTCTTACCATGTATGATGATTGTATAACCATTAAATAATGGTATGACTTTGATTGGGAGGATGAGATTACACAAAGTGAACAAAGGAGGTCATCTACTTCAAAAGAAAGTTAGTTAGACTCAGAGGGTGCAATTTTGAAGGAGGCATAGTTATTTGTAGAGGCAGACAAAACAAAATCCATCCTATGAATAGTCACCTTCAAGAGGAAAATTTGGACGATGATCCCATTTGTGGGATTGAGATTTAAAGAGGTGGGAAAATTCAAAGGATAATGCCTTTCATAATCAGATATCTAGCTAATTTAGAGCTAAAACTAGAGTTTCCACTGGTAATGCTCACTTTAAAGCACAAGATATAGCTTCAATGCACTAAAGGTTAGTGTAGAAATAAAATCATGCACTTGCGTACATTTTTAGGTCCTAATCACATACTAATATTCATATTATTCATAAGCGAGAAAACTAGTAATTGACATATATCTTTGGCCTCTTTTTTATCTTTCTTGTTTCCTCTTTGGTCTTCAAACCCCATAACCCATTATGATCTTCATTTCTTTATCTTTATCTACTTTTTGACACCAACGCCTAGCCAGGATGCCAAAGTGCCCATGCACCCTGGGTCTCCTTGGGTACCCCGACCTCTTTATATCTTGTTCATCTCTTTTGGGCCTATTTTATTTTTTTTTGGGCATCTTATTTCTTATGGGTCAACCTTTTAGTTGTTAATTACAAAATTCAACCAAGGAGTCATATAAATACAAAGCTATGTGACCATAATAAAGGACCAAGCTCGAGCATCTACTATCATCACCTAAGGTTGCATCCAAAGGTATTCTAAGAGCATTAAAGGCATTCATCTAACTATCATCTAAGGGACAAGGGACTGTATTTTAAACATACACTTTATAGGAGGGAAAGTTAATTTTGTCATCCACATATCTATTTACATTACTACATCTAGATATTACTCATTATCAACTGGATCTTTCACAAGAGCTTTAAAGGGCATGATTTCTACACATACACACAAGAACTACATGAAGTCTAAGATGTAGTGCAACAATCAGTTGTAATTTCACTCACTGGTGACTTATCGTTTGGGTTAGTCTGACTCCCCATTTACATCTTTTATTTTAGGATTTGATGTGTTTTGGGGTTTTGTAGGATATAATTTGTTTTATAGGTTAGAGGTGAACTCTGTGATCATCCAATGACATATAGGTGATCAAAAGTGGAGGTTAATGAACACCATGCAACACAAGAAAAACTAGGTTTTGAGATATTGCATGACACATGCACCCATAAGTAGACTCAGCGCCTAGGCACCCTTAAACCAGTCCAGTGCCTTAGTCAAGTTAATCGGCAATTAATTTTTTTATGAGTACGGTTCCAAAGAATCTCCTCCTCCTATTCATTAGTTTTTCAGTCTAGAATCAACTAAGTATTCTATTCCCTCTTTTGCACTTAGGGTTTTATATTTCTTTAGCTTATTGCTTGTGTCGATCTATACTTTAGCATTTATTTTTCATACGTTAGTCTGCAAATTAGGATTTCAAAATTCCATATTTTAAAAATCATTTGGTGAACCCGTTACTCGAATCCCACTTCGATTATAGGTATTTTGGCATCTTGTTATCACTACTCAATCTTATGAACCCTTTACTGAAGCCCATCTTCAAGAGCTCTATGATCATCTTGTTGAACATCCACAAGATCTTGATCTAATCTTATTCGCTACTTGTGAGGAGGCCACCAATCTATCTGAGTTTAGTGTTCCTACTTTCACTACCACTTCCATTCCTATCGCTACTCAACCTCCTAATTCCACCCTTCCACCTATTTCTACTATTCCCGTATCTATTCTTACTCCCACTAACCACTTCACTCTACCTCTTATTTCTCACACGCGGTAAGTCCATTTTGATGGAACTCAAGACCTAGCATCTCTCTATCAAGATCTCCAAGTTCAAATCGACAACTTCAGCAAGATATTTCTCACGCATCTCCATATCTTGACTCCACTTTACTCCTTCACACTCTTTTTCACCCACAATTTCCACCTATCCACTTCCTCCAAATTTTGTCACCCCTAAGCTGCCCATTTTTAATGACTATGGTGACCCTCAGAGCATCTCATATATTTTCATGTGGCATGTCTCAATTACGTGGATGCTCACAATTTACTAGCAAATCTCTTTACTAGAAGTCTCAAGATTATGCTATGTGTTGGATCTGGGATCTACTTGTTCATTTGGTAATATCATTCATGCATTTAGCTAATGCTTTTCTCACTCATTTTTCAATTAATATCAGTTCTAAGATATCCTATGCTCAATCGGGCACAAATAAAACAAGGATTTAATGAGCATCTAGTGGATTATGTCTTACGATATACGAGCAACTTAGCTAAGATGTTTAATTTACTTGCAGAATATAAATTGCAAGTTATTTTTGTCCATAATATTTTGTCTCCATTGTAAGAGAGTGTCATATTAGAGAAATCTCCTTCATTTGATTAATTATGTCATAATCTTAAATTACATGAAGTCAAACTTATCTCTATGGGAAAACTATAGTATCATGAACAAGCTTCATCGTCTTTTAATTGGTTTCAAATAAAATCAACTTTCAAGCCATCACTGAATCTACTGAAGTAAAATATACTATTAACACTATTTCTACTCATGAAAATCTTCAATGGAAGTCTCCAAGGTGCACATTTACAAATATTCCTTGTGCTTTGCATGTTGTATTGTCATAACTTATTGAGAGAAATATTATTACACTTCCTCCTCTCGCTTAATATGAACCCATCTCGCCCTAAAGGAAATAATTATAATGAAAATGATAGATGTGGCTACCACCTATGTGTCGAGAATTCAATTAATGGATGTTTCAAACTTAGGCATCTTATTCAAATATCTCATCGACAAAAATGCAATTGATCTCCCGAGCCTTCGACATCCACGCCGGCTAATGAAAACAAAAATATCAAAATATTTGATGATCCTCTACCTAAGTATGACAAGCAAGCTACCAATTCTTTGGCTAAAAATATGTATTGCATTGTGCCCCCTCCTTCATCGGGGCCTCTTGATTTTAAGTTGCTTAGTGCTTTGATGCATCACCATGTTATCACAAATTAATCCTCCCGGATTAATTTGGATAAGCTATTTTAAAATGGAATTATCCATTTAAACAAGTCTAGAATGTTCAAATGACCATCAAAAGTATACACTACCAAGAAATTAAAACACCCGTGAGGAAGGAACACTTAGCGGGATTATGGGTATCTTCATAGCATTTGAGCTCCACAGGACCTCAAGTTGTTGGAATTAGTTAGAGTGGATAGATTTTTGAGTCTCGTAGTGGTGTGAGATACGATCAACAAACATGGTAGAACACAACAGAAAAATGGACCAATTAAATGGTGCCACATGGTGTAAAAATAATGGTCCAAGGAGGACACGTGATGGCATTCCATCACAGGGCGAGCAGATGGACTCATGTGGATGTAAAGTTTACAGAATGAGCCAAATTTCAAAATGTTTTGGGTTCGCGGGGGTAGTATACAATGCTATAGTCAAAGGCCCAACCCCATAACCAATGAAAGGAAAACATGTGATAAGGGAAAATTAATGCACATGTAGACAAAGGAAGTTTTAGAAGCAAACCAAATTTTGCCACGTGTCACGTTCATGTGCTCCATAACATGTAAACTTCAAATGGCCATATCTTTCGCTCTAAAACTCCAAATAATACAAAATTGGTCTCGTTGGAAAGGTATCCCAAAGTCCTTAAATTTGGAATCATTTTATTTAGAGATTGATGATGACACAATTCCAAAATGATGGCCAACTTCCCATGGGTTCCATACCTCTAATATGGTCTCTGTAAAGTATTCGCGCCTTTCACATCATGAATGCAATGAAGTTGTGCATATTTTAAGCAATAAAATTTATTTTGTGGCACATTTTGTCTGCCCTAGCTCATTTTATTTGCAATATTGCCTCTTTGTTCATTTTTGGCATGTTGTGCATATTTCTTTCTTATAGGTTCCATTTTTGTTATGTTGTCAATGCGTGGGTGATGGAGTCTGCATGGTTCTTAATTTGTGGCACGTTTGTCTGCCCTCTCTACCATGTTTTTTCCCTTTCCTTCCCCTTGTGGAGAGCTCAAACCATTTTTGGTGCTATCACCACCCCTTTTAGCTTAGGATTTCCCTTTTTGTGCATCTCTTCTAACCCTGGTCCCTTGGAATGTTTAGATTAGGATTAGTTAGATTTGATTTCTGTTGTAGGAGTAGTTTTAGCATTAGGATTAGGTAGAGGAACTAACCTTCTCCAGAGGTCTATCTTGGTTCACAAGGTCCCACAACTTGGAGACAGTCCCATGTTGCCTCAAAATCCCGGGTTGTTTATGACTCGGGCGGGTGCAATTTTGAGCTCCAAAACTTTTGGCACGCACCTAGTGGGACAGATTTTGAAGGGATTTACACCTTCATTTCACCAAGTTTGATGTGCTCTTAGTGATATTTCATCCTTTAGAGGAATTTTCAAGCATATATGGAAAACCCACTATTCTAACAAACCCATTATCTCAATTACAGGCACCGTCCATTCATTTCTATTCATTATTTATGTCTTTCCATCATTCCATTTTCTTCTTTCATGAAGTTGTGCAATCATGACTTCATTTCCTTCTCAGATCTCTCATTTACAGTAGAAAAACCAGTTCCCTTCATCCCCATATTTTTAAAATTCTCTCCACATAAGTTTTATGAACCCCACCATAAAGAATATGCATATAACCCAACCCCCACTGATCTATATGGTTATCCTTCTAACCATGATGTTTTTGAAGAACATGGTTATACAAATGATGGTGGTAACTTCATGGCGATGTTGATTTTTAGAGGAAGATTCAAGAAATGGAGATGAACATGATGCAGAAAAGGAATAAATGTGTAATGAAGGCAAGCGACATTGGTTTTAAGGTCCTTGGTCCATGGGTTAGCCCTATACCAAGTTGGTTCGAGCCCGCAATAAAAGTGCATTTTATAGTTGAGATGATACCCCAAATTACAAAGTGGGCTAAGTTAATGGAGGCTCATGAATATAGTGTTAGGAAACCCTGTCAATGGGGCAACCCTACACTACCATCTTATAATCCTTCCATTCATCCTCCCCAACCTACACCATCTCAACCTGATTTTCATGTTCCTAGCTTTAGGTGCTCCCATTGAGGATTCCATTTCTTCATCTTCTTCCCTTCCCTCTCACCTTTTCTTCTCCACCCTCTTTTCTTCCAAATCGCATCCCCTCCACAAGCCAACCTTTCACCTCTTCCATTTTTCGAACCCTTTCTATCTCGGCCTCTCCCTCACTTTCCAAAATCAGGTGAAGTGCATTCATTGTACAAAACCATGACACATATGTTGGGAATGGACTGATTTTGATAGTGTAGTTCATGGAATTCCGATGTTTTCATGGATAAATCTTCCAAGGAAGATGTTACCAAGGAACATGCAAAGGAGGAAGCCATATGTGAATATCAATTTTATCTTCAAGCAGAGGAAGAGAATCTCAAGGTAAGAAAAAGGATTTGATTGATTAATGATCCACCAAGAACATCTTCAAATGCTACAATTGATCAAAGGAACTTCATATTGAGGAGGAGGAGAGGTTTGATTTATCAAACTTCTTGTTTGAGGAGGAGAAGGTAGATCTATACGAGGAAAAGGTATTTGTAGAGGTAGAAAAAAATTCAAATAACTTGCGAACAATCTCCACCTTCGGGAGGAAAGTCTGTAGGATGATCCCATTCATGGGGTCATGCTTAGAAGAAATGGGAAAAAACAAAGATTAGCCCATTCCTAATTAGATATCTAGCTAGTTTAGAGCCAAAATAAGAGTTTCCATTGGTCATGCTCATTTGTAGTATGAGGAAGAGCTTCAATGTGCCAAATGTCATCTACAACACCTCCAACCAAATGGATAACAACTTGAGGAGGTATCCATCATTTTTGTACACGATACTTTGAATAAATTGGGAGTATAAGGCACACTTTCATTCCCAATATGTGATTTTGTTACCAAATAGATCACATCGCTGCATTTTGCGAGGAAACAATGCTATTTATCACAACTGTTGTAGGTTTTTTTAGCTCCCTTTGCCTCTGGTTAGAGTAGAGTAGGTAGGTTTGTTTTCAACAAAATTAGTACTTTTGCACACTCTGCATGTTCTAATTTAAGGCATGTATGATTTTCATGTTTGTATATAGATTTTATGGGATTATTTTGCTTGCTATGCGAGTTCATTTAAGGGAAAAATTAGATAGTTGGAGCAATTTCAAGTTTTATTTAGATCTCCATAGATCGGTTTTAGGCTAGCATTCATTACGCGGTTCCAATTCGGTGATAAGTTCATAATGGATTCAGGAGACAAATTTTCAAAGTTTAGATCAGTTTATCAAAGTTTTGGGCTCAACTTAATGCCCAATGGATGCTTCAAAGCTACCGATCTCTTTATCTAGTAGGCAAATGTCCCCTGGAGGTTGCTAACTATTATTCCAAATTAACTCTCCATGGATTAATTTGGATAACTATTTTAAAATAGACTTAGCCACTTAAACAATTCTAGGACGTTCAAACACCTGTCAAAATTCTACATCGCCAAGAAAGTTAAGCACTCGTGAGGAACACGTGGCAATATTAAGCTCTCTTCATAGAATTTGAGCTCCATGGACCTTAATTCCTTAAAATTAGTTGAAGTGGATAGAGTTTTGGGTTAGTAGCGGGGTGAGACAGAGTCAATGAACACTGTGGAACACAATGGATAAATGGCCCAATTAAATGGCCCCACATGGTGAAAAATAAATGGTCCAAGGTGGACACATGGTGACATTCTATCACGGGGGTGAGCAGATGGGCTCCCGTAGATGTAAAGTCCATAACGAGCTAGATTTCAAAAGGTTTTGGGTGCAGAGGTAGTATACAAGGCTATAATGAAAATCTCAACCCCACAACCAATGAAAGGTGAACACATGGAAAAGGAAAAGAAATGCACACATAGACAAAGGAAATATATGAAGCCAATCAAATGCTATCACATGTCATGTACTGTGCTCATGACATGCAAACTTTGCATGACCATATCTTTCACTCCAAAACTTCAAATCACACAAAAATCAGTCTTGATAGAAATGTCTCCTCGAACCCTTCAATTTGGCATCATTTGATTCAGAAATTGATGATGTTTGGTGGGAGAAAAAGAGGAAAAATAGTTTGGGCATTAATGTGTAGTTACAGACAACTCAACCACCTGAATTGATGAAGTATGAGGCTTTTACCTTCTCCTAGAAGAAAAAGGACATTGGGGAATGAGTTTGATAGGGTGCCCATGATGTTTTTCAGAGATTAATGGATGATTGACGATGGTTGAAGCTTGGAATCCATGTTATAGGGAAAGAGAGATTTTCATTAATGAAAAGATCAAATATGATATCTTTCCCTCTCTTTTCTCTCTCTCTCTCTCTCCATTCTTTTATATATTGTAAATTGATGCTTATTTCAAGAGAGAGCTCTTTGTTGTAACAAAACCATGCTAAAATGGTGGCCGACTTCCCATGAGTTCTAAACCTCGAATATGGTATCTGCTATGTATTCACTTTTTTCCATGAATGTAATAAAGTTGTGCATATTTTAAGCAATAAAATCTATTTTGTGGCACATTTTGTCGGCCTATCTCATTTTATTTGTAGTCTTTCCTCTCTATTCTCTTTTGGCATGTTGTGCGTATTTCTTACTTGCAACTTCTATTTTTATTGTGTTGTCAATCCATCGGTGAGAGTAGTCTACATGGTTCTTGATCTATGGCATGTTTTCTACCCTCTCTGTCATGTTTGTTCCCTTTCCTTCCCCTCATGAAGAGGGCTCAACCCCTTCTCAGTGCTATCACTTTGCTTCTTTTAGCTTAGGCTTTCCATTTTTGTGTATCTCCTTCTAACCCTGGTCCCTTAGAATGTTTAGATTATGATTAGTTAGATTTTATTTATACTATAGGATTAGTTTTAACATTAGGATTAAGCGGAGAGGAACCAACCTTCTTTGGAGGTGTGTCTTGGTTCACAAGGTCCCGTAACTTGGAGGCAGGTCCCATGTTACCTCAAAATCGTAGTTTGTCTATGAGTCGGGTAGGGTGTAATTTTGAGCTCCAACAATCACCATTCATCACATTCTTTGTCATGATTATCATGCTACATTATCTTGTAATACATCACATATCAATTCTCCTATTGGACCTCGTACTATCAATAGTATAATGATAGTGATCCTCGATTCATATGGGTGTGTTCTCTATTGCACTACTTGTTGCTATTATCATATTTAATATCTAGTTCCCAAATATTATAGTTATGTCAAGCTTCCAATTATAGTTGGGATTCTAACCATGCTTGTGATATTTGATATGGCACCTTCAATCAAAGGTTGTGACATGATCTTAGGTATTTCTTGGCTCCGTGCTACTTAAGCAATCATTTCCATGAATTACTTGTGTCTAAATTTCATTCACAACAAGCAAGTTATCACCATCAAACGTGTTCCGCCATGCACAATATGGACGCATCCTCATCTTGAGGTTTTCATTGTACTCACTAGAGTATATAGATCCCATGAACCTCTCAAATATACAACGCAATATAATCCTAGCTATCATATTCACACACGACCTACTCAATCTCATCAGTTTGTTAGTCTATCTCATCAACCTAGGTCCACCACTCGAGACAAATCCTTCATATAGGTATACATCAGCTCCTCGGTCTCCTTCACATAGGTGCTCATCACCTCCTAAGTATCATGTATATAGGTCTCATTCACCGATAAATCATCTCGTCTCATACATCACTGATCTCAAAGCATGGTCACACGTCTTTATCTCCACAAGCATCGGTGGAGGATCATTACCCTTCAATTTTTCGGATTACTTACTCATCATCGTACACTGGGGGTATCATGCTTATCTTCCTCCCTCATGTTCTTAGGTGTCTCTTATTTCTACTATCACTTTATGTCCTTCATACTTCATATTTATGAACATTATTACATACATTGATAGACACTTATATCATCTTTGCCCTATGATGTAAGATTTTTCTAAGGTTAACACTTGACTGTTGAGCATACTACATTCATGAACCTCAAACACTGCAAATTTCATGCTCCATGCTGCATGATCCATCTTTATATAATTTTATTTACACACATCATATTACCCTATGACACACTCTAGCTCCATGGTTCATACTTGAATTCGAGTGTCTAAATTTGAAATGAACCTCACCTCATTCATACTCTTTACTCTCTATGCTTCACCGATATATCTATCTAGCGTACATTATCAAACCATTTACCGATGACATACTCTTTTTCTATGGTTCATTATTGATTATTGAGGAGTATTTTATAAATGAATCTCATCTCATAGAGATTCATACACATTTTTAGGGCACGCTGCTCCTATGACACTCATATTTCATACCATTCCATCACACTACATCACATACACAACATATTGCATATCTTGGTTGCATTTTCTTGCTTACTTATACTTACATGTACACTTTGTTTCCCATGCTAGACGAATACTTAGTATGCCAATATATTTTCTATATACACATGCACATTCACTTGTTCTCTAGTTGTGAATGCATACTTTATACAGATCTTTACATGCAACATTGATGCTTGACACTGTACCTCTTACATGTCCCATCAAGGCTCCTAGGGAATCTACATTTATACTCTCACACACTATAGGTGTTATTCTTTCATTTTCTAATACTTCCTATTCTTACTATCATACTACTTCCATTGATACATACACGCTTTGATATACTTTTTATCTTTATAACATGCTAATGGGTGCTTTATGTGCATCATTTTCCTTGTAGGAACTACTTGTTTCCATGGTTGTCTAATAATTTTCTTGATAATATTTGCCATTTTTTTCCCATTGTACACCTTTGTTTAAGGGCTATGCCCTATGTCTTACTTGACCATTTCTTGTATGTTTTTAGCCACTTCAAAATTGCTTGTCTTATGACATTGTGAGTGATATCCCATGCTTGAAACCCACTTTTTGTGGTTTACATTGCCTTCTTTCTCACTAGATTACACTTTGTATTATATATGCATACTTATCTTGTTTGTACTAACACATGTTTCTAGCCACTTTATTTTCATGTGCTTTGGTTTCTACCATGCACATTCCATCCCCCTGAATGATATCAAATTCAGATATGCATATGGTCCTCTCTTTTGGGTTGCATCCTTCTAGTTCCGTCACATGAAACCCAAATGATAGGGGGTATACATTGGCTGAATCAGTCACCCCATACAACATCTCAAAGCTACAACACAATACGATTTAACATAGAATCAAAATAAAGTTACATTTTGAACGACCTAGATCTTGACTTGGGTCCTTAGTTTAACACATATGTCAATTCATAGATACAAACAAGAGGTCTGGGAGATCCTAACCTTTCCTAAGCACCTATGACTAAGGGAAATTATAGTTAATTTCTCGGATCAACACAATTTTCAGCGATTCACAACGCAATTTTAACTAGACATGCACAGTTCTCCGTAAATCAGAATGCATTCTAGCTCCTTTTTCTACTTGGATCAAATTGGAACAACAAATAACTAAACATAGATCGCACCATCTATAATGGTGTATAAATTTGGGAAGTAGTCATGGATGGAGAGTAAAAATAGACCTCTCTCCCAACACTCTTTTGTCGTGGCATGAGATCGCCCAAAAAACTCACACTTGGCATGAGATTACCCAAAAACTCACACTTGGCGCGAGATTTCCAAAAAGAATTGTTCTTGGTGTGAGATTGCCCAAAAACTCACTCTTGTTGTGAGATCATCCAAAAATCACTCTTCTACAATAGTTTAGGAACATTTTCTAACCTTTTCACTTGTCACGGATCAAAAAGTGCACACTTTCTTTTTACACATTTTTACATACTTATGTAAAATTTTTCAGTATACACATATTTGACTTCTTTTTCACTCTTTTTTTTTGCAGGTTCGTTCTTAATATGCAACAAGAAAGAACCCTAAATCAAATGCAATAACATGTATAACATGGTACAACACTCATACATTTCACCCCTAGGGTTACTTCCTCCTTCTTAGCTTCCACACTTCATTTCTTATCACTCCACATTTTTTCTTATCTCTTGACACACTTTCACCGTCACACTCTACATGCTTATCAAGTACACATCTCTTATCTACTTTATGTTATCAAGTTCTACTCAACACCATAAATTAGGGAAAAATGTAGACACAAAATCATGCACTTGGGTATATTTCTAGGTCCTAATCACATAATACTATTCATATGATTCCTAAGTGAGAAAACTAGTAATTGACATCTATCTTTGGCCTCTTTTCTATCTTTCTTATTTCCTCTTTGGTCTTGCACACCCCACAACCCAATATAATCTTCATTGCTTTATCTTTATTGACTCTGGACACTAGCACCAAGCTAGGATGCCGGTGCCCATGAATCCTTGTCCCCTTTGGGCACCCTCGACCTCTTTATATATTGCTCACTTCTTTTGGGCCTCTTTTATCTTTTAGGCATCTTGTTTCTTATAGGTCGACCTTTTAGTTTTCAATTACTAAATTCAACCAAGGGAATAATATAAATATAAAGATATGTGACTATAATAAAGGACCAAGATCTAATCATATGTTATCACTACCTAAGGTTGCATCCAAAGGCATTCTCATGAGCATCAAAGGAATTCATATAACTATCATCCAAGGGACAAGGGACTAAATTTTTGCATACACTTCATAGGAGGGGAATTTTATTTTGTCATCCAAACATCTATTGACATTGATAGATTTAGATATTACTCACTATCAAGTGCATTTTGCACAAGATCTTCCTAGGGCATGATTTCTACACACACGCACAAGAACTACATAGAGTCTGAGATGTAGTGCAACACTCGATCTTAAGTTCACTCATTTAGGTGATCTTGTGGTCATTCCAAATCCCCATTTGCATATTTTTCTTAGGATTTGATGTGATTTGGTGTTTTACATGATATAATTTGTTTTTCAAGTTATAGGTGAACTTCGTGATCATGCAATGACATATAGGCGATCAAAAGTGAAGGTTAACAATCACCACACAACACAAGAAAAACCAGGTTTTGAGCTCTCATCGTAGAAACATGCACCTAAAAGTAGACTCAAAACCTAGGTGCCAATGAACCAGTCCAGCATACACCTAGTCAAGGTTCATCCATAAATTATAGAATTTTCTGAGTGTGGTCAGCAACAATATCCTCCTCTTGTTCATTAGTTTCTCGGTCTAGAATACTTCGAGATCATGTGCCAAATGAATAAGTATTCTATTCCCTCTCTTTCACTTAGTGTTTTATATTTCTTTATCTTATTTCTTGTGTCGGATATGTAATTTAGTATTTATTTATCATTCATTACTATGGAATTAGGATTTCACAAATTTCATATTTTTAAATCAATCAAGAACGATGCCTCCCGAGATCCAAATGTAGAACAACTAAAGGAGGTATTTATTTTGTTTGTTGTTGATAAATTGAAGAGAAGGGTGGAAAACCAACTTTAAGACAATTTTTCACTTTCATTAAAGACCATGTTCGGTGAAAATCCAATAACACAATATCTATTTATAAGGAAAGGCATCTACTTCTCCATGGTCATGTGTCAAGATTTGTTTACACTTCCTTTGCCTCTGGTTAGACTAAGGTAGGTAGGTTTGATTTCAATAAAATAAGTTCTTGTGTACACTCTACATGTTTCCCCTTAAAAATGTATGATTTTCAGTTTTCATACATAGCTTTTATGCCCCTTGTTGTTGCGTGCCCCTATTGGTGCAGGTTTTCTTTCTCGCATGCGCTCTTTTATTGCTTCTGGGATGCCAATTCTATTCTCACAAATCATGAAGGCTTAAGTGGTGGAGTTTATGTTTCGTTTCAACACATAATAATCCAAAAATTCTTACGCACACGTTCTAATGAATAAGAAGGAAAATATATTGTAGGATAGTTTTACGCTCTTATTAAACTTCACATAACAATATCTTTCATAATTGGGAACACTAGGTCAAAGATTTAGATTTATGCAGTTGCTTCATTCAATTATAGGGAAAAATTCTTCAAGTTATAGATTAGAATATCATGTTTTAAGGTTGAATCCATGCCTAATAGATGCTTTAAGGCCACTAATATCTTTATCTAGAAGGAATATGTCCTCAAAAGTCACCATACTATTGTCTAAAATAACCACCTTGGTTATTTTGACAACTTACAATTCCATCTTGGTTATGGCATCAAGGTTTTAGGTTCGCGCACCACTAGTTTACTTCCTTGGTACATTCCATGGGTTGTAGTTCTTCACGTACCCTCACATGATCCTCTTCATTCCTTCCCTTTTTTTGCTTTCCTCCATGCATGCTTCCCGCACCCACATCCTTATATTCTGCTATATTATTTCATTTCCCTTTTGCGTGCATCCTCTATGCATTCACCCTTCTTCCCAAGTTGTTGCACAACCTTTTACACGTACCCATGGAATTACCTTGCATTTTCTAAGTCTTTGCTCAATTTTATTATGAATCTTTGCTTGTGAATTATGCCTTTACACTCCCTTTCCCATGTACTCATTGCTCCTTGCATATTTTCCCTTGTGAATTTACTTCGCGCATCCCGATTTTATGTGCTCACCTTTTCCTCACATACTTACATATCTTATTAGATATGCACCCTTTCCTCCCCCTCACACATTATATAGAAGAATTATACATTCTTATGCTTCTTTCCCTTCCTCCCCACATGCACTTAAGGTTGCAACCTCGCGCGCCAATGCTCCGTGCGCCACATATCAATTTATGGGACATGTCGATAAAGCACATGTCATAGAATGAATTGAAAAGTACAATGTGCATCGAATACTTATAGTGAATGAAAACATGACACATGTTAGAGACTTATCAATAAATAATTAGCTGACTCCCGCCCAAACCAGATCGCACCACGTGTCTTGTGTGTTCATCATATACTAAAAAAATTAAAATTGCCATAACTTCCTCCAAAGAGCTCAAAATAATGCGTGCTTCTGGTCTTGTTGAAATGTTCGTGATGTGGGCTACACATTGGGATTTTCAAATTTTGATTTTGGTAGGATTTGGTAAGTGAAAATATGGAAATGTGACTTGGGTCATTAATGTACACTTGCGATCGATTCAACCACCCATATTTCATGGGATTTGGCCTCTTTCCTTCTTCCACAAGTTACATGACACGAGGCAATGGAGTTGAAAGATCTCTAAGCAAATTTATAGGCATTTAATGCATGTTGTTGGTGGTTGTGATTGAAAATTTGAGTTTCCCTCTCTTTTCCCTCCTCTTCTCTCCCCTTTCTTTTATAAATTGTTGAATAATGCTCATTTGTAAAGGTTGGACCCTCTTGGATTTGCAAGAACATTATTTAGAGTAGTGTTCCTTTGAATTTTGAGTTACATGCCTTAGATATGGTTTATTGCATGTGGGTTTTTACCTCTTTTCACCATTGTAATTGATCGTGCATCATTTAGAAGATTTTTTTAAATTTTGTGGCTATCTTCTACCTTAGCTCATGTTTTATTGCATCTTCTTTCTTTTCCTTTGCAATATCAATATGCCGTGCATTCTTTATGTCCCTTGCAGATTTATTTTTGTTGTTCTCCATGGAGATGAGTGTGTGAGTGTTGGTTAGGATTGTGTTACACTTTTTAACCTTATTTTCTCCATTTACCCTTATTTCCACTCATTTGAGAGTGGTCATCCTTTTCTTCTGGTGCTATCACCTCCTTAGCTTAGGATTTCATTTCATGCATCTCCTTCTCACCTTGGTACCTTGGAAGCATATAGTAGAGTTAGATGGATGCATTTCCATTCCTAGGAGTAGTTTTAGCAATAGAAATAAGAAGAGGAAGCCAAGATTATTCGGAGGTCTTTCTTAAGAGTAAGGTCCCACAATTTGGAGATAGTCCTATGTTGCATTAAAGCCCAGATCATCCCGATTTGGGACGGGTGAAATTTTGAGCTCCAAGAGTACTCTAATATTACCCATTTCCTCACCTACAAAGAATTTACTAAATAATTGAATTTGAAAGATAAAATAATTATCAAATTGAGATCAACTAGGCATGTTCTTTGGTATAATGGTTTATATAAGAGAGGAATAAATGGAGTGTTTATTTGTTGTGTGGATAAATATTAACAAGGTAAAATTTTGGAAGAATTCCATAATCTAGTTTGTGGAGGCCACTTCTTAGCATTCATTACTACTCATAAGATCTTATGGGAAATATATTATTGGCCTACCTTGTTCCAAGGTACTTCATTAGGTGTGGGTAGCAAAGTGTGAGGCTTGAAAACAATTTGTTAGTCAAAACAAATTAGCAACACTTCCCACTAGGTTGGTTGTGATTGAAGAATATTTATAACAGTGGGAAATTCATTTCATTGGTACATTGATTCCCTTATTAAAGTGCTAGGTATAGCTATGTTTTGACTATGACTGACCATTCCACCAAATGGGTGGAATTCATTCTTGTTAAACTTTCTACTTATGAAGTTATCAAAAACTTTATCAAGGAGAGACACAAGGCCTTGTATGATGCATTATGGGTAGACCATATTACTCCTAAAAGAGCCATTAATATGTCTTCTTTCCAACTTATTTATGTTTTCAACATTGAAATTCCTATTTCTTTGGAACTTCCCACTTTGAATTTGGCCAAAGCAATGGATGGAGATTTTGAGAATTTTATTGAGAAAAGGATCATGTATTTTATTAAGTTAGAGAAGAAGAGGATTAAAGTAATCGACAAAATTGTTGAGCATAAAATTAGGGTGAAGAAATTTTTTTACAAGAAGGCCAGTGCAACAAGATTTTCGGGCATGATATCCAATTCTCCTATGGGGAAAAAGAAGAGAACCAAAAGGAATGTACAAAAAAATTGATTCCTTATGGAAAGGTTCTTTCAAGATCCATCTGTTGTGTGGAGAAAATAAATATTATCTATCTTACTTAGATGGAACACACCTCTCTGTTTCCTCAAAATGGGAATATCTCAAATTATTCAAGTAGTGAAGTAGGATCCCATTTATGTATCATATTTTTGTTTTGGTGTTTTGATGTTATTTTTTTCCTGTTTTTATTTTTATTTTTATTTTGTTTTTGTTTTCCATCATTTGTGTGGTCTCTTTGTTCTTTTTGACTTTGAATCCATAGCCCAATGGATAAGACACTTAGTGATTGTAAAGTTCTCTTCCTTTTTGTCCCTCATAACTCAAATGAAGTCCCTAATTAGAGCTATCTATTATCCCAAAATTTGAATTCCATGATAATTTTCGGACAACCTGCTAATTGTTTTGTCTTTAGAAGCATTTGGAGTTAGTCATCTAACCAAAAATTTGTGCTTTTTGCTCTTATTTATAAATTTCCTTATTTTTGGGTTTTCGAACCTTCCTCACGCCTTAACATGACAAGTGTTATATGATTCCTAAATCATGAAACTTGAAAGAGCATCCAAAAATATCAACATATCATGTTAAGTCTTGATTATTCCCAAACCCCAAAACTCTGAAAACACTACAATGTTTGGGTTCTCAAAAGTTTGGAACATCAAACCATAAGGACTTAAAACATGCAATATGCAAAATGTTCCCTAATTTCATACCCCCATACCCTACATTAGTTTGATTTTTTAGAATTTCGACGCATCAAAACATCAAGAAAAATTATGTTTTATGTTGAATAAACCTCTAACTTTTAAAATTATGGGGGTCTAGTATGTAGGATTTTGAGATGTGAATGCATACAAGCATGACTTATTAGATGTGGTTAAACCCCTGATCCTCAGATTAACAAAATTTTGTGACATCTCAGATTTCACCTTACACGTGTCAATAGATGTGTAGTAAATGCTATCCTATTATAAAACATGAATTTTCCACATATTTTTACCTTGTATAAATTTAAATTTTTACCCTTGTAAATACGTTTTCGGCCCTCAAATTTTGATCACATATTTCACACCCTCTAATCATCATTCCAAGATAAATATTTCATACCCATTTGAGATTCCAGTGATTGCTTTTATTTTCATTAAGTTTTGTTGAGTTTTTGGAAGGATTTTGCTTGTTTTCGGTCTTTTCTCTTTTCTTGGTAGAACTTAGTTTTTCCTTCTCCCCACTCCAATTTTTTTCTTTCCCAAATTTTACTTGGTGTCTTTCTTAATTTTTTAATTTTTTTTTCTTTCTTTGGTGAGAAGTGAATTTTATCTAAAAACCTAAGTTCAACACTAGTAGAGATTTCCATATTGATAGGTAGGTCAAAAACCTCGACATGATCTTGTCATCATTTACGACATTCTTGCAAAGATGAAAACCTTGATTTAGTGTTTCAAACTTTCAAGGTCAAAACATGTAATAATAACCAATAATAGGCTTTTGGTATTTTTAACATGTTAACCATGTCTTAATACCTGAATTTCCTTTGTCGAGATTTTTAGGTTTCCAAACAAGTGAAAAATTATGACAAGAGTATGTCAGGATTTCAGATGTTCTTAACAAGCTTAGATTTATGATTAAGTGTGTTGGGATTTTCTACGTGTTCAATAAAGACAATCTTGCCAATCAGTTTCTTAGACTTTTGGGGTTTTTGAGAAAGTATGGATTTTTGATTTGAACCAAAAGGTGTTCGGGGAAGAATTCTTGGCAAATTTTTGGTACTTTATCCCACTCTAATGTATGAATAAACTAATGGGAAAGAGAACAAAAAATCATCTAAGGAAAGGATAAAGAAATGAAGTATAACTACCAAGGAGTGGTACCCCTTCAAATATTGACTCTAATATTAATATTAGGGATACCAAGCTTTGGCACATTGACATGATTGATATTTAGACAAAAGTAAAAAAATCCATCCAAATCACCATAAATACAAGGTAAATATGATATTAGAATGGAACTAGCTATAACCATCCCTATTTCAATACAATGTTCGAATTCATGCTCATAGTATTGAGTTAGTATGATGGTGACACTTGGGTGGTTAAAAATCAAGACGAGGAAGTAGTGATTGGGTTATATGCATACTATTTTGATGATTTTCTAAAGCTTCTCGACCTTAATGAGTATGTGGAAACCGACCTAAAAACAAGATTAAAAGGTCTGGAATGAAAACTCCAAAGCTTGATCAAACATTTGAACAAGAACTACATAAAGAATCCAAATCCCATAGTTAACTAGTTCCCGAAGACCCTACCTATCGTAGTGACTTCATTATAGAACTCAATGACATAATTACTTTGATCAACAAAGTGATAGTCTTCTTGGTGCCAAAAATTCTAAGAATGGATGTATAAATTCATCCATATTGTAAGGAAGAATCAACAATATACCATATAGGGAAAATTAATAAGTGATTCCTTGCACAAGTAACTTAAGGAAGTTCAAGAAATTGGAAAATTTGATATGATGTCCTACCTATCCTATGTTGTAGTGGGGATGTGATAAGCCCTAAGTTAAACACACAAGGATACAAAAATCCAGCTCAATTTTATGACTTTGATTATCAATTGAATTTACAAGAAAGTCACAAGCATTTTAGGAGAGTAAATGATGCTTTCTTCTACAACATCATATGTAGATTAGACAAGGATTTATCCAAATGTTGATGCACCGACTTGGCCTAGAATGCAATGTCACATTGGGGATGTATTTTCTCAAAATTCCTAGCCTTCAATTACATTACGTAGGGGGATTTAAAAGATCCCCATATTTATTCCCAAGATACCCAAGTGACAAGTGGGTATTAATGGAATTGGTAAGAGAACTCATGAATCTACATAAATTTTAACATAGAAAACACAAGGTGAGAATTCATTTCCTTATCTCAATCAACCATTATATGTGTTCATTTGTTATTAAGGCTAAGAGAGTTTCTTCGAGAGATGTAGAGTATGTCCCTCAAATCCTTCCATGCAAGGCTCAATTTTGACTGTAGAGGAGTAATGATGAATTTGAGAACTTTACATTTGCATCTTCCTAAGATTGAGTTTATATGGATTGATTGCAAGGATGATGTTTCTATAAGGAGAAAAGATTAGAGAATACCGACTTAAAAGAGGTCATGAAATACAATATTGTTTTTTATTCTTGAAGGCACAACCAATAATGGAGATTTCCTAAATTACATCTATAATCAGATGAAAGTTGAGACTTAGGGCTTCCCACTAATTAATTGGTATGAGAAAGAAAGTGTTTCCATCAAGGAGTGTATAGCAAAATCATCAATCAAACCAAGCATTGGTTCATGTACTTGGGAATCACTCCCAAACAATTAGATAGTCGAGTCATTATGTCACCTAATGTGACAACCTCAACAACAATAGGTCCCTCTCAAGACCTTAAAGACAAAAACAAGACACCTATGAATCCTATCAAATTCAGATTTGTGAGAAAATGAGAGAATTATACCACTTCTTCTACTCCAACACCACTATTGAATGTGAAATTTCCTTGGCCAAAAAAGTCTAGATATACCAACACGTATCATGGTCATTCATTCCTTACCCATATTTTTGTATCTTATCACCCATGCCATCCCACTCATAACCTAGGATACACATGTTTCACTTCATCATTCTCCACCTCCTCATTTTCTTTTTCCTCTTGAATCCTCTCCTTCTTCCACATCATTGGTGCAAACCTATGCCATTCCCACATCCCCAATCATCACATCATCCATTCTTATTTCCTATCCTCCCAATTATTCTACACTTGTTTTACTCATGGCACATGTCTTCTCTTCTCTTCTCCCACACTCTTTAGGGATCAATCTTTTCTTAAGTTACCCTTTAGTGACTCTTCCCTCTCCATATTCCACCCCTATTTCCATTGTGTGTTCCTCTCCCATTTCTTCAATTATCATTTTTAAAGTCTTCATGTGGATATTTTCTCAACCCTCATCTCTTGATTTCGACATTCACCACCTCTACACAATAGCAACCAATTCCATCTTTTGTTCCATCTTGGTCGGCAAGCCAAACTCTCAAGAAGAGGAAGAAGGAAGTAATTCAGAGGCATTTGATTTCATCTCATTAAATCCAACCCCATCCCACATAACAAAGAAACCTAAAAGACTTTCTCATATCATGATTGATCAATTATGAGAAAGGTTTGCTAAGATATTCATGCCTACTTTGGATAAAAGAAAAGAAGATGTAACAATTTAGATAGGGAAAGCTATTATGGAAGGAGTACAACAAGATCTATAGCGGCTTTAAATTATTTATTTGGTAAACTTAAGAAGACCAAGGCTATAAAAGAAAAGTTGAATGATAATGTTGAAAAATTGATGATATTATTATTTAAGATCACTCGGCCGAACTCCGCTTACCACTCTTGTGGAAACCAAATTTGATGCATCATCGGTCACGATGGCCAAGAAGATAGGGAAACAAGGGTGAGTTGTTAAGGATTATATTGTGTCAAAAAACCATAATATGACATTAAGGAGAGGCACACAGAAGATTCATGTGTAGGAACAAGGTGCATTTGAAGGCATGAAGGATAGGGAAAGAAATACATGCCAGGATAAGCTGATTTGGGACTTAACCGTTTTCATGGTTATAGGCTATATTTGGAGAAAGAGTGTGGAGCACACATTGGGATGGAGACTTGCGCGATAGACAAATGCTATTTTGAGGATGAGCGTCTACTAAGGGCCATGCATGAGTTTGATATAATAATAGGATTACTACTTGCCATGTGTACATATTATGTAAAGGCACATGACTATTTTCAACATGTGACCTTGCATGTGACTATTAATTGTAGGAGATCTATTATTAGCGCACTTGTATGTGTGCATATTATGTAAAGGCGCATGACTATTTTTAGCATGTGACCTATTTTGGGAAGTGCGTAAGTAGTGAGGAAAGTCCCCGCCCTATAAATATGTATTATTCTATGTAGTTAAAGAGACACACAAAGACACTATGTATGAGTTATTGTCAGAAGTTATGCTACCAAATCTGATGCACGCATAAAATTATGGTAATGTTATATTTTAAGAAGCTTCTATGTTTTGTAGTGTTTAATAGAATGGAGTATATTGGGTGGATAAAGTATTAACATGACTGTAATTAGATCTTGTATGATTAATCTTGTCATAGTTATTGTTCAATTCATGATTCTTAAAGATCTAGATCTGGTTATGCACTATTGAATGATTATGCTATGTGGAATGTTTGTGCTTATAATGGTTCTGAATATGCTCCATCTTCAACACGTTAACATCTTGCACAAACAACTCTAAAGAGGGTCATGGTACCTTTGTGCGCTTTGGGTGAGTGCTCAACTCAAAGCCGAGTGATGTGCCAACGCGCTTGGGTTGTTCATGGTGGATTCTAGGTGCATCAGATTGAAAGAATCCTTGGAGATGGTCAAAATATCATTGAAAAGGCGGTAAAATTTCATAATGACATTGAGAGCGAGAAAATATTCATGTGGACTAGATGAGAAAGCTAATTAGTGTAATTGATACATGCGATGTGATCAACAAATATTCATGTGGACCACATGAGAAAGAAGTCTAGGAGATAATATAGGACGTTTCATGAGTATTGAGGAAGAGCGAAAAATTTGGTTGAAGCTCGTTGTGTTTTTCCATTTTTGTTTCAAACATGTAAATTTTCAAGATGCTTTGACTTCTTTTTAATCAACATGTAAATTGATTTGGTCATTTTGCATAAGAACCACTCAATGAGATTTTAATATGTAAACTTAATATTTACAATTTTAGACCAGGAATTGGTCGAGGAATGTAACCGCTCCTCTATTCTCTCTGCCTTCTTTATATAAATGTAATAATTATCATAACATTGAGGATATTTTAGCTCTTAGAATTTTTGAGGGACTACATGTTGAAACATTTTCTAGAATTTTGGAGAGAAAAGGAAAAACTTTGTATTTTACTTTTCTAGCTACAAAGGAATAAAGAGACATAATTTTCAAACTTTGTGTTGAGACTATTCTTGTAATTAATGTTATTGTTCTTATGTTCAATGAATTTTATGATTCTAGATTATTTTTATACAACATTAGTCCAATTTATTATTATTATACTCTGTTTATGTGAGTAAACTTGGATATGCATTTTCCAATAGAAAACACAAGTACTTTCTTCTATCCTTCTTACTTTATCATTCTTATTCTAACAAATATCCCAAAACTACTTTCTCCAATCTTATCATTCCTTTCTTAGAAAAAAACAACATCTTTGGGATGAGATATAACCCCAAGGATAAAATAGGGTAAGTATTGTGGATATTCTTTCTTGTTTTTAGATTAGCAATAAACATGGAACCTCCCCTTATTTGAGGAGGGACTTTGGCCCACATGTTGTGGTTGAACACCTTATTTCGTCTCTAACAAATTATCAAACCAACACATGCACATGCCCCCTCGCACCCAACTACTACGATCGTGAGGATTATTAAAGACTACATATAATTAAATTCAATATGATTAAGTATGATGATGTTTTATTTTTGTTTGGAAACCAACAATTACATATATATCGACATCTCTACCCATAATAAACTAGAGATTACATACAAATGATTTACACTTGATGACTAAGTATGATGATGTTTATTCCCATGACTCTTGATTTTAATTTTATTGAAAAGAAAAATAAATAACAATTACATGAAAACAAACTTATGCTATAACATCAATAAGCCTTAAACTAGCAATCACATGTGTACAATGCAATGTAAAGGCCAAACGATATATGTTATTTGATTTAGAGGGATAGTTATTACTTTTGTAGTTGATGTTGATAAGGGGTGTGCTTGATTTTTTCAAAGTGTACATATACCACTTCTTTTAAAGGTTTCATCTCTACATTATTTATGATGGGTTGTTTTGGTTAAGTGAAATTAGTCTTGACTCCTTTCTTCTTGCTCCAAGTGTAGATGCGTGCGCCATTTTTGAGTACCTTTCATGTGGTTTGAAACGACCGGGACTATAAGGACATCGGGAGGATCCTGTAGATGTAAATCACTCAGATTGATCGTACATAACCATGCCTTGAATGTGTGTCTCGACTCCCAACAATCCCAAATCATTTTTTTCATTAAATGTTGGCAACAAAACTACCTATGCAGTACTTACCCCTTTACTTAAATCTCTTGTATCATGACCAGGCTTCACAAATTTCGGTGTTCATTGCGCATCATGAGTATGTTGTGGTCTTCTTTCAATGCGCTTATTAAGATGGCAATTACTATTTTTAGGAACCTAACAACCAACTGCCGACTATTACCTGGAACAAAACAATCTTGATTCAAGTTAATATATATACCCACACCAGTCTTAAGTCACGTAAGAGTTCAATCCTACAACTAAGAATAACTTTTAACATCCATGAGGCTAGTTGCACTTTTGTTCGAGTACTAACTGGTTACAAATTTCACTTCAATCCCCAACTATTGTCATTCTTGACTTGACAAAATTAATACAATAATCAACTACTATATCTTTTTTTGTTATATCAGTTCAATCCTTCAACCAGGTGGAAGTTCATCACCTACATTTATGCTTTTGCAAAGCATTTAAAGAGAACACAAACCCAATAAGCATATTATTCTTGTCATTTATCTGTAATTATATCTACAATTAAGTTTATCTTGGTCTGAACTACACATGATGCTCTCTATCCAATGTAGCAAAAATTATATCAACATGAGCTTGCTTGATGTCATTTGATCCAACTATTTTTCTTGTGGAACCTTATACAATTAGAGCAGGTAGCAGCATAAGAGTGTACTACTACTAGTATCGGAAGTGGATTGATTTAGCTTTGACGAAAACATTCCTCTTGGGCAAGTGGAAAAGGAACAAAATTCCCAAAAGCCAATTTTGCCCCTTCAAAAAGAATAAGCTGCCACCACATATGTATGTGGATCTCATCTTAGGTATTATAGAACTTACATCTATTCCCTGCTGCTATGTTTCCTCTCTGATATTTTAGCTGTCCCGGTAAAGCTCTGGCTTCCTGGATTATAACATAATATGAATTTGACAACCAATATAAGTCTCTAAGAATATTCAAGTAAAAAGTCACAGAATCAAAAAGAAAATTTGTTTGATTTCAGAAAAAAAAGGTGCTTGGCTTTAAAACAGAAAAACAGAAAACCAAGGTAATTCTTAAAATCAAATCATACAAAAATCAGGGTTATACTTCTGCATCTACGTCATTTAGCATAGAGTAATACCCTGCCCCACATGTCTGAGGTCTAACGGTAAGCCGCCTGAAACTTTCAAGATGTCCTCCACGAGTTTCTCACCTGTGCAGCCTTTTTGTGTGCGTAGCCCTTTATTGTATAGGGATAAAGATTTGTCTTTCCGCAGATTTGAAACCTATTTCCACTATGTGGAAGAAAACAAAAACAACTTAAAAGGGATCTCACAGTTGGCGGCTTCTCGGAATAATCTTTGTCACAAAATTGTTTGAGATGATACATGTTCCCTTCATGCACAGACTGCGAATACCAAAACAAATATCAACCAACCAACAAACCCATAAAAGAATTACAACACTGCAAAAAAAAGAGGAAAAACACACATACATTGTGAGGACCAATGATGGTACCAGTCCATGAACGCATGTATATGTCATCGCTGTCATCCATTCCATAACTGACAGTCCTATCGCCTATGCCCTTCTCCCCCCTCTCCAGTTCTTCCAATAACCTACAACACTGGATCATTCTGAGCCCAACAATGGATGAATGTATATATTCTTCTGGAACTCAAACCTGGATTCTAACCAGCGGCTGTATTGAAATTTCCCATCCACCACCGACTAATGTTAACTGGACTTATCTACCAATTATGTTAAAATAGGAAAAGTTAAATTGTCGGAAAACGTCCAGACAGCTTTCAAATTTGACATAGTCCCGTGAATGTTTGCAAATCCCTTTCCCATATAAAGAACTCCTTGGGAGTAAAAATTTGACTGGAAAATCCAAAATCTTGTTAAATAGAATTGCGAGCTATAAATATTGGCACTGTGTTCAAGATTTCTCCCATTGTTGAAGTACCAGATGTCATCAAGTACCCTACGCAAATTGACTATAACACTTTTTAGACATTACTGAACGAGTTTGATGAACTGTTAAAATACTTTCTACAACTATAGACCAGTATACGTTTAAACTAGCTTGAAAATGGTATTCAAGGAAGCAATAGATAAAATTAAATAAAGAAAATCCAGAATGCATAACAATAAACAAAACTAAATGGGATGAGGAGAATCAAACTTGTTCGGAATAAAATTAAGCTTGCACATTCCACAGATTTTGGTGGTTCAATGATGGCTTTCAATAGATTTAGTGAATTTGATAACTCGTGAGCTTTGCATTATTATAAGTCTCTCGGATTGGATGAATCTTACTAAAAAGACAAACAATTTAAACTCTCTCGCACAATTTTCTGCTAAGGTATTGAATAACGTTGTATTCACATTAACATCAAAATAAGCTCTAAATTTGCTTAAAAGTAATATTAAACTTATTCAAATTATGTTTTTATAAACAAATACCGCATAAGAATAGGTTTAGACCAATATAAACATTAAATCTATGATAAGGATGGATCAAAAATACGACATAGAGGTTAATCCTGAAAAAAAAGCACTAAAACAAAAATTTAAAACAATAAGCATGTTTAACAATGTTCCTATGGTTTTTCCCATTCTAGATTTAATGAGACATGTTAGGAGACTTGCAGGTACACTAGGATAAAGTTATCTATGAGAACCACTGTAAAACACCATCTCTCGCCACTGGATTTGCAAAGACACATAGCAAGTAGAATAACTTGCAAAACCAATTAAACATTAGACTAAAAATGAAATAAAAGTAAACCACAACCAAAATAGGTCCCATCGTGGCCATCAAAATGTATGCTTGGAATTGAGCCACCCTTCAAGATGTGTTAGATATATCATTAACTCAAAATCAGATTTCTAAATTAAAACAAGATTATGTTGTTGCCATTTAATGACATAGAGACTTCATGAGGCTCTTCCAATGAATAAAGTATGTTAGCATCTCCGCAATCAAACTAATTATGCAAATCACAAGCTAGAGAAAAATGCTAGTTTTTTTGTTGGTTAGGGGATCTAACCTAAACATAATCCCTAACCCTTTTAAGGTGATAAAAGGAATTTATCAAAGTAAAATGATAATGAAGATCATAAATGAAGTAAAACACACTAAGTATTACCAAACACCTCAATTCAGTCAAGTGGATTTTCCCGTGGATGCTTTAGATGTAGGTGCCCTAAAGTGTGCTATGTTATGCAAGACTGATTTGACAATGTTGTGTTGCATTATAAAATGAAGAGGATGATTCAGTGGACAAAGGATTTAGAGATAAATATAAGGGAGAAAAAGAGCATAATGAAGTTATAATCATGAATTCCATCTTGAATTGAAGTTAGAAGGTGTATTTATAGGGTCCTTGAGTGTAATTAGTGAATAAATTTCTCTTAAGAATAATGAGAAATTAGGTAGGTGAATAGTGATGAATAGTGCATGAAGGTGACAAATGTTGAAAGTGTGAGGAAATAGGTGGTGAATAGTAAGGCATCATTGAAAATAGAGCTAAGGTGGGTGGTGAATAGTGAGGCATATTTGAAAATAGAGGGAAGGTGGGTCATGAATAGTGAAACATCTTTAAAAATGGGAAATTAATTGAATTATTTTATTTTGACAAAGGGGGGATGTGGGTAATTGACCAATTTTTTATTAGGTAATGGGGGATAGTGAAAGGTTGATGTGGTTGATGATGTGGCAAGGATGATGTGGCTAGTAAGTAGGATGTGATTAGATTAGCTAATCATTGATTAAGTAGTTATTAATCACTTATGGGATTTTTATGGGATGAAGAAATTAATTAATTGATGCGGTGATAGAACTAGGGTGTTTACACATTCTATCCCTCAAATATATGGTTAAATTAATTAATTAATGTGGTGATAGAATTAGGGTGTCTACACATTATATCCATTGACTATATGGTTCATTATCTATGGTCTTATGCCTTCTAATACTTTGATCTTATATAATGAACACTTACAAAATGTTAATACATTTATTGAAGCCATTATGTCGGGCCCTGAATTGACTAAGTCCCAAGGTAGAAGGTGTGCACGTGCAAGATAAGTAAGAGGAAGGAATTTAGAGAAAAACTCACAAGGAAATGGTTTAAGTTGGAACTAGGGCACGCGTAGAAGCAGAACAAGGGTTTAAGGACTTAGCCACATTTGAAGGTGGTATCGTAGGAGAAACACGTGAGGGCCCAAGTAGGTGTGATGAATGGATAAGGTGCTAGCCTAGAGCCTTGGAGGTCAAGAAAAGAATATTCCACGCAGGAATATTCTCAGAAGATCATTCTGGTAGTGGAGGCCCTTCGCATGCTGGCATAACACTCAACTATGGATGAATAACTTCCACTTGGCATGCAATCTACTCATAGGTGAAGCTATGATGGTGTATCCAAATTCTATTTAAAGGAGTGTCTGGTTTGAAATAAGGAGGTCAAGAGGCAACGAAGAGCTATAAGAGTGATAGGCAATACTAGGGTTTGTAGTTCTTAGTGCTAGGGAATGTTGGGGAGAATGTTGTTAAGCATATATGTGTGCACTCGGGTCTGAGACAAGGGTTGTAATGGGGAAAGCATAACTAGAATCTCTATTTAGAATAGTTTTGTAGGGCTAGATCTGTATTCCTTGATATGTATGGTCTGAGATGACCCATTTTGATGTAATATGGCTACTGTAAATGTTTATAAATCAATATATGATGTGTTATTCTAGATATCCTTGTTTATGGGTATAAACCCTTGTGTTATTCATGTTGTTATGGATCAGATCTAGTTTCTTTATGCTTATTACAATGTTTATTTCCTTTGTTGGTACTTCTGTGCATGGATCTCGATGTCCAGACTTCTTGTTTTTGAGTAAATGAATGCATTTATGATTTTACAACCCATCCTCCATTAATGGTAGATCATTCTCGCAAAGCTCACATAAAGGAGGGGCTTGGTTCCCACACGTGCCTCGGTGAGCGCCCAATGCACACTGGGTGATAGGCCAACGCGTTTGGGATAGAAAGAAGGTACATGAAGAAATGACTACATTTTGGTTCTTTCTGGGACCTCTTTTCAAAGTTGTTGTGAGAATGAGGTGTGATGATGGAGCGCTTGACCTTGGAAAATGTCAAGTGTGGCTTAAAAGCACAAAGGATGAGTTTTCTCGAGATATTTAACACTAGACTTGAGTTTGATGCACGTAAATGGGTAGAAGAACACCTGTATTATGAGTTGTATGAGACATTATTTTGCTGTTTTCCAAAGTGGAGTTGTATGAATGGATTTCAACATATGCATCTAGGTCAAGTTGGTACTATAGACCTCGTGTATGGACCCAAGATGAGTATCAAAGGTTGCATGATGCCGATCTGACCTGGACCCATGTTGTTGATCACTGGTGGAGTAGAATGTTGAAGAGTTACACCTTGGAATACATGATTTCTATGTATTGTTGCCCAACGATTCTTGAGTTTGAGTTCTCGAGGGAGCCCAAAGGATTTTTCTTATGTGTTATTCCTTTAGCTATCAAGATCATGGTTATTACTTTGAGTTTGGAAGCCTTTCATATGGATAGCTAACCTCCGCTAGGAATGGGGCGTGAAAGCTAGTGTGGTGAAGAATGGTGGATCCTACGGCAGAGAAAGAGAGAAGAAAAATGACTCAAGTATGATGAAGGACGAGAGAGGGAGTTAAAGAGACAACATGAAGTTGCAGGAGCGATGGATGTATGGAGACAGATGTTGTGGGAAATATTCAAGGTTCACACGGGAGACATGGAATCGGGAAAGCTTTTGCTACCCCATCTTGGAAAGTGCAAGATAGAGACCCCCTCGGCTTTTGGTGAGCGTTCATCATTCAAGAGAGGGGGTCAGAGGTGTGCATCCGAGCCCACCTCGTAACTCAAACCCCGGTGCTTAGTTTTCTAGATCCGAAGATAAACATTATTAACCTGGTTGGTCTTGGTAGTGGTGATCAAGTGAAACCTAGGAGGTATAATTTTTCAATTGGTACATCTATGGCTGCATAGTAATTTATCGTATTCGAGAGGTATCTTATCCTGCAGTGCGACATTTGGGAAAGGTATGGGTTCACAAGGTTTGAGTATCACGTATGGATTTGGCATGAGAAACACATCCGGGAGTGGTTCAAGATTGAAAACTATTGGCACGTAGTTTAACGTTACGATGGGGACGCACACAAGTACTTGAGCCCCTTGCCTACTACAAGAGAAGTATTTGGTGGATCCAGAGGGATAAGAGCTAGTGGGTCTAATGGATCGGTGGTAAAGGAAACATGGAGGAAATCAAGGCCCCGAAACTAGAGGGCAAGGACCTTAACCACCTCAGCAAGTGTTTTATGAGATGTCCCTACACTTTCCTGATTACAAGGGTGTAGAAGATGCTGCAGAGCATGTGCATAAATGTGAGTTGCTATGGCGTGCAAAGGTTATCACTATCCGGAGCGGAAGGTGATTTATTTTACAAATATGTTGCAAGGGTGTGCACATAGCTTATATAGTAAGTATGATCCACACCTGCATAAAGGTGGTGGATTACATCGTGTTTCTTGATGCCTTCTTGGCGGAGTTCCACATTCATGAGTTTGAACAAAAGAGCATCAAAGCACATTGAAGGAAATTCAATAAGGGATAGAGTGTGTGGGATTACAACATGTTCTTTAAGACTCTTCTGTCAAAGTTGTCTTATGATATTCACCCATCTCAACATGCTCAGTGGTTCGTTGGAGGGCTGATCACTCCGTTTAGGAGGGCACTTTCACATAAGACCTTCACAGATCTGCGTGAGGCCTGGAGGTCGCCTTACGCGCCGAGGTGTGGGAAGTTTTGATACTAGCATTAGCCTATTTCTTTAAGCCTAGATAATTGCCATGGAAAAAAATAGAGAAATTATCTACGAACTCGACTCATGAGACTCGCAGTGGGCTATGGTACATGGACTGTGAAGTAGAGGGACATATGAAGGACAGTTTCCTACAAAGATCGGTGCATGCCATGTCGGTGGACTATGATATTTTCCACGAGAGATCATGATGTAGGTAGGTTTTCTCTCTTTTGCAGCACATGATCCGTAAAATGTGTATTGCTATTGCAAGATTTTCACCTCTACTACTCTCATGACACCAAGGATTGTAGATTGATTCACCAGAAAATAATTACTCTAAGGAGTGGTATTTTCAAAGGTGGAGGAACCTATTATAACTACGGATCTACTTTAACATTACAAGGTCCATTTTGTTTTAGTGCCGATAAGTAGAAGAAATATATATTAAAGACCCCTTTAAAATAGGTTGGGAGTTATGTACATGGAATTCCCTTTTAAAATGGGGAGGAATAAAGATTTAAATGATTTCTCGAACTCCTTATAAAAAGGAGGGATTAAAATTTACAATTGTAGACCCGTTAGGGGTAAATGTAATTATTTGTAAAAAAAAAAACAAATTGTTATGAAAGGGTGTGTTGGTTACCAAACCACCCGAGGGGAATTATTTAAATCCATGATGGGGAGAGAAATAGAGAGAGGGAGAGATTTTTTGGGGAGTGGATCAATAATTTTTATGTGGTCTAAGTGAAGGCAAGTGGTGGGCATTGGAGAGGGGCATTCTTGAAGGGTGTCCTAACTAGGGTACATAAAGTATAACCCAAGATGGTTCCTGGCCAGGGCAAGAAGATATTTTAATTGATTTAATTCCTCCATATAATGCGGCCATAGCTTGAGGTGCCGGATCTGGGTTACCACGTAGGAATTCATTGAGGAACATAGAGTCCTTCCTATCCCTCTATACAGATAAGTAAATAATTTTACAACTATTGTTTCTGTAATGAATTTACATTTTTCACATTTAAAAAAGAAAGTTTAATATGTATATTTTGATTTTGTTAAAAGAATTAAAATTCATGTGTAATAAATATCTATTGGTTGTTTTATATGGAAAAGCATGTTTTTTTACATGAACTTATTAGTTTGGAAAAAGTCACGTCACATTTTGGTATCAGAGCAATTAATCCTATAAGGCCTGTGACAAAGGGTTAATTTGGTTGGTGAAATATTTTAATTTAATAACTTCTCTCATAAAATTAGGCTTACATTTGTATTTATATTTAATTATTTGTGTTTTACTGCGTGAAAATATGTAAAAAAATTTAAGTTACCTAAGGTTAAATTGAAAAAGCAAACAAGACACAAATCCATGAAAATAGGAATTCAATTTTTCCTATTAGCTCACACTAATTTCATGTCTCTCCGATATTGTGTTAATAATTTTTACATCTTTATTATTCAAAATAAATTATACACTTGTGTGTGAAAAACTCTTTTATTTAAACACTATAATTTATAACTTAACTATGATAAATATTATAAAAGATGTTCACAAAATATATAAATTAAATCAAATTATCTTAAAAACTATATATTATACAAACCCAGAAATTAACTATAATGTAATATAAACTAAGTTCTATAAATTAAAAATCAACCTACCTAGTCTATGTGGCCACATAGTTTAAAAATCTATATTAAAGAAGGCAGTTGCAAATAACCACCTATATGTGTATTGCCATGACCTAATCTAGGTCCCTAAAATGCCATGCCACTCGACCTTTCTTATAAAGGGGGCTGCATTACTAAGAAACTTAGAATTCAAAATCTTATAATACTTTTAAACTCAATATTAACTCAAAAACATAAACATATTTTTAAAATATTATATCATCATGTTAGTTGTTTATAATTTTTCACATAAGTGCTAAGTTATTGTAATGTCCATTAGGAAAAATAAATAAAAATTATATTAAAATATTTAAAATAATATCATTAAAATATTAAAACAATGTGTATTAAAAATCAATTTTTAGTGAAAATTATATCAATAAATTTTAAATAATATAATTACTTATTATTTAATAAGTACTACCCCACTTTAAATTGATATTATATTTTATATAAGAGAAAATTTAAATATTATTAAAATATTAATAAAATTTCGTTAGAAAGAATGAAGGGAAAATAATAGCACTTAAACATAAGTGATTAAATTCGTAAAAGGTAAGTCTTGAAATCATAAGATATATGAAATTGTGGTAAATATCACAAAAAAAAAAATGGAACCATTTCAAATATTAATAAAGTATAGCGAGTGTGACATAATTTTTTGTAAATATTGATAAGATATTTTTATTATACATTTGATGGAATTTAAGGTTTTATATATTTTAAATATATGTTTTTGATTAAAAATCCTCATTCAAAGTAATGGAATTAATAAGGTATAGAGTTATTCAATTTTATTTTTTATTTTTAAAAAATAATTTAGCGAATTTATTGATTTATTTTATTTATTTATTTATATTTATTTTATCGTGCTCAACTTTTAGGAAAAACTCAAAGATTTCCTTAATATATTGAAATGAGTATCATTTACAATTCAATAGTTGGAAAATTATTCAGAGTTGTCTAGATATTAAAGTCCCTGTTTATTTAAGAAATTAGGGAATATAATTCATCATTGTGATCAGTGGATTGAGAAATTTTGAGAAAATAAAAGTGGAAAATGTGTTAGAAGTTAGGGACCACGTAAAACTAATATTTAGAAGAAAGAGAAGCATTAATAATAGTACAAGGAGACATCGAGAAGTTGATTCCCTTATTGGTTGATACTCATTTTTATTATTTAAATTATAAGATCTACATTGCATTGAAGCTCCACTTTTTTATTATTTTATTTATTTTTTGAGTTGATGAAGTTTTTTTCTAGATTCCCTTACACGAATTTGTGTGTAAACACAAAATACATTTAAAGATGGAATCTCAACACGATCTGGATTACCTCGAACTTGAACAACGAAATCAACAACTATCCAGGGAAGTAGAAGAGATTACTTTACAATTTGAAATTTTGAAAAAGCAATTTGTTGATTCCATGAAGAAAAATACTAAGGATAATGATAAGTCTGATAAAAAATTGAGTAAAAAGAGGAATTTCCAACCCATTGATAATTCAAATTCTGTTGATGAACATTCTTCTAGTTCTGATTCTGAGTCCTCTAATTTTGATAAGGGAGGTAGAAATAATAAGGAAATTAAGCACTTTGCAAAAAAATCAAACTGCCAGAATATTCAGGTGATGTAGGATCCGGAGAAGAAGTGGAGAGGTGGTTATCTAGTTTAGAACGTTATTTTGATTTGCAAAAAATACTGGTAGTAGAAATAGGACTCAAATAACATCCTATCAACTGAAAAATGTTGCTTTAAACTGGTGGGAAGACACTATAAAATCAGAAAAACTAAGACCTCACAAAATTAAATGGGATCAATTTAAAACTTTGTTTCAAAATAAATACCTTTCAAATTATTTCCTACAGGAAAGACAAAATGAGTTCTTTGATTTGAAACAAATGTGCACAAAAAGTAAATGAGTATCGACAAATTTTTGAAAGATTAAATAGGTTTGTACCTTTCATTTACGGGAAGAGATAGAGTTGTTAGATTCATCAATGGACTTAGAGAGGATTATAAGGCTAGTGTTTGGTGCGGTAAACCAACTACATAGTAGATGAGGCCTGTCAAATAGCAGAACAATTTGAAAAGCAAAATGAGATTAAGAGAAAATGAAATGAGGATTTTAAGAGAAAGAATAATAATTCATTATATGGGAATAATAGAAAAATAAATTTTTCTGAGACTGCACAATGTAGGCATGCTAGTTTTGGAAATCAACAAAAAAATGGAAACAAAGAGTTTGCTAAGAAAAGTCCTAATGAGATTAAATGTTGGAATCATGAGAAAACCATTATGCAAAGGGGTGTCCACAAACATCAAAAGGGTGGAATAAAAATGATATTAAAAATAAAAAACATTACAGTAATAAAAATCAGCAGAATGGTATTGATCAAAAGAAGGATAAAACTTCAACTATGAAAATTCATGTTGCAGTCGATACAGGTACAATACATCATCAAATTTCTTTGATAGAATTACAAGGTAGAATTAAAGGTCAAAATGTGGTATTCTTAGTTGATTCAGGTAGTAGTCATAGTTTTATTTCTCCTAATATTGTTTCTAAATTAAATTTGTCTGTCAGAGAAATAGAGCCTATCGCAGTTGAGATGGTAGATGGAAGGATAATTAGACATACTGGAGCCATGATAGAAGACCTAAAAATTCAATTAGACGATCTTGATTCTTGTGATCATTTTCATTTACTGAAACTAGGACAATATGATGCAATCCTAGGAATGACTTGGTTAGAGAAAAACAATGTTTTGATTAGTTGTGAAAATAAACAAGTTGTTATAAAAGATAAAAATAATTCTTTTAAAACTTTACAAGGGACAAAAAGGCCCATTAAACTTAAAACCATTTCTGCTATGCAATTAAAAAGGAGTCTTAGGAAAAATTGTAAATCTTTTTGTGCAATGGTCACTCAGGGTGATGATGGAACTAAGTTAGACATCAATATCCAACCTATAGTTCAAGAATTTATGGATGTTTTCCCGAGGAAATAGAAGAATTACCCCGAGAAGAATTGTAGAGCATGCCATAGATCTAATTCCCGGGGCTGAACCTGTATCCAAAGCCCCTTATCGACAATCGATTCTGAGTTAGCTGAACTTAAAGTACAATTATCGAATTGCTTAAACAAGGAAAAATTAGACCAAGTGTTTCTCCATGGGGTGCACCGGTATTATTCGTTAAGAAGAAAGATGGAACTATGAGATTGTGTATTGATTATAGACAATTGAATAAATTGACCATCAAGAATAAATATCCCTTACCTAGAATTGATGACCTATTAGATCAATTAAGTGGTGCTACATACTTTTCTAAAATTGATTTGCATTCTGGGTATCATCAAATTAGAATTAAAGAATCAGATATTCAAAACTACTTTTAGAACTAGATATGGACATTATGAATTTGTAGTTATGCCTTTTGGGTTAACTAATGCTCCTGTAACTTTTATGAATTTGATGCACGATGTGTTTAGACCTTTCTTAGATGTGTTTGTGATTATATTTCTAGATGATATTTTGATATACTCAAAAAGTGAAAAAGAACATGAACACCATGTTAGGTTAGTTTTAGAAACTTTATGAAAATATCAACTTTATGGGAAGGTGAGCAAATGTGAATTCTTTAAAACTGAAGTTTCTTATCTAGGACATATAATTTCTCAAAAGGGAATTGCACCAAACCCATATAAAGTAAAATCTGTCCAAGAGTGGGTAATACCAAAAGATGTGCATGAAATAAGAAGTTTTCTTGGTTTTTCTGGTTTTTATCGTAGATTCATTAAGAATTATTCTAAGATAGCTTCCCCATTAACTGATTTAACAAAAAAGGATAAACCTTATCAATGGACTAGAGAATGTGATCAAGCTTTTAATAGATTAAAGGAATCATTGGTAACTACTGCTCTGTTTTATGTATTCTAGATTTTTCTAAACCATTTTCTGTAGTTACTGATGCATGTGGTTCCGGTATTGGTGGTGTATTAATGCAAGACAATAAAGTTGTAAGCTATGAATCTAGGAAATTACTTCTACCAAAAAAATTATCCTATACATGATTTAGAATTGTTAGGGATTGTACATGCTTTGAAAATTTGGAGACACTATTTGTTAGGGAACAAATTTACTATAAAAACTGATCATAGAAGTTTACAACATATCTTTACTCAACCTTTATTGAATATGAGACAACGACGATGGTTGAATTGCTTAGTGAGTATGATTTGAAATTCAATATGTTCTGGAAAAGACAATTTAGTAGTGGATGCATTAAGGAAAAGAATTTTTTTGTTAATGCTTTAGCTTTAGAAAGAAGTAATTTTGAACAATCTATTAAAATTAAGTTATCTACTGATGTATATTTCAAGAACTTTATGAAGGCTTGAAAAATGAAACTAGTAATGTACATTTAAATGATAGACTTACTTCTTATCTAATTAGGTCTAATGGATTATTGTATTATAAGAATAGAATGTGTATACCAGACCTTCCTGGACTTAAAAATCAAATCCTTAGAGATTCTCATGATATCCCTATTGTTGGTCATCCTGGATTTCAGAAAACTTATTTGTCTATAAAAAGAATTACTTTTGGCCTAAAATGAAACAAGATATTAGAACTTATGTGCAACAATGTTTAACTTGTCAAAAAGTAAAATCGAGCAATGTAGTAAACCGGGTAAGTTGCAACCTCTTAGAATTCCTAAATGGAAATGGGAATCTATGAGTATGGATTTCATCACTGGGCTACCTCGTACTAGAAATGGTCATGATAGTGTTTTTGTTGTGGTTGATAGATTAACTAAAATGGCTCATTTCCTTCCAACTAAAATTAAAAATTCTGCATCTGATGTAGCTCATTTATTTATGAAAGAAATATTTCATTTGCATGGTCTTCCAAAAGATTTAGTAATAGATAGAGACCCAAGATTTACTTCTTCCTTTTGGAAATCATTATTCAATGAGTTAGGTACAAGTTTGAATTTTAGTACGGCATATCATCCTGAAACTGATGGACAAACTAAAAGAGTAAATCAAATTTTAGAAGATATGTTAAGGATGTATGCTAGTGATAAACCTAAAAATTGGGAAAACTATATACATTTGATTGAATTTGCATATAATCAGGGATACCATAACACTATAAAAATGTCACCTTTTGAAGTTGTATATGGTAGGAACTGTAACACACCTATTTCCTAGTCTAACCCTGTCCAAAGAACTTGGTATGATAATGATAATTTAAAGGAGATGGAAGAAATTATAATTAAGGCAAGACAAAACATGAAAGCTGCACAAGATAGGTATAAGAGTTGGGCTGATTCTAAATGGTCTTATAGGGAATTTGAAATTGGTGATCAAGTTTTCCTTAGAGTTAAACCTAAGCGTAGTTCACTTAAACTTGGTAAATATGCTAAATTAGCTCCTTGTTTTTGTGGTCCTTTTGAGGTATTAGAAAGAGTGGGTGAACTTGCTTACAAACTAGCTCTTCCTCCTGAATTATATAGGATACATGATGTTTTTCATGTTAGTTTATTAAAAAAATATGTTTATAATTCTACTCATGTTATTGATTGGAAAAATATATCTATAGAACCTAATTGTGAATTTAAAATAGAACCTGAATTAATATTAGAAAAAAGAACTAGAAAGTTAAGGAATAGAGAAATAAATGAAGTAAAAATCAAATGGACTTTTTGTGATGTGGATAGTGCAACATGGGAAAAAGAAGAATATATTCATGAACAATATCCATATTTATTTTGACTAATGAACTTTGTGGTTCGTTTATGTTTCAGAGAAAGATAAAGCTACTGAGGTTAGTAGCTGATTTAGAAGGGGAGAAATGTTACGTGACAAAATTCCCCAAAAGGAAATGAAAAGAAAATAATTATTCTAAAGTTATTTTCAAAGGTTGACTTCTAAAGTAGAAGAAATATATATTAAAGACCCCTTTAAAATAGACTGGGGAGTTATGTACATGGAATTCCCTTTATAAAATGGGGAGGAATAAAGATTTAAATGATTTCTCAAACTCCTTATAAAAGGAGGGATTAAAATTTACAATTGTAGACCCGTTAGGGGTAAATGTAATTATTTGTAAAAAAAAAAAACAAATTGTTATGAAAGGGTGTGTTGGTTACCAAACCACCAAGGGGAATTATTTAAATCCATGATGGGGAGAGAAATAGAGGGAGAGATATTTTTTGGGAGTGGATCAATAATTTTTATGTGGTCTAAGTGAAGGCAAGTGGTGGGCATTGGAGAGGGGCATTCTTGAAGGGTGTCCTAACTAGGGTACATAAAGTATAACCCAAGATGGTTCTAGCCAGGGAAAGAAGATATTTTAATTGATTTAATTCCTCCATATAATGTGGCCATAGCTTGAGGTGCCGGATCTAGGTTACCACGTAGGAATTCATTGAGGAACATAGAGTCCTTCCTATCCCTCTATACAGATAAGTAAATAATTTTACAACTATTGTTTCTGTAATGAATTTACATTTTTCACATTTAAAAAAGAAAGTTTAATATGTATATTTTGATTTTTGTTAAAAGAATTAAAATTCATGTGTAATAAATATCTATTGGTTGTTTTATATGGAAAAGCATGTTTTTTTACATGAACTTATTGTCCAAATTAGAGACCACCTGGTTATAAGAGAAGAGGTAGTGCATGGGAAGTATCTGGACCCTACTCATCAGAAGGAAGTTTATTAGGAAACCATGGATGTTATTCAAAGCCTATAAGGAGAGATCCAAAGTGCTCGAAGGAAAATTCATGGAAGTTAGAGTAGAAGAAGAGTGCGGAGGCTCCATAGAAGGATCTGGATGAATTCAGGGAGGTATGCAAGATGCTGAGATAAGAGAATATCATCCCTCTATTAGGAGAGTGGATGAGAGGAAAATTACCAAGCACCAAAGGAGAGTGTGAGAGGCAGTTTTGCATGCTAATCTACCTCCTCATAGTCTTGACTATGATAAGGAGATTACCTTAAATGTAGTTGTTGATGGATGGATCCTAAGTAATATTATGATTGACACGGGCATGAAAGTTAATGTTCTCACCTTGGATGCATGGAATTGAATGGGAACGCCTCAATTACAACCATCTTTAAATGTGTTGTATATGGCTAACAATACAAAGGAGATGCCCATTGGTGTTTTAAAGGATGTTGCTATAACTATCCAAGGGGAGAAATTTACTGGAGACTTCGAAGTCTTGGCACTTACTGAGGTGGATAACTTTCTAGCATTACTTGGGTGCCCTTAGTGCTATAAGAAAAATGTTGAATTATGTTTCAATAAGGGGTATATAAGTTTTGAGAATAAGGAGGAACATGTTATCATTCCTTTAACGGATGGAAAGTCAATGCCCTATATTGAGCCCTTGGGAGAAGAAGACCTAGAAAAATCTATGTGCGCACTATCAAAGACCCTGAGGTTGTGCATCCAATAAAAGAAGGCATTATTCAGTGGGAAGACACTCAATCTATAAGTGATACAACTAGTGTGGCATGTGAAAATTGGGTGCATGGGACATATGAGTTAGTCGGAAGGAAGTTAAGAGGCTTTGTGACAAGAGTGACAAAGGCGTGCTCACTCAAGCACCTGGGAGGAAAACAATTTCCAAGTTACACTAGGGAAGGAAACCCTGATGTTTTCCTGTGAGAAATGGAGACCTAGTGGAGATGTGAGATCAAAATAAGAAGTATGCTTATCTATACTTTGCACATGACCATAGCATGTTGGTGGGCAACCCATCGAGATAACCTTCTAGAGTGGCGCGAGGTGATAATCATGTTCTCGGTTAGGTTTCTCGAAGTAATGTACCTATTATTGTAAAGGACTATTATGGGAAGGAACCCACCTCATATCACGTCCAGGCATATGAGAAAGCATATATGGAAGGTGTAGAAGCCTTACCTCCATCACTTTTGGTGCATAAGCTTTAATCCATCTTACAAGGCTACGTGCACATGTGGTACATTAATTAAGAGCTGCACATCGAGACATGTAACTAGTAGGAGTTGATGGTTGATCTTATTCAAAATTTTGAGTATTAGAGTACTAAGCCATCAGTGAATGAGGCACTACAGGTTGTTAAGCACCTAACTATGGGAGATAGTGCCATGGTGGAGGATAGAATACTAGAGTTTTTGGGAGAACCTGACTTGGAAGTGTGCTTCAATGAGGAAGAATCAGAGGAGGGATAACTTGAGTGCACCCACATGGAAAGGGAGAAAGGGAAGTTAGTCTATGTGATAGATGGTGAGGAAGTGGAAAAATTAGATGTTAACTATATTGTTGGTACACGCGTGGTTATGGAAAATGCTAATGAGCAAGTGAACACCTACCATGAACCCCTAAAAACTAAGAAGTTTAACATTGGCTTGGAGGTGTAACTTATGGAAACTACTATTGGAGATTATTGGTCGAAAGGGAGGTTTCAAATATTATTGATCTATTGTGTGAATTATAGGATTTATTCCCACATGGGTACCACAAACTCAAGGGAGTTCACCACTCTTTAGGAGAGATGTAGATCAAATTGAAGGAGGGTGCACGCCCAATTCAAAAGAGGCCTTATCAATGAATCCAAATCTGTGCATCAAGGTCAAGGAGAAGATTGACAAGATGATCACATCAAGCATCATTGAGGTTGTTGAGGAATTAGAGTGGATAATTCCGATGGTCATCAACATTAAGAAGGATGGGAGGATAAGGATTTGTGTTGATTATAGGGATTTGAATGCAATGTGTGTCATTGATCCTTTTATAACCCCCTTCACTGAAGAGATCCTGAAAGGAGTAGTTGGGTGTGAGATCTATTCTTTCACAGATGGATTCTTAGGATATCATCATGTTAGAATTGCAAAGGAGGACCAAGAAAAGACAAATTTCACCATTGAATGGGGAAGTTTTTCCTACACGGTCATGCCTTTTGGATTGAAGAACGCACCTATTATGTTTTTACGCATTGTGGTTCAGGCATTTCAGGACTTCATCCATAAGTTTCTTCAAGTCTACCTAGATGATTGGATGGTTTATGGACTAGTAAAGGACCATTGTGAAAATCTAAGGTTGATGTTTGAGAGATGTTGGCAGTTGAGTATATCTCTCAACATTAAGAAATGTGTTTTCACTACTCCATTTGGCACCTTGTTGGGGCATATCATATGTAAAGAGGGCTTGCTAGTAGATTTGACTAAAGTTACCATTATTGTAGGATTAACAAATCCTAATAGCTAGAGTGTGGTGTGAGGGTTCCTCGGGCACATGGGATATTAGAAGTTCATAAAAGGTTATGCGAGATTGCTACACCACTAGAAGAGCTATTAAAACACAAAAGTACATTTCATTGGGGAGAGGTGCAACGGTGACATTCGATACACTAAAGAATAGGATTATTACTGCACCCATATTATGCTTTCCATCTTGGGATAAGCCATTCCATATACATGTTGATGCTTTGGGAATGGAAGTTGGAGTAGTATTGGCATAACTTTGGTGAGGGGACATTTGATCACCCTTTATTTTTGCAAGTAGGAAATTGACCCCAACAGAGAAGAACTATACTACTACAAAGAGCGTGAGGCATTATCAATGATATACTCATTGCAAAAATTCAAGCGATATTTCTGGTAACACCCTTTATATTCTACATAGACTACATGACCTTTGAAGTACACAGTAAACAAGCCCGTATTGCAAGGGCTCATATACAGTGGGTCCTATTGTTTCAAAAGTTTGAGTTTACGGTTGTTATAAAGCCAAGTAAGAGTAATTTGGGGCCTGACCATTTATCAAGGATTGACTTAGGAGAAGACACAAATAGAATTGAGGATACAATGCCAGATGCATAATTGTTCAAATTCAGCGCACACCCTCCGACTTGGAATATATTGTTGTGTTTATCTAAATGGGTATGGCCGGAGGGAATGAAGACTTTGGAAAGGAAACAGGTAGCTATATACACTGTGCCCTATATGTTAATTAGTGGATACTTATACAAGTTAGGACACAATGAGGTCTTGTCTTTGGTGTATACTAAAGCATGAACGTGTTGCAATACTAGAGGAAGCACATGGTGGAATTGCGGAGAGGGAACTCTGTCAGGAAATGCCACCTTTGCACAAAAAGATATTATTGGCATGTATTTGGTGGGAAACCCTTTACCAGGATTGTATTGAGTTTTACAAGGCTTGTGATCATTTCCTACACCTTAGCTATCTAGGAAGATGAGATTAAATTCCCTTGAGGCTGATAGCTAGTGCTGAACCATTTGAGAAGTGGGTGATTGAATTTGTAGGCCCTATTTCACCTATTGCGTGAAGGACTGGTTCACATTATATCATTACTTGTATTGATTACTTAACATGGTGGGAAGAGGTAACACCTACAAGGGATTCGCACGATAACCACAATGATAAGATTCCTGTGGGAAAATATAACCAACATGTATGGGTGCCCTTTGAGTTTGACTAGTGACAGGGGTACTCATTTTTGAATGAGATAGTTAGGATTTTGTTGGTAGAGTTCATGGTGGCTCATCATAAGACTACTCCTTATCACCCTCAGGATAATGGGATTGCTTGAGGCATTTAACAAGATATTGAGTCATACACTTACCAAGATTTGTGATGTTGGGAGGAAGGATTGGGATGACAAAGTCTCAGCCATGCTATGGGCATATAGAACAACTTACAAAAGATTAAACAAAGCCACACCATTTCAATTGGTGTTTAGCGTGGAGGATATTTTTCCAAAGAGAGTTCATACTACCCTCTCTACGTATTGACGCACGACAAGAGAATTAGACAATGATCAAACATTACAAGAGTGCATGGATAAGTTAATGTAGTTGGATGAAAGGTGATCACTTGCTAGGTGGAGTCAGAAGACTGAGAAGGTGAGACAAAAAGCATGACATGATTGTCACATAAAGAATAAACAATTTGAGGTTAGGCAGATGGTCTTACTTGTATGATTATAAGTTTTGTGCCATCCGAGAAAACTCAAGGTCTATTGGTTCGGAGCGTATTATATTACCCATATACTTGATTTAGGAACTTGCTGAAGCTAAATCTCTAGATTTGCATAAATAAATTAAGCAATAATTAATTGAAATCAACACATGAAATGAAAACTACAGAAGATAGAAACCAAATGTAAGTAGAATGGAGCAATTTCTATTGAATATGAGAGGGAATTTTATACAATTTCTTGCTCCTAAAATCATGGAGTCAAGTCTTATCATTTTATCCCCATATCTCTCCTTTATTCCCTAGTCTTACTCCCAATCCCAAGATATTCTCACACATTCCTATCTCTATGAGTTGTGCATGACAACTAATTGTGCACACTCACATATTATTTAAATATTAAATAATACTAATATTCAAACCATATGTTCACACTATGAACACTAATTTCCTAACATTCACCCCCTTAGTGTGAACATGGGTGAGTTCTGTCTAGTACCTACTCATGTTCTACAATATGATGGTTTTCAAAGAGTACCATCAACTCCAACAAGTTTTCTAGTGGAACCATTAACCACTATGTATGTGATTTTCTAAGAGATTCACAAACTCTCAAATTGGTTTTCTAGTGGACCACCAACCACTTTCATAGCAGCATACACATTTCCCCATCCATATTTTACAAAAGAGAACAAAATATAGGAAAATATGTTCCTAACTATGAACATGAATTATCCATCTATTCTTATTTACTACCACACATGCTGAAAGCAAACACACAACTGAAATGAAGTCACCATAGAAAAATGTGGCCCCATCGTTGGTGACTAACGAGAGGCGTTGATCACCCTCCTTCCTCCATTGCCTCCTGCCTCCATCGAGTGATGCTACTTAGTATAAGTAGTCATCTTCATCTTCCTTATGTTCAGGTTCTTATTCTTCTTTAGTGCTTTCTTCATCAGTGCATAGGCCTCATCCATCTTGAGCTTACCGATAAAATTTCTTTTGAAGCGAATAATACAAAAATAAGACTTATGTTCTTTTTCTTGCAATAAAAGCTTTCTACTTCTTTTTGTTTCTTGAAGAACTAGGATAATTTTTCCTCAATATCTTCTTTTGTTCTTTTCTCTTCAGCTAGTAATGCAAAAATCATACCTTCAAGTGAATGAGAGGGCATTTGACCAAGAGTAAAAACTACATTACTGTATTTTGGAGGTAAACTATTTAAAAAAATATATTTTGCATCTTCATAATCTACCCGAGCACTTAATGCATCGCAGCTTGTCTTAGAAGAGATCTAAGATCATTAATATGAATTGACATAGTTGCACCCTCATTCATTTTTAACAGTAACTTAAGTGTAAATTTAGCATTCACAGCTTTTGCACCAAATGTCTGACTAAGCAAATCCCATATGTCTTTAGAATTTTTTTCTAAGTCTACATAATGCAACTCAGTGTCAGATAAAGCAAGCCCAATAATGGATTTTGCTTTATCATCCCTAGTTTTCCACTCAGTAATTTTTTTGCATCAGTTGGTTCAGTTTCTTTTCCATTTACAATTCCCCATAGATTTTTGTTCATTAGTTGCATTTGTATTTTCACCTTCCATGTGTGAAAATTTAATCCATTAAATTTATCTAGAGGTATTTCCATGATGGGTGTTGAACACAGTTGAAAATTCACCCTTACAATAATAATCAACTTTATATTTAACCAAAATAATAAAGCTTATCAAAGTTTAATTGCTGGAAATCATTGACTATTTTTTTATAGAATAATCAAAAATGTCAGAATTGTTTCCACGATTTCTCTTAAAATACGAACTGGGTTTTTGTAAATTTTTAACAATTTTTTTCATAATACAAATAAAAAAACCCAATTTTTTTACAAAATTTTGAATCTGGGTTTTTGAGAAAAACACGATTTACCAGTCATTTTTTTGGAAGATCAGAATCCAGAAAATGGTGACGGAAGCTTCAAAACTCTCAGATCTGCATCCTAGAGGTTGCGGTTTTGTCCTGAAATCACTCTCATATCTTGTCCTTTCTTGCTAGATGATGCTAAATCTCTAGATTTGCATAAATAAATTAAGCAATAATTAATTGAAATCAACACATGAAATGAAAACTACAGAAGATAAAAACCAAATTTAAATAGAATGGAGCCATTTCTATTGAATATGAGAGGGAATTATATACAATTTCTTGCTCCTAAAATCCTCGGAGTCAAGTCTTATCATTTTACCCCTATATCTCTCCTTTATTCCCTAGTCTTTCTCCTAATCCCAAGATATTCTCACACATTCCTATCTCTATGAGTTTTGCATGAAAACTAATTGTGCACACTCACATATTATTTAAATATTAAATAATACTAATATTCAAACCATATGTTCACACTATAAAAACTAATTTCCTAACACTTTCCATTTACAAGAACCGGACGGAATGCAACTTCCTGGGTATTTCAATGGGAGTAGGTTGAAGCCCTACTATAAATAATTCTTCTTGGTGTTTGTAAATAAGGTAGTATTTCCAGTTAGCTTAGGATTTCCCTTAGTGTAATTTCCTTTCTTGTGTTTCCCTTTCTTGTTGCTTGTCTTTTTGTTTGGTTTGTTGTTTGCGTGCTTTCATGTCTTGGTAGCCTATTACTTCTAAAAATTTTTATGCACAAAGTATCATGCATATTTTTAGTGTGGGGTGGAACATGAAAGGGGAAGTGAGTAGGACGTGGAAAGAGTTAGAGGAATTTTCTAGAGCAATGTTGATGTGGTGGCTGTGTTGTGAAGTCAAAATCATATGGGATCAAAAGAGTGCATGTAACAAAGGTGAACATGAGAAAATTGGTGTCAAAAAGGCTTTGAGAAAACCACATACAAGGATAAAAAGCGTAGAAGCAACATGAGGTAGGTGAAGGAAAGAACTTGGTAAAGGATGTAGAAGTTGACATACTCGGCATAGGGTGTGCACACAAGTAATTTTTTTATCAAAGAAGTTTTGCATGCCGAGAATGTTGCGGGAGTTTTTCACATAGGTATGAGCATGGCGGAAAAAGCGTTGGATGAATGTGCATGGGATAAGTGGTGGAAAAATCTGACTTTAATGCGGTTGTATGTGGTAGGTGGCATAGAGTTCAAGGAAAGAAGGTTATAAATAGAAGGATGATGAGCTATTGTTTTTCACCTTGCATTTTTTTATCGAATAAGTTCTTGCATTTTAAGGTGATTCTTGCGAAGAAGTGTGAAGAGGAGTGTGTGAAGTTAAAGAAATCAAAGGACTTGTGAACTAGTGTGGAAGCAAAGTGCATGGGCGTATGTGGAGGAGTTTTTGTGGGTTCCTGTGGGTAGATACATTTTGTTGAAAAATAAGTGCTTTAGGTTAGGGTTTACAAGACGGGGCATGTGTTTTTGTGCAAATTTCATAGAAGTAGAGATGTGGGTTTGGACAAGTAATAGAACTTGATGCGAGGAGAAACTAAAGAGGAATGAGGAAGAGAAAAATGGCACCAAGGAAAGGAGAAAACACTTCACTTGAAGAAGGAAATGGCAAAGGAAAAGGAAAACCAACCGTTTCCACACATTTCAATAAAGAATGGTATGCAGAGATGCAATACCCAGATGGTGTGTTGCTAGGAAAAGAGTGGGTGTTGCATATAAGGAAGATGACCATGAGTGATTAAAATCATCGCATGAGCACTGCAGAAAAGGAGATGAACCTAGAGTTGGTTCACCCAACAGAGAAGATGATGCCATATAGGATACCCATCTATGATGATAAATTTAGAAAAGGTTGGGCTTCTGCAACTTTATGAGTTGCCCTATTTTGGAAAACTTGAGTGACTATACCAGTGGTTAATGTCACGTGTGCATGAGGACTACTTCTATTTCACAGGAAGGTGGATGTGCATAACCCCATAGTTGATTTCTATGTTCACTGGCCTGATCTACAAAGGGGAGTTGTTGGATGATGATTTAAGTGATAAGGAGGCCATTAAGAAGACTATTGAGGCATATGACTATAAGAAGGGTTCACGGTACTTTGACATCACTGTAATCACCGACCTTGTTATGAGGATGGATGTGTGCTTAGTGAAAAAGCTGAATGGGTAAGAGAGATGGATGCAGATAAAAAGATTGGTTGAATGTGCGCAAGATCTCGAGGGCACCATTTACAATATCGAGCTTTTCTTATGGAGGAGATTATTGATGTCGTATGTGATGGAGAGAAGATCATGTTTGGTAATGTCCTCCTTATCATTGTCTTTTCAGAGATTGGAGTGCCTGATGGGATAGATAATTTTTTTGGGAGTACCCGGATGAGAACCCCTCTCCTGCGAAGATGTTTGAAGCTAATACTTGTGACACCATTATGGCTGCTCAAAAGGTGTGCTTGGAGAAATGGTATAAACGGATGCACATCACATTCGAGCTGAATGGAGGATACCTAAATAGTTGCTTACACTAGTGGATGGAGAAGATAAATTCACCGTATACTAGCATTTATGTATCAGAAGGTTTACCTTGACAAATGGCACCAAGGGTCCTTGGTGTAAATTACCCTTCTCCTTCATGGCTAATATTTTCAAGGCGTGGTAAACAAGTTTAAGGAGGTGAAGAAACTTAGATTTGATCTAAGTGTTGTAGATCAAGATCACCATAAAATGCGTCAGACCTTGGTGTATCCCAAGAAGTGTGCATATGTAGAGAAGTACATATCTCATGACATACACATGATAAAACTGGTGACATTTCCTATTGCAGGTAGGACGATGGCAAGGGTGTATGTGTGACTAAGGTCCAAGTTTGAAAAGGGCACTTATGTTGAGGATGATGTCTCTATCGCAGAAGACCCCCTTTGGAAGGAATAAAGTAGTGATAAAGAAAATATAACGAGAGGAGACTCTTACGAGAAAAGGCACCGAGAGCACGTGTGCGAGTCTGCAAAACATAGGGGCACAAGAGTCGAGGCATGGTTACAAGCACCTGCGTTCAATGGAAGAAATATCCTGTCGGGACGGAGTTTCTAGAGAAAGAAGAGTATCCTAGGAGAGAAGAGTCACCTGAGAAGGAGTCCCTGTGTTGGAGTCACCAGTGAAGAAAAAGCAAAGGGTGGTGCAAGGTTTAGACTCGGAGGAGACAGAGAGCATGAAAGGAGATGAAACTAAAGAAGATGAGGAGCACGAGGAAGCTGGAATCCTCCGTGTACTATGTACACGAGTCGATGGAGGGGATGAAGAGAGGAATGAATATGAAGAGGGTGCACATGAAAAAGAGGAAGTGAGGAGGTAGATAGGTGTGATCGAAGACCCGACTTTGACCAAGGAGTAAATAAATAATCTTTGTAGAGATAAAGGTGGTGGGTATTATCCAACTATTGGTGGAGGACGAGATAGAGCAAAGCACCCATGAAGTGTTGAAGGAAACAAGGGGAAGTGCGAGCATGGGAAAGGAGTATGGGAGCATGGGCAGAGACCCCAACTTAGTCAAGAGTTTTCCAAAGACAAAGTGTAAGAGTGGAAATGGCATAGTAGCGGTGCAAGAATACACAAATACTTATATTAATGACCCAAACAAGGTGATGCGCACGCATTTCCAAAGTACAATGCCCACATACCAACTCCTCACTTGGTCATCTTTTGATGAAGAAAGTGTGTACCCTCACACAAGAAAAATGTTGTCTTGGGATTTTGAGTCCCACGTTGATGAGCCCAAGTTCAAGGTAAATAATGACATATTGATAAAAGCACTAGGTGTCGAGGAGTAAACCCTCGGTGAATACCTAGTAGATATTAGATGAGCAAGTTTGTAATGTGATTAACAAAGTATCAATAGATATAGAAGCATGGATTTTTAGTAGAAATGATAAAATAATAGCCTTGGAGGAGGAACTTGAGAAGAAAAATAAGGAGATCATTGAGAAGGACAGGGAGATAAAGTAGAAGGAGTTGATCAATCCGTAAAGAATGAATTCCCACTCCTCATGCAGCAAAGAGCGATCCTTCCATTTTTCCATTCTTTATTCTATTGCAGATTCTTTCATCCCTCATATTCTTTATTCTTTGGTGAGAAACTAGGGTGATTTTTGGGATGGATAACATGCGTAGTGTTGGGTGATATTGGGCCCTGAATTGACTAAGTCCCACGACGGAAGGTACATGTGTGCAAGACAAGCAAGAGGAAGGTGTTGAGGGAAAAGCACACAAGGAAAGGGTTTAAGTTGGAACTAGGACGTGCGTGGAAGAAAAATAAGGGTTTGAGGAATCGGCCGCATTTCGAAAATTTGTATCATAGGAGAAACATGTGAGGACCCAAGTAGGCATGGTGAATAGATAAAGTACTAGCCTAGAGCCTTGGAGGTCGGGGGAAAAAATATTCCACGTAGGGAATATTCTCAAGAAGATCATTATAGTTAGTGGAGGCCTTTTCATGATAGCATATCACTCAACTATGGAGGACCACACTTCCACTTGGCATGCGATCTGATCATGGGTGAAGCTATGGTGGTGTATCCAGATTCTATTTAAAGGAGTATTCGGGTAGGAAATAAGGAGGTGGAAGAGGCAATGAAGTCTGCAAGAGTGATAAACAATACTAGGGTTTATAGTTCGAGTGCTAGGAAATTTGGGGAGAATGCTATTAAGCATATATGTGTGCACTTGGGTATGAGAAAATGGTTGTAAAGGGAAGGAATAGCTAGAATATCTATTTAAAATAGTTCTTTAGGGATAGATCCGTATTCCTTGATATGTATGGTTTGAGATGATGCATTTTGATGCAAGATGGCTAATGTAAATGATTTCAAATCAATATATGATGTGTGATTCTAGATATCCTTTGTTATGGGTGTAAATCCTTCATTACCCATGATATTATGGATCAAGTGTAGTTTCTTTATGAATATTACAATGTTTATTTCTTTTGTTGGTACTTTTGTGCATGGATCTAATGTCTTTACTTCCTATTTTTGAGTAAATGAATGCATTTTGATTCTGCAACCCATCCTCCATTAATGGCGGATCATTATCGTGAAGCTCACATAAAGGAGGGGCTCGGCGCCCGTGTGCACCTTGGGTGAGCACCCACTGCACACTAGGTGTTAAGCCTACGTGCTTGGGATAAAAATAAGGTACATGAAAGAAATGACTACACATCGGATCCAAAATTATTGAAACACTTACAAAATATCAATACATTTATTAAATCCATTGGCTCTACAGACTATTATTTATGACCTCACACTCAATGGTGATCTCAATGTTATCAACTATCTTATAATTCAACATTACAAAATTAAAATTTATCATCGATCATCACATGAAGGCAATATTATCATCATACTATCAATATCACATCATCCCTAAGCCCCTAGGGTATTATATTTTATATACAACTAGTCATTCCCTCAACACATGAGTATATAACTACTTCCATGTTACAAAATCAATGTTACTCTTATCAATTTCCCCACCCTTGATTGGGGGTAATATTATGTATCATCACATTATACACACATCCTTACTTTTACATTCACTCAACACATGATTTCTAAGTACCCCATACGTATAATGCATATAAATCACATACTAAATTCACAACTAAAATCTAGGGTACAAGTTTTTAAATACTACATACATAATTCTTACGATAACTTACTGTAACACAAAAATGCCTAAAAATTTACACAATCATGAACCCATCCATGTAAAATTTTTACCTTTACTTGTAATAAGAGAGAAAATATCACATTACACTAATGTAAATATGACACATACTACCAAGCCCACATGCGAGGCTCAGTAGAGTGGATGAAACACACAAGAAAAATCTTTCCGTTTTCCCTCCACTTAAACCACTCCTTTTCACTGCACTAAGACTAGCCACAAATTCCCTTGGTTTCTATTATGTAAAAATGCACAAAAATGTATCCATCTCTTCAAGTGACAACCCTTTTCCCTCCACTAAACAATGATATAATCTCACCCTCACACATATATACACACTTACACGAAAGTTTGACAATAATTATTTTAATTCAACATATGCTCAAAGGAATGATTCAAAACACAATAATTTAGCCAATGAGAAATCGAGATAAATAAGGAGCCTATCCACAATATACATTTATTACGATTTAGCTTACACACTTAGTAGACTTTAATTTCTTAGTATATCTTTGTTTTATAAATCATTTAAACTACATAAAGGGGCATATGACACTTTTTAGGCTATTCTATTTTATTTCTAGTTAGCATGTTTAAACATTGTACTTTAACTTTATTTAAGAAAAAAGTTTTAACCAATAATATTAAAGAAGATCATTTTAAATTACACATTACAATTGGCACGGAAACATTTGTTACATAACATGGTACATTTTACACAATGTTTAGAAAGGATGTCTTTCTATTCCGGGTTTAAGGTGAAATTATAAAACATGTTTATTTCTAACTCTATTACAAGTAGTTTTGAAGAGAGGAAACTAAAGGTTGAGGCCTAATGACCTAGATACTAGTGCGGGGTTGCCTAGATATGACCCCTTCCAAGTGGTCAAACACTGTGCAGAAGTGGTATCCTCTCTTATTATTCAAGTTAAAATAGGATAGAGGGTCCATTGCATGATATTAAATTGCTATATTGTGTGTGTGGTGGGGACATGTAAAACATAGATATAAATATTTATATATATTATATACACATATAACAAGGGGGAAACAACAAATAACCATTCTCACATAGATCGGGATATCACTAATCTACTACAATTAAAAAATGATGAATAACATGGTGATTAAAATTAATTGCTATTCTATTTCCTAAAAGTATAATATCCCACTCAATACACTACTTATATATTTCCATACAAGAGTCACAACTCAATAATGATCACCAAGTCTTAAAGTTTCCATACACATTGAGTTTGAGTAAGCCTAATAAGAAATTACGAGAAGGATAATGCCCGAATAATGTACTCATTTGGTCAAAACAATAGGAGGGTCACCCACATGTGGCCCCATTCGTAAGCTTACACATAATATTGTGAGGTGATAAATGCATTTTTACTCAAACTAAGCAGGGATTACACTCATCAAGATATATATTTGTCACAACTTACATATCCCAAGCCTTGGGTTTCACATTAGGAATTTTGCATCAGGTTATCATCATGAGTGTTTACATTTCTATATATTTCAAGTTTAAGAGTAGGTGTGTTATAATTACAATTAGGGTATAATACTAATACACTTTTTCTAAATAAATCTATCATAAGTTATGTAATTAGAGAATTGTTTCACAAAATGTTAAAAATAGAGTTTAAGAACACATCCAAATATGTTCCAAAATAACATTATATATGTATGATTCAAGTGGTATAATTTTTATCCATTTTTGCACCCCTTGCAAAATGGATCAACCTACATGTTTGGGCATTGATAGTTAATGGGAGCACCACGGCGAAGGTTTGGAGCAGGATTTGCATTAATGGTCAAAGCGAAAAAATGTCTGATTATCACCTTGTTGACACGCGCCAACCACTTTCTCTTATCACGTGTCAACCAAACCTTTTTGACATGTGTCAATTCGCTTCCTCCTATCACGTGTCAACCACACCTTGTTAACACACATCAACGACTTCCTTCTATTGCATGTCAACTATTTATTTTTGACGTGTAAAAACATACCTTCATGTCGTGCGATAAGATCCCCTCCTCGTGCGTCATTCTATTCTCCATCGCCTCTGCCATGTCATTGCATGTCAACATCACCTCCTATCATGCGTCAACCTCATTTTTCTATCGCACATTAACCTCCCCTTGCTGTCGTGTGATAAAATTTCTTCTTGTCACGTGACAAGTCTTTTCCTTGTCGGTGATGACTCTTTCCTTCTTGTTGCGTTAGCTAGTAGTTTCTTCAGTGACAAAAAGAGTTTCAAATACAACCAAACATTAATGACACCATACAAGGTAGCTCAACAACTAGTTTAATGAGGTATGACACCCCTGTTCACCGTGCAAGAAAAGTACCATTGAAAAGTGAACCATCATGGCTGCCCATACCTACATATAGGAATTTAATGAAGGATGTTGGTTGGTAGCTCCTTTTCTATTTGTATGTATGTATATGTATATATATATATATATATATATATATATATATGTAAATTCCCCTCATTTGAAAGGAAGAGGGATTTTGAAATTGTAAAGGAACTCTGCCAAAATTGTTCTAGCACTTTTGTGAGTTGCAAGCCTCAAATTTATGCATTTTGTGAAGGATTCTTGCCTTGTGCCTATATTGTAATGGATTGTGCATCATTTTAAGCAATAAAATTAGTGTTTTGTGGCTCTTCTTTCCCTAGCTTGATTTATATTGCATTTCTTTCCTTCTATTATATTTTGTAGGTATATTGTGCATATTGTGTTCCTTTGCAGGGCTTAAATTTGTTGTGCTCCACGAGATTGGAGGTTTGAATGTGTTTTGGGACTGTGGAATTTTATCTACCCTCTTCTTCCCCATTTCCCTCCACTTTCACTCACTAGGAATCTCTCTAGTCTTGTTTTGGTGCTATCACCTCCCTTAGTTTAGGATTTACATTTATGTATTTCTCTTCCTCTGGTCCCTTGGAATTGGTAGTTTAGGAGTAGATCAACATTGGAATAAGTCAGAACCAACCTTCTCTAGAGGTTTGTCTCAATCAAAAAGGTCCCACACCTTGAGACAATCCCATGTTAGTCAAAAGTAGGGTTTGTAATGTGCAAATCCCAGGGTGCTACTTTTTCGACATAACAGTTTTGGCATGCCCGATGGGACAAAAGTCAATATTTTCATTTTTATCAAGATTGGGTGTGTGTCTTGGTGAAATTATAGCCTTTAGAGGATTTGCAACAACACATCTAGTGACTCGTCACTCAAATCTAGTGGTTTTAGCAGCCCAAGTTTATCAAGTTCATGAGAAGAATCCAAACAAGGTCAAGAACTAGAGAAGAGGGGCTATTTTTCTATCTACACTTATCCCTAGATAGAGAAAGAAGGGGAAGAAGAGCTCAAAGGTCTCCATCTCCACCAAATAGAACTTTATCAACACCTCCACTAGGAAGACCCTTTCTTTAATCGACTAGGGTTCTCAGGCCACTCAGGATGGCTCATCTACAACCACCAAATCAGCCACCCCAAACCCATATGCAAATTTCATAGGCAACAATCCACTTTCCCTTAATGCACAAAATTTGGTCCTGATAGTAGCATTAAAAAATATCCCATACTTCACTAGAGAAAATCACACAACTCCCATTGACCACATTCAAGACATTACAAATGTCTATGCCATACATGAGATTACCGAGATGGATGTTGCGGTCAATTTGTTGGCTTCTTCTTCAAAGGAAAAGCATTGCAAAGTGGTTTGAGGCTTGGGAGCAGGATCGATTCAGAATTGGGATCAATTATGCACAACTCTCTGTGGCTAGTTTGGGGAGAGGGCTGACAACTTATCCCTTTTGGAGCAGATGACTATAATCAAAAGGGCACCAACTAAGTAGATGACAGACTTCAATTCTAGATTCCAAAGAACATGGGAAAGGATCCCAATTATGGTCAGACCAACAACTGAAGGTGCATTTCTCTATTTTCTTAAATCTCTAAATTGATATATCTATTATGATACAATCTATGGGGGAATAACCCTACCAGATGCTTATGCCATAGCTATTAGAGCTAAGAATTTCCTAATTCAAGTCTGGTAAACTTGCACCTAGGCCACCTATGCCTCTCTATCTAGATATGGGGAATCCTAATCCTAATCAAACACCTATAATAGCTCCCATCCCTACTCCAAGAAATCGAGTTCAAATGAAGCTTCCACTTCTTCTTCTAGTCCTTCAAATGAACTCAAGAGGTTATGAAACAATTGCAAAACTTAGGAAACAAGTTGGTAACTCTTAAGAGGCAACAAGCTCAAAATTATAGACCTTATTAGCCTTAGTTCCAACCTAATAAACCTCCATATCAGCCAAACAAGCCACATGTTCAAGCTGCTAACAGAACCAAGGACAACCCCAAGCTGCTAGGCCATTCCAAGCATATAACCCTAATGTAGTTTCAACATCTAGGGCCTTGGTTCCAACTCAAAACAACATAGCACAAGAATATGAATGGTGTTTCCCATGTAGCCAACCACATAATCAAGAAACATGCTTCAATGGTGCTTTAAATCAAGCATTGATGGTGACTATGACGGGTGTTCCTCAAGAACCAAACCAAGAAGAAAGTCAACAATATGTAGCTAATCAGAAACACCTCCAAATGAGACAACACTTGTGAATTGGCAAGCTGAGGATTTCTATGGAATAAATCAATCCCCTTCTCAAAGTGTGGTAGCCAATACAAGGTCTAAGAAAATAAATATAGAGGAAGGGAAGTCATCTAATCCAAGTACTTCTTAGCCTTTTATCACACTTCAGTATTAGAAATCCAAGTGCAACCCCAAACATTCAAGATCAACCCAAACTACCTTCTAAGCCAACTCAAGGTGCCGTTGTTAGCAGCCCATGTGTAGGAGAAATTCATGTTGAGTAAAGGGAAGCAGAAGGAGAATCAATCTCCTTTTAACATTATTGATCAAATGAAGAAGACCAATGTAAGAATTTCTATGTGGGAATCATTGAAAATTAAGGCCAACAGGTTTGTTACTTACCTATCTAACACAATTCAAATAATAACTTAGTGTTAAAAACACTTTCCAACACAACACACCATCATATGAAGCAATATTTATCAAACATATTCAAAAATTGGGTTAAGCCTCTTGTCTAATATAGTGAGAACATTGATAAACAAAACTCATTTTAAAGGCACCATTCTAGAATGAGTTCATAAAGTTTGACAATTTGCACTCGGACATTGTAAGCCAAAGTTCCTTTGAAACTCGCACAAAAAAGTACATTCCACAGAGACAACATCTAATTATGGATCAAAATTCTCAATGTGGGAGACAAGGAGCTTGAGGATTTATAGCATCAAGAATTTTTCACATCGCCATTCCAAATCAATTATGTAATACAAACAATTGGGTCAACATGACTTAATCACACTACAATTCAAAGTAGCTAAAATCACCACATAATAGATTTAGAAAATGGTCATTGGGTATCCAAAATGGTTTTTCTCAAACTCAAAATCATCCTTATATATGGTGAGGATGCATGAAAGCTGTTAGGGATATAATCGACAAATAATACTCATTTTGGAGGTGCCAGTGTGGAGGAATTATAAAAATCTCAATTTTTCTCAAGTATACCCCATAAGGTAAGGTGAATCTAAAACCCACATTGAAAAATACCTCCTAAATAATTATAAATAAACCAATTATGGAAACCCAATCCCATTATGGAAATAAATAGGCTAGAACCGGTAGCGGCAGCTGGCTCATGAACAATTAATACAAGGTAGTTCCAAACTGAATTTATAACTTTGGAAAGATTTTTTCAAGAGGACAAGGTTTCATATTACAACACTCATGTGAAACAAATCCCACACTAAATGTATATTGTGTGTCATCCAGATAATTGTGTTTCTAAGGTGATTTTTATTTCTAAAGGAATCCATTTTTAAAGGTCAATTTCCACTATGCAACAAGTGTTAATTATTCTTCATTTATAAACATGAAAATTTATCAACAATCATCTACAATTCACACATACTAATAGTAATGACAATAATTCCAATAAAAATGGAAATGAAAGCACAACAAAATTGCTTGTAGGAGAGAGATATCCATGCATATGAAATGAGGTCCATGTGGTTAGAACATGAGATGCCCAACCCATCCTCATTATGTATAACACAAGTCTCAATGCCACATTGGTTAAGAAATTTTAGTCAAAAAATTAACATATATACTCTATGATTCTACATTATGCATAAATTTTTATCACGACTTTGCAAATACAACCTCAAGAAAGAATATTTTTTTCATTATTATTTTTGGAAGGTCCATAATGTACTTCAAGATCTCACTTTAACATAGGCTAGAAGGGTGTTGGAAATATTTGTTCAATTGATTTCACACCTGTAAATTATACTTGCATAAAAGTCTCCACATGACCTTCTCAACAACTCATGTTTTCCATATCCATGTGACGGGTATGCACAACTTATTCCCAAGTGCTCTTGTGGTAGAAGTACATTAAATAATATGCACATTTAAAACACTTCACTTAATTATACAATTCCAACACCATCCAAAACTGATCTCAATCTCATGGCATTATATAAAGAGTCATAGTTGGAGAAAAACTACACATTCTATGTGATACACACATCCCCTTACACCAAATATTACACATATCTTCAACCATTATAGACATATACTTCAATAAAACCTTATATTAGTTATGAATCAACAATCATATACGCACCCCCTAATCATGGGGGAATTTTTTTAAACAAAAGGATTATACTTATCCTAAAGGTAAAAGGGTTTCATGAATTTATTAAGAACACATGCTCAATCAAGAGCATCTATTTATACAAATTAATCACGTGCACTTGGTCACGAGCATATCCTAAATGAAATGAGAAAATATTTTTGATCATACACATTTGAACTATGAAAAATAAGAAATTATTTATGATCATACACATTTAAATTATTCTCGAATCGAGAAAATCAAGCATTCTCGTTAATTCATTACTCGATAATTTCATTAAATTATTTGTATTTCTTTATTGGCTCATAAGTAATAAGTGGCCCCATCAATGGCTTAATAATGTAGGTTATATTTCACAATATCAAATTTTTTTGGGTTGGCTTGATTAAGCTAAAATGTAAATATAAAGCCTAATCGAATGCTATAACAACGGTAAATGAATACAAAATTAAGTACAAAAATAAACACTCAAAAAATCTAAGAAAGAAAGTATAAAACCCTAAGTAAAAAGAGAGGGTAAAAATCCTTGCTTGATTCGCGGTGAATGAAGTTGGATTGGATCAAACCTCTAACCACCGGTGAATAGAGAGGAAGAAGCATCACATAGAAGCCTTGAAAAATGTAGATTTAGAGAAATAGGCTAGACTGGGGTGCCTGGAGAGGAACAAGGGTGACTGTGGGGACCTTAGACTTGTTTTTGGGTGCTTGAGTTTGCATAAATGATTAGAAAACCATATTCACGGTGGTTACAAGATGTTAGTCATTGTTGACCTTTGGTTGCTAGGATTCACACCAAGATAGCCGAGCTTTCCATAAACTTGTAATGAAGTATGGACCAAAAAAACCATACAAAAACATCAAATCCTAATAAATAAAGATTTGAATGAGTGGTCGATTGTCCTCAAGCTGTCACAATGGTGAACTTATGATTGAGCACCGTACTACATTTTAGAACTAATGTAGGTCTTGGTGTGTGTGTGTGTAAATTTTTTCCCCTAGGTTTATCTTGTGCATGTCACACTTGGATAGCAAACAAGTAGCTAGATATAAATAAATGTAATATTTGTGTGCGTGGAAACAATAGACTCCCCTCTTATGAAGTGTGATGCGTAAAAACAACCCTTGTCCCTTATGATGGTGCTAGATGGATGCAATGGAGATGTTATATGTTTAATGGATGAAACCTTAGGTGGTGATAGATAGTGCTTAGTGCTTGGTCCCTTATTATGATCACATAACTTTAAATTTATATGATTCCCTTGCTTGAATTTTGTAATTAACCCTGAAAAGGCCGACTACCAAAAATATAATATTCTCAAATAGCTAGAAATGAACCAAAAGAGGTGACTGAAGTATAAAGAGGTCAAAGGCACCCATAGGGGACATGAACACGTGGCTTCGCCTGTCTTGGTTGGGCACCGGTATTCGACTCAACAAAATTGAATGGTCGAAGGTCAAACTAAGAAACAAGGTGTGCAAGACCAAAAGTAGTAACAAAAAGTAAAGAAAGGTTGTCAAAGACATGGGTTAATTAGTAATTTTATTACTTAGGAATCACATGAATAGTAGTATTCAATTAGGACTAGATAATTACCCAAAGTATGTAATTTAGTGTCTACATTTGTCCCCAATTTATGTTGGTGAGTAAAAATCTCAGTAACATAAAGTAGATAGAGATGCGTACTGATAACCATGTAGATCAATGGTGAGAAACATGTCGAGAGATAAGGAAAAGTGTGGAGTGATAAAAATATGGAGCGTGGAGACTAAAGATGAGAAAGTGCAAAAAGTGATGAGATGATAAACCTAGGGTGGAAACATATGTTGTAGATGTCATGAATGTGCCTATTGTTGATGTCGATGTCAATGTGTGTGATGTTGTTGAATGAAATTGAGTGATGTTGACTACTACTTCCCATACGAGACAGACATTTAAAAGATAATTTTAATAAGTAGTCAAATACACATGTATATGTATAAAAAGCATGTAAAAGAAGTTTGTAAAAATGCTGAAAATGTGAAAAAGGAACATGTGCACTGATATGTTAAGAAAAAAAGTGTAGAAAGGATCCGAAGATGTTGTCAATGCATGGTTTTTTTGGCGATCTCACACCAATGAAATGGAATAAGTGTAGGGAGAATAGTTTGGTGTCATTCTCCAATCTTTAATTGCTTCCCGCCATGTAGACCACCACTGCAAATGATGTGTATAAATGTAAGTGTTAAAGATTGTGTACCTTGTAAGAGCTGATGTGTAGAGTTCTCAGAATCGTGCTAAACTACCAATCACTATGTAATTGTCCCTCAATATAGACATCCATGAAATACATCATTATAATAAGGACCCAATTCTAATTTTGAGCTCTCATACTAAAAATGTCCTGTAATGAAACTATGTTATGCTATGTATAACACTCGATGAGGTGACTGATTCACCTAAATGATGCCCCCTTGTTTGGGGTGCATAGGATGTTCTTGAAGGAGTATATAGCCCAAAGGAGGACTGACCAACTGTCTTTGGATATCTCACCCTCAAGGGGAAAGGGAATGTGATTGGTAGAAACCAAGGCACATCTAAACAAAGTTACTAGGAGAAAAGTTTTAGTACAAGAAAAGAGCGAACACTCATGTAAAATTAAGCTAGTAGAAATTGTAGACAATGTAAGCTAAGACACAAGTAGATAATGTAAACACAAAATAAGACATAGTAGATCATAAAAAGTGGACTCCACTCATAGTGTTGCAAGAAAATCAATGCCGATTTAAGCAAAAATTAGACAAGTGTGCACACAAGACAGAAAATTCCCCAAATAGTGGCAACCAATGATAAGAAAGAACAAGCAATGTAACAAACAACTATGGTAACAAACATGCTTGCAAAATAAATGTTGCACACAAAGCACATGTCAGAACCTTAGAAAGATATAAATTATGTCAAAACATATATAATTCAATATAGTAGTGTGTTATGAAAAAATGAAACCATAACACCTATAGTGTATGAAAGTGGATGCCCCAAGGAGCCACTGTGGGACTGGTAATAGGTGTTGTGCTAGGCATCCATGCTATGTATAATAGATCTATAGAATCTGCGATCAAAACTAGAAAGGCAAGTGAATGCTTACGTGCATATGATAAATATAATGACATACAAGATAACTATCTAACATGTGTAACAAGATGTGCATGTAACAAGTAAATGTAAGCAAGACTAAGTGTGACCAAGATATGCAACATGTTGTAGAGTGTAGATGGAATGGAATGTAGAGTGAGTGTGATAGGAGTTGTGTTCCCCCCAAGTGAGTGTGAATGAAATTGTATAAAGTGAGGTTCATTTCTTTATTCCACCTCATGAGTCAAGAATGAACTGTAAATGAGAGTGCATCATCGGAAAATGGTTTGAATGATGTGTTATATGTAGAAATAGTTGATGAATTAAGTGCATAACAGTGAATATAGAATGATGATTTTTTTATGATATTGAATGCAACATAGATATGAGCGATCTTGAAGTTTTAGAACGAGGTGATGATTTAGCCTAAAGTGCTTATCACGAGGTGTATGAGTAGGATGTCAGAAAGTGTGATGATTTAACATAAAGTGTATATCACGATATGTGTAAAGAATATGCTAGAAGGAGCGATGATTTAGCATAAATCATATATCACGATATGAGTAAACAAGAAGCTAGAAGGAATGATGATTTAGAATAAAGTGTATATCATGATATGTGTGAATAGTAAGCTAGAAGGAGTGATGATTTAACATAAAGTGTGAATCAAAACATGTGTGAATAATAAGATAGAAGGAGTGATGATTTAGCATAAAGCATATATCTTGACATACGTGAAAAATGAGCTAAAAAAGGAGTGATGATTTAGCATAAAGTGTATATCACGAGATGTGTGAATAATAAGCTAGAATAAGTGATGATTTAGCATAAAACGTATATCACAATATGTGTGAATAATAAGCTAGAAGGAGTAATGATTTAGCATAAAGCATATATCACGATATGTGTAAATAAGATACTAGTTAGGAATGTCGCATGGTATGATAAAAATATTGATTGAGTGATTGTGAAGATCAAAGTGTACACTAATATAAGCGTGATGAGGCGAGGTTCAATTTTGATTTAGACCCTCAATAGTTGAGTATGGACCAAAGAAAAGAGTGTGGCATAGGGTAATGTGTCATGTTGGTTGTGGGATATGTCGAGTATGTCTTGTTGATTTTGAAAGAGATTGATTATAGTCGTGTTACATGTGTGATGTAGATTGTTGAGATGTCTATATTGTGAAAATTATGGTGTTGATTATGTACAAGATAGATGTGCTATATGATGTAAGAGATTTATATCATGAAATTATGAAGTAGGTTGTAAATATGTCGAGTGTGTTGTGTGTTGAATATGCGAGGAGGGTATGTATTTTTTGTGTGTTGAATATGCATGATAGGAAGAATAAGTCACAAGTATGTTGATTGTGTAGTGATGAATATGTGTAAGAAGTATACACTAGAAGTGTTTCAAGTGTGTCATGTATAAGATGAAGTGTAGTGTGCAGTGTGTGAGGTTTATGTGTATAGGATTCCCTCAATAGTCAAGTGTGAACAAAAGCATGAGAGTGCATCATCGGATAATAATGATACAAGTAGGTATCAATATGTATATATATGTGGTATGAGAATATAAGATGCATGTTGATGCTAGAGGGATTAGAAAAATAAGTGTGATTCCCCCAAGTGTGTGATGGTGAGTGCACTATCTAATAAAAGTAAAAGATGAAATCCCTCCATCCAATGCTGGTAGAGATGAAGGTGTGTGAACATGCTCTAAGAGTGGTGGTATATGAGATAGGTGTTGTGCGGTGATTTGAAGCCTATATGCATGTGAGAAATGAAAATACTACGGAGGCGATGAGTGCCTACATGGAGAAGAACGTGGAGTGGATGAACACCTATGTGGAGGAGAATGTGGAGGTGATGAACACTTACATAAAGTGAGACAAGGCGGTGAAGTAGGATGAGATATATGATATTTCCTAGTGATTGACCTAGGCTGATGTACTAGACTGGAAGAGCGATGAGACTATGAAAATTGTGAGAAAATGGGTGAGATAGGAGTGGATTGTGCTTTAGGTTCGAGAATACGTGGGGAATGCGACAGGTCTATGTGATGTAACGGTAACCTCAAGAGGAGGTTCGACCATGGAGTAGATGTAGGCACACCGTTGATAGAGACAACTTGATTATTATGAATGAATTTAGACACAAGTGATTTATGGATATGATGGGTCGAGACACGAGAATCTAATTAAAGCCTAAGAGCATGTCACACCATTTGTTGTTTGTCCTACAAGGAAGGGCACTATCATAGTGAGAGGACTAACAAAGTAACATGAAGTTCGAAAACCCTAAATGAGTTGTTCATTGGATATGAAATTTGTGAAAGTGGATATCCAATAAAAACAAGAAGTGGAACAGAACAAGCGTTGATGAGCCATTGTGGATCAAATTTGGTGTTATTGATAAGGATAGATCTGATCAAGGCACTAATGTGTAAGTGATTAGAAGATAATTCAACATGATAATCATGATGAGAGAAATAAATGATAGGTGGAGAAACGTTAACATGAAAAACTAAGAAATTGAGATCCCTTGATGCATGAGGAGGAGGAACTATGTGATATGCATGATTAGCTAAGGAATAATACGGTTTGTTATTATGTTTTGGAAGAGGATTATTGAATATTTTGAACTTATGATTTTTATTGATAGGTACAGAAGCCGTAAGCTATGGAAGCTCAAATTTATTATTTTCGATCAAATCCAAAATGATATTACGAAGTTTGAAATAATGATCGATAAAATGCCCTATGTGTTGATGATAGTTGCAATGGAATTTTTCATTATAATTACAACCTTTTGGATGAGATGGATCTAATTGGAGCTGATGAGGAAGTGTGATGAGATTACTTTCAACAAGTTATGGAAGTAAAATATGTGGAGTGACAGTTAACTTTGTGTATGTACGTCGAGGTGGTTATAATTGAAACCGATGGGTGTTAGATACAATGTTGATGAGTGATTTTTACATCATTCGGTTTGGTTGTTGATGGATTAAATGTTGATTTACTTTGAAAACATGTGGAAAATGATGCTTTCATTTGATATTTAAGCTTCCCTATAGAAAGGAGTTTCATTTTGCACAACTTAAGAGTATGATATAGTTGATCAAATGACAAAGATGTCTCAAAGAGAACACTCTCCTAGAGAGGTGGTAATAGAATTTGAATGAATAAATATTGAAGCTCAGATTCCACAAGCACATTATACATCTTAGCTAGGTTGTTCTTGTATTATAAGGCATAGTCTGCTAGATGTTCATTATATCCTTGTTTAAGTTGTGCAAGTGCAGCTGTGCACATGAGATATTTGAGCCGATGTTGATGGATAAATGTGTGAGAAAAGCATCGAGATAGGGCATGAAAGATGTTCTTTGAGTGGACATGTAGTTCATAGAACCAACACATCACATAATCATGAAGACTACGAGGAAGAGCTTAGCTAAGAGAATATGATCATCCGCAAAATCTAGACATGCCACATGAAATGCTCGTAAGTGCTCTTGTGGGTCACCATGCCCATTGAATATGGGAAGCTTGGGGTGATAAAATTAGGAGGAAGCAAGTAAGTGGAGATGGTGGGTGCGAATGGAGTGTGAAGTAGTAAAGTGGAATCCAAAGATGGAGAAGCATGAGAGGTGTCCTACTCTAATTATGTAATTTGAACTTGAAGATCTTGATAAAGAGGCCAAATCTTGATTACTAGTGGAAGATACTTGGTGCACATGAGAAACAAGGGGTGGAGTGGAATGATTAGTGGGAGTAGGAATTGAAAAGGGAAAAGAAAAAGTAGGTGGAAGAGTGAAAGCGAGTGGTTGAGTAGTAATGGAAGTGGGGATACCGGCAGAAACATTAAGCTCCGTGAGATTGGTGGCTTCCTCTCGATAAGAAAATCAAAACAAGTCTAAATCCTCTGGATGCTTAGCAAGATGATCATTAAGCTCTTTGAGATGGGCTGTTGGAGCTCAAAAAGTTGCACTTACATTTAGATCATAGACAACTTGAATTTTGAGTCAGCATGGGACTGTCTCCAAGTTGTGGGACTCGAACTAAGACAAATCTTTGGAGAAGGTCAACTTCCTCAATTTACCTCTAATTCTAAAACTACTCCTATAAATAAAAATGCAACTATCTAATTCTACTCTAAATTTCCAAGGGACCAGGGTGAGAAGGAGATGCATAAAAAAAAATCCTAACCTACTAGAGGAAATAACACCAAAAATAAGGGGATGAATACATTTAGATAAGGGGAAAGGGAAGGCAATGATAATGAAGAGGACTGGATATGAGACACAGATAAAAATCACTCCTAGAATCCACTTTCATGATACATAGCAGAAAAAGATTCAAAAAATGAAACATACAACACACCTGCGAATGAAATAAAGGAAAGAAGTGCAATAAAATAAGAACAAGGGAAGAAACGAGCCACAAGATTAAATTTTATTTCCTAAAGTTATGCATAGACTATTACAATCATGAGAGGAAGATGTAAACATTTACTAAATCAAGATCCAAGGCATGCGACCCTTAGGACATACACACAACACAAGAGAAGGTCTTTGTATTACAAGATGTCCAAATTCTAAGAGTATCTAACCCGTAACAATAAACATTGTTCTACAATTTATAGAAAATCATGGAATAGAAAAAGAGAAGAAATTAGAGGGAAACTTGAATTCCTTCAACCAATCCCAACCACCTTCATTAAATTTCTCTGCATGCTCAGGTCATTGCTCTATTTATCCACTATTACACGCATTCTTCAAATGATTTCCCATATTTCATTTAATACCGGTGATTGTGTCACCACTGGGCGCACTTTTGCATGCTTTGGAAAAGTTTTATTGACTCTTACCCCTCTTCCTTGATTTGACTCATGAAATCTTATTTTATTACATATAGAACAAAAAAATCTTATTGATTTTGCAAAGATTTGATAAGCGTATCGAAAGACTGGTTGATTTCTCATTTCCACGAAGAATCATGATTTTACTTAATTACATGACTTCTCCACCTAGTCTTGTGTGATTATTTGACATCTGCAGATCATTCCTTATATTGCAGCATGCCAGTCTATGTGGATTTTAAAACCTTACGCATCTTGCCCAAATGACATGACTTACCTCCTTGTGACCCACAACACTCCTTTGACTACTTTCTTAGCCCATGAGACTATCTATAGTAGCGCGTATTTTAATATCAACCCGTGAAGTCTTTTTTTCATTCCACGAAACTTCCTGACTTTGAAAACTTACTTTACTTATCCATGGCTTTATCCTTTTATCTGCGGCATACTCAAAACCTCCACGACCTCTTCAATTTTTCCTTTGAATGTATTCCAAGTCTAACACTTGTGCAAGTTGCTAAAATTTTGCAAGGGATGAAAAATTAGGAAACAACAACACATTCACGAGAGAAGATTGAGCCATGGTGATAAGAAAAACCCTAGAAGGAAGGAGGATTCAAGTGATGGATGCACCAAAATAATTAATATAAAATGTAAATACAAATCCTATTTTGAATGCGATAGTGGAAATAAATGAATAAATAATTAAGTACGAAATAAAACCAAAAAAATCTAAGCAAGAAAGTATAAAATCATAAATGCAAAGACATGATAAAATCCTTAGTTGATTCATAGTGAATTATGGATCGGATCAAATCTACGAGTGACTAAATAGAGAGGAATAAGCATCGTACATAAGTCCCCAAAAATATAGATCTGGATAAACATGATGGACTGGGGCACTGGAGAGGGACGAGGGGGTGCCTATGGGTACCCTAGATCTGCTTTCAGGCACGAAGGCCTATGGAAATGCTCGAGAAAACCATCTTGTGAGGGTTACAAAATGTTTTCTATTATTTACCTTTGGTCACAATAGATTCACACCAAGATCTCTACGAGCTCATCATAAACTTGTAATGAAGTATAGACCAGTAAAACCCTCAAACAAACATCAAATGATAAAAAGAAAGATGCAAAATGAGGCATTAGACTGTCCTCGTTTTCACTATGGTGAACTTATCATTGAGTTCTACACTACATTCGGACCTGATGTAGTTCTCGGTGTGTATGTGTGGAAATCATTCCCCGTGGTTTCGCTTCGCGTGTCATACTTGGATAATGAGAAAGTAGATAAATATAAATAAATGTAATAAATGTATGTGTGGAAAAAATACAATCCCCTCATATGAAGTGTGATACGAAATCCAACCGTTGTCCCTTGTGATGGTGCTAGATGGATGCAATGGATCTCTTAGATGCTTGATGGATGTAACCTTAGGTGGTGATAGATAGTGCTTAGTGCTTGGTCCCTTATTATGATCACATAAATTTATATTTATATGATTCCCTTGCTTGAATTTCATAATTAACCCCAAAAAGGCCAACTACCCAAAGATAATATGCTCAAATAGATAGAAATGACCCAAAAGAGGTGGTGAAGTATAAAGAGGTCACGGGCACCCAGTGGACACAAATTCTTGGCACTTCTGTCCTAGTTGGGTGTTGGTGTCTAGAATCGAGAAGCCCGAAGGTTCGGTGGTTAGACTAAGCAAGAAGGCGTGCAAGACAAAAAGTGGTAACATAAAGAAAAGAAAGATGGCCAAAGACATGGGTTAATTAGTAATTTTCTTACTTAGGAATCACATGAATAGTAGTATGAATCATGACTAGATAATTACCCAAAGTGCGTGATTTAGTGTCTACAACTTCAAGTGGTTCAATGATCATGAAATTTCTAGCTACGAGACACAATTTATATACACACCCCTTTGATGGATATTTATTTGTTTCACTAGACAAGAATAAAATTAAATAAGACCAAAAACCTCCTTTTAGGTGATGCATTTGATGAGAACATAAATGCATTTATCTATTAAATAAATTTGGTAGAATTTATTCAAAAGAAATGTTCATCATGTTTTATCTACTTGTTTGCTATTTAAAAAAATCAGTTCTTTTATCATATATTTATTGTATCAAAATAATTGTTATCTATTATGTATCATTGATAATACATATTGGCATATCATACAAGGATCACATTTGAAAAATGTTGAGTCAAAATCTTTTACAACACGACAAAACATATACTTTTGGGTATCCCTTTTATTAAATCGATATTTTCAGTTCTAGTTTAAAGTGGGGACAAATCTAAATACCTCAAAATTACATAATACCTTTTTATATTGGACTTTAGATGATTTTTTTGTATATTTGGTGTTATGGCAAAATCACAACACCCCGATTTCTCGTAAGTGAATGGTTGAGGTAGTTAGTGTGATTCGTCAAACATGGAGTTATCCCAAAGTGTGGGACTTTGCAATCGAGATAACCTTCGGAGAAGGCCGAATTCCTATCCTAACCTAGTGCCAACTACTCCAAAGTGCAGAGAGTTACAGATCTAACACTAATCTAATGCTTTCCCAAGGAGACAGAGTTAGAGAAAATGCATGAAAATTAAAACCTACTCTAAGGGAAGGTGATGCACCAAGAAGGATGTTGAACAACCTACATAATAAACACAACACAACTAGAATATTGTAATGAAAACACAACAATAAACAATAACCTTGCATGTAATGAAAGATCAGAAATATGCAATAGAACACAAAAGAGGGTTTGAAACATCCATAGATATGATTTTATTTCTCTCAAAGTTGATACAATACATCACATTTAGGGCCAAAGGAACAAATTTTGCATTATAATTTCTAGTAGGGAGGTTTTGAATCTCCACAGAATCTCTTACAGACAAAAAGAAGAAGGGAGGGGCATATACATGGTGTCAAAATTGAAATGAGCCTCTCCTTACAATTTATAGGAAGAATGAGAGAAAGGGAGAGAGAAGAATTAGAAGTCTTGCTTCAACCACTGAAAATACATTAAAATCACTAGCAACAATGATGATGGGCACCACCGCAAAACCCATACCTCCATGTAATTTTCCTTGTTGGGGAAGAAAGGAAGCCCATACCTCATCATTTTGGTAGGTGAGAAATCTGGAACATCCCTCTAAAATGGTGGACTCTATTTCTTCATTTTTAAATACTTAGTCTCACTAAAAGTAAGAAAACTAGCTATAGTTGTGTAGAGGACACAGAGATTTCCAAAAAGTCCTATTTTGTGCAAATATAAGCTCCCTGTCAAAATTTATGGTCAAATCAAGATGAAGGTGTCATCTTTGCGATAAATGCGAGTATTAAATCTTCCCTTTTGGACTCCGACAATGCATCACAATCTCCAAAATATGAAATTTGATAATTTCGTGATTCGTAACTTCGTAAATTTCCACTTTGAAGGTCGGATTATTGTTCATCGCTTGAGTTGGCTTGAGAGTTATGAAATGCCAAACCTCTAAAGTTTGAAATTTAGAATTTAGAGTTTGGACTCGAAATTATGTCACGTGACACTGTTCATCACTCGAGCCAAAGGTTTAGAAATTCCAAAACTCCGAAGTCCAAATTTTGGAATTTGGGTTTCAGACCTTTGCATTTTTAGGTTTTGGGACTTCGTGTTTGTAGGACTTGGGTTTTGAGGTTTTGGGACTTGTGGTTTTGGAGGTTTTAGGACTTTGGGTTTTCGGGGTTTTGAGACGTCAAGTTTTCGAGACTTTGGGTTTTTGGGTGTTTCGGGGCTTTGGGTTTTCAAGGGTTTCAGGACTTTGGGTTTTGGGGTTTTGGGACTTCGGGTTTTCGAGTATTGTTCATCTATTCGGTCGAATGAAACCTCCAAAATCCGGAAAGCCCAAAGTTCAAATTTTATACTTCAAGTTTTCAAACCTTTTGCTCCCGTTTTCATGCTTCTTTCTGCTGAGTCCCTGAATTTCTACTTATCCTACCTCCGAACGACCCTACTTCCAAAGTATGAATTTCAGACTTTGAAGTTTCTTCATTCCTTGAACCAGCTCGAACTACCAAGCTCCTCTGTAATGTTCTCAAAAATCCTAAAACGTGATCTCCTCAAGCTAAATCGATCCTTCATTTTCTTTGTGTAAGGTCATGTTTATCAAATTTTTGCTTGAGGGGAAAAATTGGATAACAATTAGGTGACTAGCAGGTTAACTTCTTGCTAGGTGAAAATATCAGTTGCCTTAAAGTATCCATTGGGTATGGAATCATAAATGATAGCTTGATACTGATCTTATACTTGATACTTGCTCCCAAATGCTTGTAAATTATCGACCATGAACCTGCTCTGTTGCCTATTCCGAAATGGACTATCCCATAACCTGATTTTAGTTGCTCTGCATTTGTTTTCCTTTGAAATTAGCAACTATTTCCCACAAGTATGAACTTCTTCCCTATTAATACACTCATCGGGAGGCACATTAAACTACACAATGATACAACTTGGGAGCAATAAAACCTATGCCAAAGGCACTTAGGGAAATTGAAACCTAAACTACAACAAGAAAATGTGCACACGCACTTAGAGGAATTAAAATTCCTAATCTAATATTTACAAGGGTGGAAATTTTTCTTTTCAGTAGAAATGTTTAAGGTAGATCCCGTTAACCGGAATCAAAAGTTCTTCTCCATCCAAAGTAGACAATTGGAAGGAATTACTTCTCTTAAGGGGCCACTCCAAATGGCATCAAACTTGGAATGCCTACCTATTTTTTCCGATATGCATCCCACTTTAGAACTAGGTTCCCTTCCTGAAAGGTTCTTACCTTGGCCTTCTTATCAAAATTCCTTTTGATCATGGCCTGATCCTTTTCCATGGTTTGCATGGCATGCTCTCTCGATTTCTCCCAATTCCATCAATTCCACATACTTAGCTTCCATAGGTTTGAACTCGGAAAGTTCTAACTGTTTCATGAGTTCCAATGCTGAAAACTCAAGTGATATAGGTAACACCGCCTCTTTCCGTAGACTAACTTGTAAGGGGAATTTCGTGTTGACACCTTTGGTGTGATTCTGTTAGCCCACATGGCTGATTCGAGCTTGGTATGCCATGTCCTTTGATTTTCATCTAGATTCCTTTTGATGATTCTTAGCAAATTTTTGTTTTGGACTCTTCCTGTTTGTTACCCTGTGGGTAATAGTTTGAAGAGGTATTGAGATATATCCCATTCCTAATAGCCCACTCTATGATCTTGGAACCTAGGAACACCAATGCATTGTCTGAAATGATAGTGGTTGGTACACCAAACCTAGTCACTATCCCTTCATAGAAGTCCAATATGTTAGACTCATTTGCTTCCTTGAGTGCTATCGCCTCAGCCCACTTGGTGAAATAGTCTAGTTGTCGTGAGAATCCACTTGTGACCTTGGCTTGAATTTGGATTGATGAACCCAATGAAGTCCAATCCCCATTGCATGAATGGTTGGTTAACTAAAATTGGGTGCAATGAAAATATAACCAACCTTTCCTCGCTGCAAAGAATGCACATTTTTGCACCTTTTGATCCAAGTATATCATTCATTTCAATACATCATTGGCCAATAGTACCTCGACTTCATTATTTTGAGAGTGTTTTACCTACATGGAAAAATTTCCTCCAGTCTCTCCATCATGAAACTCTTGTAACACCTTCTCAATTTGACATGTTCCAATGCATCTCAATAGGATGCCATTGATGTCTTTCTTGAATAGGACACCATCAATAAACACGTATGGAATGTTTCGTAGTCTAAAGTATCTCCTCTTTGATTTGATTATTTCTAGAGGGAAAGTCCTATTTTTAGGAAGTGCATCATGTTCTTATTCCAACAAGAAATAGACACATTATCATTTGCTTTCTCCTAACTATCTTGTAGAACTAAAACAATTTCTTTTCCATTACTTGCTTCATCCTATTGACTCTAGGCTAGCTATTCACATAATCCTTTCCCATGAACCAACTTAGTGACCTTAATTTCAATGTCATATTCCATGACATGAGTTATCCAACCTACATGTTTCTCATTCAAATCCTTATTCAATAAGAAATCCTTAACTCTCGCATGGGACACCAACAACTGAATCTTATTGTTTGAGACTAGGTGCTTGAGTTTCTTTAAACTCCAGATCACTACAAGGAAATGTTTCTTGATGAAGGAATACTTAAATTCATATTATTCCAAACCTTGAATGAAGAAGACAACTATTTTGTTTGGATGTCTCTTTCTTTTCACTTTGCACTAGGATTGCAGAAATCATGTCCCCACCACTAAAGGCATAGAGGATGAAGTCTTTTGAGAAGTATGGATTCATGAGAATTAGGGTTCTATATATAGCCTCAAAAATTTCTTTTCCCTTAGCTATCCACTTAAATTCCATGCTCTTCTTCAACATCTACATTATTGGCTTCACAAGAGAAGTAAAGTTTGGTACAAACTTGCATACAAAATTGATCCTTCCAAGAAGCTTTTAAGAGTCTTTTTATGACTTGGCAATGATAATGCTCGGATTGCTTCAACTCTTTCTGGGTCAATCATCAATCCTTCCTTTGACACAATATGACCTAGGATCTTGCCTTCATGAGCTGAAAATATGCATTTTTTTGGGTTTAGGGACACTCCAAACCTTCTACACCTTTGAAAAGACTGTCTTAGATGAAAAAAGGTGATCCGCTTAATTTCCGAGATAACACCATGATTTTGTCAAGATACACTAGCACTATTTTGTTGATCAACCCCTTGAATGCCATATCCATTGCTCTTTGGAAAGTGGCTATAGCATTTAATAGTCCAAATGACATCTTTTGATAGGCATAGGTCCCCCACTTAGTGGTGAAATCCATTTTGAATTGATTATCTTCTTTCACCATTATTTGATTATACCCTGAGTAGCCATCTAGGAGAGAGAATCTTTTCTGAGCTAGATACCACATGTAAGATCTACTCTATCAAGGGAGTGGATAGTGATCTTTAAGAGATTCCATGTTCAAGTCTCGAAAGTATACGCACAACCTAATTTCTCTATTATTTTTCCTAACTAGCACCAAGTTTGCAACCCAACTTGAGTGCTTGATTGGGAATATAATGCTTACCTCTATCAACTTGTTTAGCTCTTTCTTCATGAGAGGCTCAATGTGAGGGTTAATTGGTCTTTGCTTTTTCCTGATGGGTTTAACATCTAGATCCAGTTCTATTGTATGTTGTGCTAACTTTGGATTGAATCCTCACAAATCCTCATAGCTCTAAGTGAAGACATCTAGAAATTCTTGGCAAAGTTGTATGAAATCTGATTTCTCCTTTTGAGTGCTTACTTTTCCAATTTGGAGTGTTTTACCTTCTCCAACCAAAATAGGTTTTGAATCCTCTCCTTTGACTCATATGTTGGATTTTCCTTTCAGAATTGATCATTCGGGTTGAAGATAGACTCCAATGTTACTAAATCCTTTGGAAGCTTGTTGTCCCAGCATGCACTACCTGATCCTCATACTTCTACTCTAATTTTTCTTGCTTCCTAATTGAGAATTCAACATCTTCTTACAATAAATTGATGATCTATTGATCGTTCTCAAAACCTACCAGCTCATGTTGTTATCTGAACTACTCGGCCTTTAAATCACATGGATATGTGGCTGAATTTTGTCTCTTTTAATACTGTCAACTACATCGAATGTTACTCCAATGGCTGCGAGTCTATCCACAGTTTCATTCTTCTTCCTAGGTATGGAATCGATGTTGAAAATTTCAAAGTCTAATGATATCCCATACCCTATTTTTATAGCTCTTGAGTAGGTCATTCTTCACAACATGTTGCCCTTTGACTTGGTTAAGAATTAGCTCGCTATCCCCGAATACCTACAAATTCTTTATGCCTCTTTTCCTGGCCCAATGAAGTCCATGAATCAAAGCCTCATATTCAGATGTGTTGTTTGAACAGGAAAACTAGAAATGAAAAGTGAATAATACTTGACGCCTGTGGTGAAACAAATATTACACCCCCTACAACACCTTGTTTGATTTTTGAGCCATAAAAAAGTAGTTGTCAAAATTTGTTGGTATCCTTATTTTCTAGCTTGGTGATATTAGGAATGGGTGAATTATCTTCGTGTACACAATATACACCCAATTCAGATTCTTCCATTTCTTTATAAGGATTGAAAGCATGTATTTTGTCCGCCCATTCATCGAGAGTTAAACTGGAATGCCCTCAACCTTAGTACTATTTCTAGATCATTTGAACACTTGTCCTTATCAAAGGTGAGTAATTTACATTGATATGACTTGGCATATGGGGATAAATGTGAAATTTTGCAATTGGTTCTAACCTAATTGTTGCTTTGGCTTCGTACCTCGTCTTGAAAATCATGTGTGACCATCTACACATAGATATCCACAATTTTTTTCTGTGAAGTCTCTTGATAGACACAACACAAAGAGTGGTGGGAGCTCAATTACGTAAACACATCTTGCAATACTTGTGACATTAGGAAAAATATGCAATGTTAAAATTAATCCTTTGATGATCCCAACCATTCCTAATACTATTCCATCTAGTTGCACTACTCCTTTCAGCATTGGCTCATACTTTAGACCCAATTGATCTGCTATTTTCTTTAGCATTACTGAGCTACTTGCCCCTGAATCGATCATGTAGTTGTGTACCAAGTGGTTCTTGACAATTAATGACACATAGAAAGGTGGAGGATTCAAATTCTTGCTTGGTTGACCCCCATCCTATTGCCCTACATTAGTGATAACTTTATCTTATCTTTGGTTTGATCCATTTGAGGCGGATCGATTGGCCATTGCAGCTTACAAAAATATCATTGTCCTGGGATTGTAAGTGACTCCCACATGGAAATGCTCACATGCATTTTCTTCATCTGATTGATGATGTTGAAAGGGGATGGATTATATTTTTGTTTCCCCTTACTTGGTACAAATTTATCTTGCACATGGGTTGGTGCTTGGACTACTACAACAGGTGCCTTAGGTTGATTTGATACATTTAGAGCTGCATTTGGTCTACTAACTCCTTGTTGTGTAGGAGTGGGATGAGAAACAACTAGATTAAATGGTTGACCCTCTTCTATTTTTCTTTTCTTTGTCCGTGTATTGGCAGCCACAACCTGGAAAGGAGGATGATTAACTCCAAAAATATTCTGTTTGCCAATTGACCAATGTAGTTTCTATTGGGGGTGCCTCTTGTTGAGTTTTTGGATGCTGGATTCCCTCCTCACCTGGTTCTTGGGACACACCGATGGTCTGCACCATTAGAGCCTAATTTAGTGCACCATTGAAACACGTTGATTGATTGTGAGGTATATTATAGGGGTAACACCATTCATACTCTGTGCCATGTTGTTTTGATTTAGAACCAAAGATCTTGATGTTGAAATTACATTTGGATCATATGGTTGGAATGACCTGACAACTTGAGGTTTTCCTTGGTTTGGATTTTGATTTTAAACCTTGTGTTGGTGGTATATTTTGCTAATATGGGGGCCTAGCTTGATACTAATTTTGAGGTTGATACGGTCTAGAATTCGAGCTTGTTTTCTCTTAATAGTCACTAACTCATTTCCTAGGTTATGTGGTTATTTCATAATCTCATGTAGTTCTTGGAGTTACTAGAAAAGTAGAAGCCTCACTCTTAATTTGACTTATAGGGGTTGGAATGGGATTCATTCCTGGTGTTTGACTAGTTGTAGGAGTTCCCATGTCCAGATAGAGAAGAATTGGTGGCCTTGGGGCAAGCTTACCAACTTGAATCAAGATTTTTTTGCCAGATAGATATGTCGTAGGCCCTGGTAGTATTGTTCCTCCCATTGATTGGGTCATCATAGCAATGTTAGAATTCATACCCTTCAATAAATAAAGGAACGCTCCTTTGGTGATTGGTCGACATCTATTGGAATCCTGTCCCATGTCCATTGGAAATGGAAATTAAAATATGTCATTCACTAGTTAGGATCCCTTTTGATTTTTGTCAATTATTCTAATAAAGATAGATTGTCCACTCTCTCTTCGAATTGATTGCAAAGAGCTGAACACAATTGATTCAATTTCGAATAAACCCTAATATTAGGCTCCTAAACCATCAGTAAGGGCTTACCCTCGAAAGATGAAGCTAAAAACTTGACCGTAACATCCATTTTGATAATTTCATTGATCGCACGACATTTGCAATGTCTTGGATGTGGTCAATAAGAGTAGTAGATGATTTCTCCCGTGAAATAAGGAATATTATTTAATACCGCAACTGAATTAGATTTTGAACGTTTAGGGCAAGTGGACTATTGCTCATGAAATTGTTAAAGGGATTTGGTGGTCCATAAGGTGGTTCTTTGATGTGCCATTATAATCGATCCGAGGACCCGGGTCAATTGGAGAAAAGGTCTACTGGGAAGAGGTGTAGACAAAGTCTTGTTAGGTGGAGATAGTGATATTTGTGGTCTTCTTCCTCTCCTTCCTTGCTCGGTGATAATTGTAGGTAGAAAAAAATACCCTCCTCTCTAGTATCGGACCTAGATCAAACTCTTCTCATGTACTTAGGCAACCCGTCTTTGTGACACCGGTGAATTCTATCCCATCAAAGTCATGGGCCGAGATAGCTTTTTTGAAATTTGATTTGAAATGAGAGTCCAGAATCCCAAATATGCTAGACTTCTAAATGTCTAAAATCTCAAAATCTGAAGTTTGGAGAACCTCGAAATCCCAAAACCTAAAATTCTAAAATCCCAAAATCCTCGAAACCCAAAATTCAAAAAAATCCAAAATTTCAAAAAACTAAAAATACCCTTTTGAAGATTAGCCTCTAATCTATCAACTGGTGAAATTTGGACTTGTTTTGAGCAAGTTAAGCCCTTGAAAATTGATTTTGGAGTTCATCCTGAGAGGTGAAAGGTCCAAAATTTGAAATTTGTAGTTTTCTAAGTCTGAATTTCTTGAAAATGCCTTCAAAGCTCATGGAATGACTTCCTCATCCCACCAGGCATGCCAATCTGTTATGTCGAAATCACAACACCCCTGATTACTCGTAAGTGAATGGTTGAGGTAGTCATTGTGATTTTTCAAACATGGAGTTATCCCAAAGTGTGGGACTTTGCAATCGGGATAACCCTCAGAGAAGGCCAAATTCCTATCCTAACCTAGTTCCAACTACTCCTAAGTGCAAGAGAGTTGCAAATCTAACACTAATCTAATGCTTTGTATAATGTCCCCTTTCCTACGCCAAAGGCCTAAGGGCCAATTCGAGTCCAAGCCTTGGTCATACCCAAGGGGATTTGGACGTTGGGAGCTATTGGGTATGAATATCTAGTCCATTTTGTTATAATTCTTCATTGACATATGCAAAAAGGTGTTTTGGAAGGACTAGATGTTACGTTTTGTCGTTAGGAAGGGGCCACATGGTACTAATGTTCTAATTTTACATTGGGGGTCACTTTTGGACCATGGCAACTTAAAAAGGGAAAAGTAACTTAAGTTACTTTTATTTTATTGGCCCTTCCAAGGGAAAAATGTGACTAGGGTTTATTGGGGCTCTTTTTCCTTGGAGAAGTTATATAAGGAGTTGGGGGAGAAAGGAAAGGCATTCTTGCATACCTAATTATCTCCTTTCATGTGCAACTGCTGTTTGCAAATCTATAGCTTGTGGAGTGAAATCCCGCAAGAACCCTAGCTTCGGTGGTGAGAGATCCATCCTAGCTATTCTTGGAGAGGAAAGATTTTTAGGGCTGATTTACAGAGATATTTTCAGAGGTTTTAGAGATAGGGTTTTGAGGGTTTTTGAGATAATTTGTGAAGATAATCAGTGGGTTTTCAGATTAGACTTATGGAAGAAATAAAGAAAGGGTTTGACATCATTTCTTGAGGATTTCAAAGGGGTTTTGACCATCTACCAAAAAGGGTGACTTGTTTTGGAGATTGAAACCTTTATTTGGAGGGTTCCCAGTTGACCATTTTCAGATCTAAGGGTTGGAATATTATCTTATATATTTGTAAATGTTATTTCCAAAGTTTCATAGTTTTTTCACTTGTATTTGGGAAGATATGAATTTTAGAAGTTTTCCAATTGTTTAGGCACACTTCAATTTTCGGCAGCGTTTATATTGTCTAAAAAATTCCAAAAATAGTTTTCTAATGTTCTTTATAATATTAGTAAGTTCTCTTTAAATTTTCAAGTGATTTGAGTGGATATTTTGGGATTTATTAATTTTCTTTAGTTCGCTGCCCTAACTGGTAAAAATATGCAAAAATCAGTATTTTATTTGGCTGTAAATTTTCAATATTTTGTGTTATTTAAGTGGTATCCCACAAGGGATATTTCAGTGGTATCAGAGTAGTTGTTTCTCCAACCTGTTGGGATTGAAAGATGGGAGACAGAGATAGTGAGGATATAGGTGTAGATCTGATGAAACAATTGTTCACCAACATGGTAAAACAATAGGAGACTACCAATCTCTATTTGAGCCAGCTCACTGAGAGATTAGCACAGGACATGATTGATGCTCATATGGAAAGAGGAGAAAATAGCAATATGGGACAACATGGTCAAAGAGGTGAGGGTGGAAATTCAGGCAGTGGTCTCCCCATTCTTCTACCAGGCCTTTGGGGTTTCACAAACCTTCTTTCTTGAAGGATCCAGAAGTTTCACAGGTACGAAAACCAGTGGATATTGTAGATGAGGAGTCTTGTTGGGAAAAGTACCAGACCTTGAGTGATGGCTTTTGTGACAACATGCCATTCCAAGAATATTGCAAAATGAAGATTGGCAGCAAGCCTAGGAGAGATCATCAGGTACAGGTACTAGAGTTGTAAAGGAGATTGGGATAAATTTCTATTCCACACTTTGATGGTTCTAAGAAGTGTACTACATAGTCTTGGGTTCAGAAGTTGAAGACATACTTGACTTGAATCCTATGCATGAGGAAGATGTAATTAAGTTTGCAATCTTACATCTTGAGGGAGACGCTCATGATTGGTGGCATCATGGGTTGATTACATAGGGACACATATACATCACGACTTATGCAGAGTTCACACAGAGGCTAGTGAGAAGATTTGATAGGAGGGACCCCGAAAGGTATTTTAGAGAGTTGACTCATTTGAGGTAGACGGTTCCTTGGATCAATATATCACATATTTTCAGAGACTATCGGTCATGGTACCTGATGTTACAGAGATGAGGTTGATTTCCCTATTCACAACAGGTTTGACAAACGCTCTCATTGGATTTGTGAAGGAATTTGAGCCTTCTTCTTTGCATGAGGATATTAGGAGAGCTTGTGACTTAGAGTTATCCACTCCTAAGTCGAGGTTTCCACCTCGAGTGTAGCCTAAGGGTTTCCCTTCTAGATCCGATGGTTCATGAGCCGAAGGTACCTCCACCTAGGAAAGATACACCAGGAGACCATTCATATCTAGAGAGGATAGAGATGAATTGAGGTGAAAGAAACTATGTTTTGATTTCCACACACCTTGGGTTCCAGGACATGATTGCAAGGGTAGAGGGAAGGCCCAATTCATAAAGGTCTTTGAGGAGAGTGATGGTGATGAGGAGTTGGACACACAGGATTAGAGGATGATGATGATGAGGCATTAGATAGTGTGGGTGTTGAGAAGGATAGTGAGACTTTTCCCTAGGAGACTATCACCACTTTGTCTAGTACCCGAGGTACAAGGCATTCAGAGTTAGGGGAGTTTTGTAGGGACAATGAGTAGTGGTACTCATTGATAGTGGGGCAACCCAAAACTTTATTGATGCCTCATTGGTTGAGAGGTGAGGGTTATAGACATAGGAGTTTGAGGGCTTCAATGTGGTTGTAGCCAATGGAAATTCTATGAGATGCACATGATGGGTTCCCAATTGAGCATCACGATGGGTAACTATATAGTTACCGATGATTTCTATATTGTTGGTATTGGAGAGACCAACATAGTGCTTGGAGTATAGTGGCTCCATTCCCTTGGTGAGTTTCAGACTAACTTCCAAATGATGGAGTTGAAGTTTAAGTCTAAAGGGAGGAATGTGATCTTGAGGGGATTATCTTTAGAGGCACCCTGAGTTGTTACGGCCAAGAGGATCGAGAGGATTTATAGGCACAATGGGGTGGATTGGGAAGTACATTGTTTGGTTTTGACCAAGAAATTAGAGGATGGACAACATGAGTATCATGTGGATTTACAAGGCTTATTGGACAAACATAGTGCAGTTTTTGGTGACATACCTCCAGGAATACCTCCAGATAGGGGATTTGAGCATGTGATTGAGCTTAAGGATGCTAGACTAGTGGTTACTTCTCCTTACCATCACCCCAAATAGTTTAAGGATGAGATCGAGAAGACTATACATGAGCTCATTGATATGGGGCATATTAGACCGAGTTCCAACCCTTTTGCTTCTTTGGTGGTATTGGTGAAGAAGAAGGATGGGACCATGTAGATGTGTATAGACTACCGTGCCTTGAATAAGAAGACAATAAAGAACAAGTATCCCGTACCACACATTGATGAGTTACTTGACAAGCTACATGGTGTAATCTATTTTTGAAAATAGATTTGTGATCTGGATATCATTAGATCAAAGTCAGGGAGCAGGATGTGCATAAGACAACTTTCAAATGTCATTACGGTCACTTTGAGTTCTTGGTGATGCCCTTTGGATTGTCTAATGCTCCAGCTACATTCCAATCTTGCATGAATCATGTGTTCAACCACCACTTGTGGAAGTTTGTATTGGTTTTATTTGATGATATTTTAGTCTACAACAAGACTTGGGAGGACCATATCAGGCACCTTGGTGAGATATTGGGGATATTAGAAGCTAATTTGCTATATGTGAAAGCTTCTAAGTGTGAGTTTGGCATGACCAAACTTATATACTTGGGATATGTGATTGGTGGGGGTACAGTGAAGGTGGATAGAGAGAAGATACATGTAATTATGGATTCGCCGCTACCTAGGACATTGACACATTTGAGAGGATTCATGGGGTTGTGCACACACTACAGGAGGTTTATGAAGAATTTATCTTGGTTGAATTCTCCATTGACCGATTTGACCAAGAAGGGGGATTTTTCTTGGTTAGAGGCAACACAATAGGTTTTTGATCACCTCAAGGAGGTGATGAGTTTGTGTCCCATTCTTGCATTACCAGATTTCTCCTACCCATTCATTCTAGAGTGTAATGCATCAGGAGAGGGTGTTGGGGCAGCTTTCATGTAGGATAGGAATATTATTGCCTATGAGAGTTAGAAATTAAAACCTGTGGAGAGAGGGTATTAAATTTATGACAAGGAGATGTTGGCCATTATGCATGCTTTGGCCAAATTCGAGATAAGTACCTTATGGGCATCAAATTTTTGGTTTGTATAGATCAAAATAGTTTGAGGTTCTTCTTGGGATAGAATGAGATCAACGATAACCATCAAAGATGGGTGAACAAGGTACAAACATATGACTTGACATAGAGTACACTAGAGGTAAGAATAATATTGTTGTTGATGCTTTATCTAGGAGGCCTTACCTCACTTCTATGCTTAGTTCTATGTCTGAGATTTCAGTGGATTGGAAGGCTCATATACTTGTTGAGTATTCCAAAAATCAGTTTGCATGTGAGATCATGGATGGTATTATACAGGATGACCGATACAGAGTAGTGGATGATCTCATTTTCTACAAGGATAGGATTTTCCTTGTACTAGGATCCAAAATGAAGGAGAAGATCCTTCGAGCAGTACATGATACACCACTAGTTGGGCATCTTGGGTATTTCAAAACATATAGGTTTATCAGGGAGATATTTGCATGGAAGGGGATGAAGGATGATGTCCTTAATCATGTCAGAGAGTGTATGGTTTTCCAACAAACCAAATCGAGTAGTCTTTTCCAGTAGGATTACTTCAGCCTCTCCCCATTCCCGAACAAAAATGGGAAATCATATCTATGGACTTTATCACAGGGCTTCCCTTGGTGCATGGGCATAGTTGCATTTATGTTGTAGTTGATTGGTTAACTAAGTATGCTCATTTATTTTCCCTACCCAAGGGGCATGAGGCAGTGGATGTGGCCGGATCTTCTATACAGGTATTTTTAGGCTACATGGGTTGCCTAAAAATATTGTCAGTGATAGGGACAAGATCTTCATGAGCACCTTTTGGCAGGAGATCTTAGACTAGCAGGTATGGAGTTGACTCCTAGCACTAGCTACCACCCATAGATAGATGGGAAAATGGAGATAGTCAATAAGTGGATAAATGGATACTTGTGAAGTTATGTGTTAGGACATCAATGTGCATGGATTAGATGGCTACACATGGGTGAGTATTGCTACAATACCACCTATCAGATGAGCATAGGTATGACTCCTTTCGAGCCTTGTATGGGTATCATCGTTATGACATTTGTGGATTTGGTATTACCAGATAGCCAAGCTCCCAAAGCTCGAGATTGGTTATAGGAGAACTAGGATATTCTGAAGGCTCTCAGAGAGAACCTTCAGAAGGCACATAATCAACAGAAGGTATATGCAGATTGGCACAAGATAGAGAGGTCTTTGAGGTTGGGGATCTAGTATTCCTACGTTTGCACCATATATTTGTCCTCCTTGAAAACGAGAAGGGTGTAGAGAAATTGAGACCATACTTTTATGGTCCATACCAAGTAGTTTGTTGAGTTGGGGAAGTTACATATGAGCTAGAGCTACCGGAGCACAATAAGATACATAATGTCTTCCATGTTTCATGCCTTAAGAAGGCACTCGGACAACATATTGTACCATCTACAGAGTTGCCACCACTAGATGAGGAGGGGAAGTTGGTGTTAGAACCAGAATCCATTATTGAAGAGAGATAAAGTGGGCTTAGGAGTAGAGTGATCACTGAGTATTTGGTATGATGGAAGGATTGCCACTTGAGGATGCTACTTGGGAGGGAGAGCAGATTTTACAGCATCCTAATTTGCATTTTCTTGAGGACAAGAAAAATTTGGGAAGGGAGGAATGTAATGTCCCCTTTCCTATGCCAAATTCCTAAGGGCCAATTCGAGTCCAAGCCTTGGTCATACCCAAGGGGCTTTGGATGCTGGGAGCTATTGGATATGAATATCTAGTCCATTTTGTTATAATTCTTCATTGACATATGCAAAAAGTTGTTTTGGAAGGACTAGATGTTACGTTTTGTCATGAGAAAGGGATCACATGGTACTAATGTTATAATTTTACATTGGGGGGTCACTTTTGGACCATGGCGACTTAAAAAGGGAAAATTAACTTAAGTTACTTTTATTTTATGGCCTTAGCCCGTGACTAGGGTTTATTGGGGCTCTTTTTCCTTGGAGAAGTTATATAAGGAGTTGGGGGAGAAATGAAAGGCATTCTTGCATACCTAATTATCTCCTTTCATGTGCAACTGTTGTTTGCAAATCTATAGCTTGTGGAGTGAAATCCCACAGGAACCCTAGCTTCGGTGGTGAGAGATCCATCCCTAGCTAGTAGGGCATTCTTCGGTAGTGAAAGATCTACCTTAGCTTGTCATTTTTGGATTTGAGGCTGATTTACTGAGAGATATTTCCAGAGGTTTTAGAGATAGTGTTTTTAGGGTTTTTGAGATAATTTTATAATATAATCAGTGGGTTTTCAGATCAGACTCACGCCACCAATAAAGAAAGAGTTTGACATCATTTCTTGAGGATTTCAAAGGGGTTTTGACCATCTACCAAAAAGGGTGACTTGTTTTGGAGATTGCAGCCTTTATTTGGAGGGTTTCCAGTTGGCCATTTTCAGATCTGAGGGTTGGAATATCATCTTCTATATTTGTAAATGTTATTTCCAAAGTTTCATAGTTTTTGCACTTGTATTCGGGAAGATATGAATTTTAGAAGTTTTCCAGTTGTTTAGGGCATGCTGTAATTTTTTGGCAGCGTTATATTGTTTGAAAAATTCCAAAAATAGTTTTCTTTATAATATTAGCAAGCTCTCTTTAAATTTTCAAGTGATTTGAGTGGATATTTTGGGAGTTATTAATTTTCTTTAGTTCACTGCCCTAACTGGTAAAAATCTGCAAAAATCAGTATTTTATTTGGCTGCAAATTTTCAATATTTTGTGTTATTTAAGTGGTATCCCACAAGGGATATTTCACTTTCCCAAGGAGACAGAGTTAGAGAAAATGCATGAAAATTAAAACCTACTCTAAGGGAAGGTGATGCACTAAGAAGGATGTTGAACAACCTACACAATAAACACAACACAACTAGAATCTTGCAATGAAAACACAACAATACACAATAACCTTGCATGCAATGAAAGATTAGGAAGATGTAATAGAACACATAAGAGGGTTTGAAACATCCATAGATATGATTTTATTACTCTCAAATTTGATACAATACATCACATTTAGGGCCAAAGGCACAAATTTTGCATTACAATGTCTAGTAGGGAGGTTTGGAATCTCCAAAATCTCTTACAGACAAGAAGAAGAAGGGAGGGGCATATACAAGGTGTCCAACATTGAAATGAGCCCCTCCTTACAATATATAGGAAGAATGAGAGAAAGGAGAGATAAGAATTTGAAGTCTTGCTTCAACCACCTAAAAATGCATTAAAATGACTTGCAACAATGATGGGAACCACTGCAAAACCCATACCTCCATGTACTTTTCCTTATTGGGGAAGGAAGGAATCCCATACCTCATCATTTTGGTAGGTGAGAAATCTAGAACATCCCTCTAAAATGGTGGAATCTATTTATTCATTTTTAAATACTTAGTCTCACTAAAATTAAGAAAACTAGTCATTAGTTGTGTAGAGGACACTGAGAGATTTCCAAAAGTCCTATTTTGTGCAAATCTAAGCTCTGGTCAAAAGTTATGGTTGTCTAAAGATGAAGGTGTCATCTTGTAATAAATGTGAGTAGTCAATTTGCCCTTTTCGGACTCGACAATGCATTCGTAACCTCTAAATCTGAAATTTTGGATTTTTGGGTTAAAAACTTTGAAATTTCCACTTTAGAGGTCATGTTAATGTTCATTGCTTGAGTTGGCTTGAGATTTCCGAAATGCCGATCCTCCGAAGTATAAAATTCAGAATTAAAAGTTCGGACTCCAAAATTATGTTGCATGACACTATTCAAGGCTTGAGCCAAAAGTTCAGAAATTTTAGAACTCAAGTCGAATTTTTACTTTGGGTTTCAAACCTATGCATTTTCGAGTTTTCAGGACTTTGGGTTTTGGAACTTTGGGTTTCGGGGTTTTGGACTTGTGTTTTCGGGGTTTTGGGACTTCGGGGTTTGAGATTTGGGTTTTGGAACTTCGGGTTTTGGGGCTTTCAAGATTTTATATTTTTGGGAGTTGTGTAGAAGACATTGAGAGCTTTCCAAAATTCCTATTATGTGAAAATCTTGGCTCCCAGTCGAAAGTTGTGGCCATATGAAGATGAAGGTGCCATCGAACTCTAACAATGCATTATAACCTATGAAATTTGAAATTTCAAATTTTTGGGACAGAACTTTAGACATTTCCACTTTGAGAGGATGGTTACTATTCATCGCTTAATTTGGCTTGAGAGTTATGAAATGCCAAAATGTTAGTCCGAAATTTTGAATTTGGGTTTGAAACTCTAAAATTAGGTCACGTGACACTTTTCATAGTCGAGCACAAGTTTTTGAAATTAAATTCAATTTTAGGCTTGGATTCGAGACCTTTGTATTTATGGGTTTTGGGACTTTAGGTTTTGGGGTTTTGGGACTTCTTCAAGTTTTTGGGACTTGTGTTTTCGGGTGTTTGGGACTTTGAGTTTTGGGGTTTTGGGAATTTAGGTTTCGTGGGTTTTCATACTTTGATTTTGAGGGTTTGAGACTTTGGGTTTTGGGGATTTGAGACTTCGGGTTTTCGGGGTTTCGTGACTTTGAGTTTTCGATGGTTTTGGGACTTTAGGCTTTTGGGGTTTTGGGACTTTAGTTTTTAGTACTAATCATCCATTCGGGCGCATGAAACCTTGAAATCCTGAAAGCCCAAAGTCTAAAGTTCGGACTTCGTGTTTTTCGACCTTTGCTCCCCTTTACGCACTTTTTTTGTTGAGTCCCCAAATTTTCCGTAACATACCTCCGAATGACCCCACCTTCGAAGTCTAAATTTTGGACTTTAGAACTTCTTCATTCCTTGAACTAGCTTGAACTCCCAAGCTCCTCTGTAATGTGCTCAACCAATACCGAAATGTGATCTCCTTGGATGAATCGATCCTTCATTTTCTCTGTATGAGGTCATGTTTGTCAAATTTTGCTTGAGGGGAAAAATTGGATAACAAGTGGTTCACTCAAACAATTAGGATTAATTGGTACATATACATTAGATTCCAAGTCTTTATTTCATAAAAATACTCCTAAACACATTTCTAGTCATCATTAATCTAATTTTTATGTTTTCGGGAATTCTCACCTTATGGTTTTGATCGAGCTTGTTTCTCTATGTGTAAAACATAGTCAAATTTTTGGAAAAGTAGGATAAACAATTTTTTCTAGAACTTGACCGAATTCCTCCTCCCTTGATTGTTTCTCAAAACATGTGTAAAAAAATATCTTTTAATTTTATATATTTTCATAGTTTGACATTGTGGTAATATATTTGGAAATTTGTGTAGTGGTTTTCTTAAGTCCAATGTTTGAGTCACATAACTAGACTCATCTTTAGGGACAAATGATAGAGAATGGTTTAGAAGTTCAAAAAAATATTAGAATAAGTATAGATAATAGTTTAGAAAACTATAGGTTGACCATTCAATTAATATTCAAAGGAAACCAAAATTGTTAATTAGTTTTAATATTAGTTGAAAAAGTTTTTAAGTATAATTATAATTCAAATCTTATACTACAATTAGTTATTATATTATATTTGAAATTAAAATATTATCATCCACAATGAATTTAATTTAAATATGATGGGATTATTAAAAGTTAACGAATAAAATATTTAGTTAATGTATCAATATAAAAAATATGAATTATTATTAAAATTTGATTATATATATAAATAATTTATTAAAAAATAAGTCTAGCATCATCTGCTCTTCCATTCCATAACCTTTTGATGAAGTTTCCCACATGGTGGTTCATTACATAATGCTAGAAGGAAGGTTCTCCACCCTTCCATTGCACCATTTGGTTATGCTTAATCACTTCAGGAGAAGAAAAGGTCAATTTTCCTTATTACATTTTGTATTCTTTGGAAAAATATATTTTAGAGGTTCAAGGGCATAGGCGAGTGCTACCACTCCATCAGGGAGTCATCTTCCTTATTCATCAATTCATCCTAGATGTAATTACAAATGACCCCGGACCTCATTTAGATCAACTAGGACATGCTTAACAAGGAGATTATGAAATTGAACAAGGATATAAAATGGGGAATAATTGGAATCAAAGGTATGAGAAGCCATAAAAGATCGATAATGGGCATGTAAGGAATGAGTTTACCAAATGATTTAATATAAATATAATTAAATCTAAATTTTAGAGTAACTACTTGTAGTGCATGATGTACGAATGATAAAATACAACAAATGGAAAATTAACAAGCATGAAATAATATGAAACCATAAATAAGAGAGATAGAGAGGGTGACTTAGTTGATCTATGTGACTTGGAGATGATATGGGCCAAGAAACTACTAGAAGAAAGCGAGAACAACATTGTCAAGGCTCACTCAAAATTCAGGAGCTCATAAATGTGCAGACGAAGGAAGTGCCCATGGGAGGACAAGAGCCCTGAGACCCTAGTGACTGATCTTGGCACTAGTGTCCATTCAGTGCTCAGGTTCTGATATCTTCAAGGCTATATGATCTATGTTGTTGATCTCTATTTTTCACTCTGTTTCACTCATATGACACTGGTCATACCTGTAACCTAAAAATAGATTTCTAATTTGAACATACCCATAAACCACATCAAACCTAATAATAAGATGCACAATGGGGAGTTGGAGTGACCGATAGTCACCCGAAGAGTGATCTTACAACCGAGTGAAGCACTAAATTTTAGATTCCATGTAGTTCTTCTGTTTTTGTTTGTGTAAATGATGCCCTAGTATGCCCTTTTGTAAGTTTCACTATAATATGCGGGTGTAGTCATAAAATCATTCAATTACTACTATAATTCAATGGCAAGTATATTGTTATATATATGGATATTACATAAGAAAAGTATTCATTGATGATCCATCCCTTAGTCGGTTGTCAGGTTTGGTTGGTCTTTGTCATTATTTATCTTGCATAGTCATCACTCACTCACATGATTCCATTCATCTCTCAAAGGAGTCTTATGTGGTGTCATTATTCACTCGATTGTCATCTCTAGTATTTGACTATGATGCATGGAGGGGATTAGGGTGCATGGGGTGCTCTGGTCCTCATTTTTAGGCACCCTTGTTCCCGTCAAACTTAGTTTTAATTTAGAAATTTGAGGTTAGTATTTATGAATTTCCCTCCCATCTCCTTAGGTACTAGTCACCATGTCGGGTCATTAGTGTTGAAATTTGAGAAAGACACCCCTATAAAACACAACATATATAATCATGTTATCCAAAATTCACCCTCAAGGTAATTTTGATAACATGCACCAAATTATTCAGTCCCGAGCAAGTAAGATTGATTCGAGGCCCAAAATCATGTTTTTCGGGGTCCCCTCGCTTTTTTTTTTAACTCTCCCATCCAAGAAGAAATCCCAACGAGTTAGAAAAAATGGAAAAAATGCGAAAAATAAGGTTGCAGGATTGTTTTAAGGCATTTCGGGTCTGAAGGGTTTGGGTCGTACCAGTTCGGGTCATACTGAGGTTCATCGTACCAAGCTTGGGGCCGAAAAAGCAAGAAAATCAGCTAAGTCGGAGATATTTGTCCCAGGCGGTCCGTGGGACAGTTGGGACGTCGGGACGCGAGGGACGTGAAAAGCCGAATCGAATCGGCGAAAGCAAGAAAAATTGTCTAAGTCTTTTGTTTCACGCGGTTTGGGACAGCCGGGAAAAAAGTATGCGTGGGACGTGAATCGGCCGGTTTGCCGAAAGACAGTCCATTTCAGGCGGTTCGGAGATATTTGTCCCAGCAGTCCAGGATAGTTGGGACAAAGGTATGCGCGGGATGCGTGAGACGCGAAAAGCGAAATGGCCGAAAAGAGACAAGGAGGCCCGCAGATGAATCAGAGCCTGACACATGTCATCCAAGTGGCGGATGTGCAGGGATTTTTGGAAAATTTTCCAAAATGCAAAAAAGAGGTAAAATTCAAAAAATTTTCCCGCCGATCCGTTTTGGGCCTATTTTTGCCCTAAATCTTCAAATGGCCATAACTTTCGATCCAGAGCTCGGTTTTCACGTTCTTTATATCAATGGAAAGCTGGTGAAATTCCCTACATGATTCTAGGGTCAATCTTGCATTTTGGTTCAGTTTGGAGAGAGAAAATCAAGAAACGTCTCTGGCACGTGGTAATGGCCAGAAGTGACGTTTCAACAACCAGTTTTAATGCAAAATGGGTCGCATTCTTCTCAGCATGGTCAAAAATGTCAGGGCATGGGTTTGTAAGGATGCCCATGTTGTTTTAATGCATCTTCATTCAATGAGGAATGGCTCCCACGTTTTTACACGTTTTCTCTCTCCTGGGCTCGACCCATGCATTGTAAAAAGCCAGATTTGGCTCATTTTTCAAAGGGTGGTTCATCTTTTCTACTCTGCTCTCCTTTCTTTTCTTCCCAGGGTTGAAAATGGAGTTTGAACCTCCTCCCCTACTCTGTAATGGCATTTTTCCTTTTACCATTAAAATGATGTTCTGTGCAAACTTCTGGAGCAACAAAAAACATGTTTTGTGATGCATCTGTCCATCCTTGCTCGTATTTTTGCTTGTTTTCTTCTTGCCTCTCTTCATTGCAGGTATTTGTGCATGTTTAAATGTTCATTGCAAGGTTGGAGCTGTGTTCATAGTAGTTTTGATAGATGTTCAACATTTTCCTTCTCTGGTGTATCACCGTTTTAGTGTAGGCTTTTTTTTTTTTCTCTTTTCTCTCTCTCCCTGTCTCCTTGGAGGTTAGATTAGGATTAGATTAGCTTGTCCTGCACTGGAAAAACTTGTGGTAGGTAGTTTAGGAAGAGGAACCAGCCTTCTCTGGAGATTCCTTTCTCATTTTTACAAGTCCCACACTTGGAGAGAGGTTTCAATGTTGTGCAATCACACTGGATGCTTAGAATGATCAAACTAGAAATCTGATCAACATCCAGGGGTGCTGCTGATTTGCACTAATAGTTTTGGCATGCCGGTGGGACCTTAGAGGTCTTTCACTTTATCTTTGTCAGTTGGTGTGTTCCTGTTAAAGATTCAGCCTTTTGGAGGCACTTTCAAAAGCACATCTGGTGACTCCATCTGGTAAATAACTCATTCTCTGAGTTGCAGACCACTTTTTCATCCATTTCCATCCATCCTTCTTTCCATCTCTTTCATCCTTTTCCATTCCATGAAGTTGTGTAATCATGACTTCATTTCCATCATGGAATTCACATTTACAACAACAGTATATCACACCTCCAACATGTTTTACAAATCCTCCAAATCAGCATTTTGATCAAATTCAAAATCAGCATATCTACCCATATGAGCAGCAGTGCCAAAGTCAGTTTGGTTGTGAAGCACATCGAGAGCAAGGGTACGCATGTAATGAAGACAATCAAATGGAAGATGTAGATTTTGTGGAAAAAATCCAAAAGATGGAGGCAAAGATGGTGCAATCAAGAGCAGCAGCTCAAATGAAGGCTTTCAGAATTGGTTTCGGACTCCTTGTCCATGGGGAGGCCCTTTTCCAAGACACTTCAGCCCTCAGGAGAAGCTGGACTTTATGATGAAGATGCTGCCCCAACTTGCACAATGGACAGTAGAAATAGAGGCCTATACACTTGGTGTTGAACAACCTTGTCAATGGGTAAGTTCTACACCATCATCTGGTTTTTCTCTTCCCATTACTCAAGCAAGCATCATCTCATTTGGAATTTCAAATTCTAAATCCAGTCAATGCTGCCCCAGGAGTTAATTCCATTTCTCCATTCCCTAGTCTTCCACCACATCTCGATTCTTCTGTCCTTTTCCCTTCCAAACAGCCATTCCCTCCAAAGAAACAAGAGTTTCTACCTCCTCCACCACCACGAAAAATTGCCAAATCAATTGAGTTACAATCCACTTCTCCTCTTGCATTCCCAAATCCATGTTGGGAGGATAAAAATCAGAATGCCAGTCAAGGAAAACAACAGCAGAAAGAAGAGCCAAACAAAGATAAAGAAATTCAAAGTCTGAAGAGTTGGGCTCTTAAATTTGGGATGACAAAGATCCCCTTGATGGTTAAGCCTTCAGAAGAGGTTGGAGTTGGAAAACAAGTGGTGGTTAGGACTGAATTTGTTTGCAGGAGAAGAGCAAAAAGAAGAAGCAGATCAGCAGTCAGTTTGCTCAGAAAGTAGTGTCCATGTTAGCATTCTATTTGAAGAGAATGCTGATTCAATTCAAGTTGCACAATCAGCCATAGAGGAAGAAAGCTCAGAAGAAGATCTTACAGTCCCAACTTGTCCTCTAGAGCAGCAGATTGAAGAGTTTGACTTGACCAACTTCATGCTAGAAGAAGAGTTCCATCAAGAGCAAGATTGTCTTCAAGTAGTAGAAGAGGGAGAAGCTGCTCCAAATCCAAAAGAAGAGGAGCACATTCTAGTTGTGGAGGAGAAAATTGCAGATCCAAGGGCTTTGAGCACAAAGCAGGCTACAGGAGAACCTTCAGTTCTTCTTTCTACTTCATCTCTCTCGAGCTCTAGTGCTGAAGAAGAGTTTGATCTCTCAAACTCAATGTTGGAGGATGAAAGAAACCATGATGATCAAGTTACAGATCAAGAGGAGACCATGGAGGAAGTTGAGCATTTGCAGCAGGACAACAATGAGGTAGTTTATCTGTCAGATTTGGAGGACTGTTTTGATGAAGAAGAACCGGTTGAGTTCCCACCATTCCTTCTTTCATCTTCCACGTCCCAAACACCTGAGCCTACTGTCATGAAGGAGAGCACCCATTTGCAGCAGCCTGCATCTTATAGCAGCTCTTTGGAACCAAGATTGGAAGATTTTAATCTTTCATGTCCTTCATTGGAGGAAGAGAAAGGGCACAAAGATTCTACCATTGCTTCCACACCATCCATTCAAGAAGGTCTACAAGAAGACTCCATTTTTGGAGTTGAAAATCAGAGCTATGGGCATATCAAACGGACCATACCTTGCCCAATCAGGTATTTGGCTTTATTGGAGCCAAAGGAGAAGTCACAACCAGTCATGCTTGCTTCTGAGCATGAGGATGAGCTACAAAGAACCAAAGATCAGTTGTCATACCTCTCCAATCCAAATGCAGAACAACTAAAAGAGGTATTGAATTTGCCTTCAGCTGATACCTTGATGATTTGGGTGGAAGACCAGCTTCTTGTTGATTTTCCATTCATCCAATCAGCCATGTTCAGTGCCAAATTAGTTGCATGGTTGCCAATTTTGAAGAAAGGAAGCTATTTTGCACAACCAGTTGCGGGGTTTGTTTAGCTTACCTTTGCTTCAGTTAGAATAGAGTAGGTAGGTTTGCTTTTAGTAAAAGAAGTGCTTGTGCACACTCTGCATGTTCCATTTGGAGCATGTATGATTTTCAGTTTTGTACATAGTTTTTGTGGTGCTGGTTTGCTCTTGCACGGTCCATTTCAGTGGGTTTCCAAGTGGCTCAGAGAGGAGGTTTTCAAAGTTCAGATCAGTTTGTAGGCTATAACTCATGACTCCATGCCCAATGGATGCTTCAGGTAACTGGTAACTTCATCCAGCAGGCAGATGACCCCGCTGAGTCGCCAAAATTGTTATCCAAAATTCACCCCTCAAGGTAATTTTGATAACATGCACCAAATTATTCAGTCCCGAGCAAGTAAGATTGATTCGAGGCCCAAAATCATGTTTTTGGGGTCCCCTCGGCCTTTTTTTAACTCTCCCATCCAAGAAGAAATCCCAACGAGTTAGAAAAAATGGAAAAAATGTGAAAAATAAGGTTGCAGGATTGTTTTAAGGCATTTCGGGTCTGAAGGGTTTGGGTCGTATTGAGGTTTGTCGTACCAAGCTTGGGGCTGAAAAAGCAAGAAAATGGCTAAGTTGGAGATATTTGTCCCAGGCGGTCCGCGGGACAGTTGGGACGTCGGGGACGTGAGGGGCGTGAAAGAATCGGCGAAAGCAAGAAAAATCATCTAAGTCTTTTGTTTGCGTGGTTTGGGACAGCTGGGACAAAAGTATGCGTGGGATGCGAATCGGCGGTTTGCCGAAAGACAGTCCATTTCGGGCGGTTTGGAGATATTTGTCCCAGGCAGTCTGGGACAGTTGGGACAAAGGTACGCGCGGGACGCGTGAGACGCGAAAAGCTGAAATGGCCGAAAAGAGACAAGGAGGCCCATGGACGAATCAGAGCCTGACACATGTCATCCAAGTGGTGGATGTGCATGGGGATTTTTTGGAAAATTTTCCAAAATGCAAAAAAGAGGTAAAATTCAAAATTTTTTCCCGCCGATCCGTTTTGGGCCTGTTTTTGCCCTAAATCTTCAAATGGCCATAACTTTCGATCCAGAGCTTGGTTTTTCACGTTCTTTATATCAATGGAAATCTGGTGAAATTACCTACATGATTTAGGGTCAATCTTGCATTTTGGTTCAGTTTGGAGAGAGAAAATCAAGAAACATCTCTGGCACGTGGTAATGGCCAGAAGTGACGTTTCAACAACCAGTTTTAATGCAAAATGGGTCGCATTCTTCTCCAGCATGGTCAAAAATGTCAGGGCATGGGTCTGTAAGGACACCCATGCTATTTTAATGCATCTTCATTCAATGAGGAATGGCTCCCATGTTTTTACATGTTTTCTCTCTCCTGGGCTCGACCCATGCATTGTAAAAAGCCAGATTTGGCTCATTTTTCAAAGGGTGGTTCATCTTTTCTGCTCTGCTCTCCTTTCTTTTCTTCCCAGGGTTGAAAATGGAGTTTGAACCTCCTCCCCTACTCTGTAATGGTGGCATTTTTTGCCTTTTACCATTAAAATGATGTTCTGTGCAAACTTCTGGAGCAACAAAAAACGTGTTTTGTGATGCATCTGTCCATCCTTGCTCGTATTTTTGCTTGTTTTCTTCTTGCCTCTCTTCATTGTAGGTATTTGTGCACGTTTAAATGTTCATTGCAAGGTTGGAGCTGTGTTCATAGTAGTTTTGATAGATGTTCAACATTTTCCTTCTCTGGTGTATCACCGTTTTAGTGTAGGCTTTTGTTTTTTTTTCTCTTTTCTCTCTCTCCCTGTCTCCTTGGAGGTTAGATTAGGATTAGATTAGCTTGCCTACACTGGAACAACTTGTGGCAGGTAGTTTAGGAAGAGGAACCAACCTTCTCTGGAGATTCCTTTCTCATTTTACAAGTCCCACACTTGGAGAGAGGTTTCAATGTTGTGCAATCACACTGGATGCTTAGAATGATCAAAAGTCTATTCTATTCCATCAACCATTTTAAATTTTATTTAGCTATTTCCCACTATCTCTATGTCATTGATGCTAGGGCATCCTAGGTACATTATTGCACACACAATCACATACAACTACACTTGGGTTTGAGACATAATGCAATGTTTAGTTGTAAGTATACCATTATGGCCATTAAGGACAATCCAACCCCTTTATATGCATCTTTATTGTTTTAGGGTTTGATTCTTTGTGTGGGGTTTTGTAGGTGATTCATCATTGTGGGTTTACGACATCATCAATGAATTAGGTGTGACATCACCATGACAAAAGGTGAAGTATTGTGAAGACCTAGCGACTATACCAGACTAGATTCCAAGTTGTTCCATAGACCATGGTGCCCAAATTTTAGACCAGGGAACCCAGGCGCCCTCATCCTTCCCTGCATCCCAGAATAGCTAGATATGCCTCCAATATAATTTTCTCGAGGTGCATTGTGACACTTTGTTCCACCTATTTGTTATTTTGTTCAATACCGGAGTAAAGATGTGAGGTTAGTTTATTTTAGGTTAGTACCTTTTCCCTTCTATTTCATTTCATTTAAAATATCCAATAAATTACTTACCATTTCTATTTTAGTATATTTCCTTTATTACATGTATGTACTCTTAGATTCATTCTAAAATTCAAATTTTAGTATATCATTTGATGAACCCATATATTAGAACATTTTTCCTTAGGATCTGCACAAAACCTCATGGCTAAGGATAACGCTTCTTATTCTCATCTTATCATGCCTCATGTTAACGTCAATCCAATATATGATGAGGCTGATATCATTGAGCTCAATACCATTTATAGAAATCTTATTGTTTTAGATAAGGTTAACCAATGCATCTTATCCCTCGAATGTAATATGTCTACTAGTCTTGAAAATTATTCTATTTGCTATGTTTTTGATGTGATGTCCTTCACTCATTTTACACCATGTTATGTAGATACTCATGATCCTCCTTCTGATATTTCTAAATAAATTCTAGATGATTCTCTTATTGATTACATGCTTGGTCTTGATAATAGCTCACATGTGCATATTGATTCTTCTCCTAGTCGAACACTACTATAGCTACATCTCATGATTCTCCTATATCTGATACTACTTCTTATGATCCATCACATACTAGTTCACATATTCTTTCATACTATGTTGATGATCCAATTGATAGTACACTTAATGATATTTTAATATTCGAGTCTCTATTTGATGTCGATGAAAGCTGTTGATAGCCATGATTCTACTAATTTCCATATTGCGAGTGTGAATCTTGTAGACACCTAAAATTGGCATCCATGCCTTCATTTTCATGCGTGCACACATTTTATTATTCATCCTCCTTATTTAATCAAATGCCCTCTTTGAATTTAATCAATTAATCCCTATTAATTAATTAAAATCCCATCACCTTTAATCCTATCTAATCAACATTAATTAATTAATCATGCCTTAACTAACTTCCCATTTTGGAATGCTTTCATTCCAAATCTTCACCCCTATTTTTCTCTACACTTTTTAAACCTATATGCACTACCAACTCACCTTAACCTCACCCTTAAAAGACACTTTCCTAGCTAATGATTTAAAGCATTCGGTCTTCTAAAAAGACAAGGAATCACACCAAAATCAAGAAAATCTTCCCATTGGGGAAACTTTCCCGTGATCGGTGATGACCCAACCAGTCTCCGTCGACCCTATAAAGCCAAGTGATTTATTACTATTCTCCATCAAGTGCATGTGAATATGAAGATGTCCTTGCATCATGTAGATAATCCTTTGGCTGGAAAAATCTAGAAGCCATTATAGACCTCTCAAACCTCCTTGCAGCGTGCATGCATCAATTGAGATTGATTTTTTGTGAGATTGTCATTGTTTTACATAGATTTAATCAAATTTATCATATTATCTTGTATTTTTCGTATCTAACCTTTTACAGGTCTAGATCATTATTAACAGAGCTCACAACTTCATCATCAACTTCTTTCTACAAATCCATTCTTGCAGGTTGATCATCCAACATTCCTTCCCTCGATTTATCCATCCCCTGTCATAGTTCTTTCGCCAACCTTTTTAGGTCACCGTTGACTTGACCTCAATGGCCCCTCGCTTTCTATTCTAGAGCTGTCCTCGGCCCTTGTATGTTCTTAGTCTCTATTCCAATATGCTAATCCCTCATCCAACTCATCTATCATAGAAAAATAAGCCTATTTGCATCCCATTCACCGAGACTGTGGTCCTAGTTTCAATCCTTCCCCATAAACCTCATTCTTTGTTGTTTCCCCTAGTTTATATTTCCTTAAATCTCTTCTAGAAATATATTTCAACATCTTCATACTCTTTGTGGCTGCCCTGCCCATTAAATCGGATCATCCATAGTCCGCATACTTCTCTCATTTTCCAGATCCAACCTCGTGATTTTCCATTGACCTACCTTTGTATAGTCCGGGTCACCGTCCACCTGTGCTAGGTACATTTATCCTCCATTGTTTAATTAGATTAATATCTAAAACAATCAATATTGCTTTCAACTTCTATATTCTTTCAACCTTTTCATATTATCGTATATATTTTTGTTTAGATCCCTTTTTTAACAATAGGTGTTGACATCCATCGAGGAAGTTAATGCTTCTTGGGTATGCTTTGTCAGAAATTCCCACCCCAATCATCTAATAAAAATGTTTGTAGTCTTATTTACAAGATTTCATTTGATTTACAACAACAAGGATCCAACATCATCTTACACCCATATCATCTTACATATGAGGTAACATAAACCCTCAAGTACTTTTGAGTTGTGTAATTTCTTTAGTAATTAGCTCTTTTGATTGATAATGAATGATAAAATACAAAAAAATTCTCTTTATGCTTGGTAAGACCACCCTTTAGGTGATCTATTGCATTTATTGCTTTTTGTCTTTGATTTTTTCTATCTTTTGCTAACACTACAACGTGAGGCTATGTTTCGTCACTTGTCCGTGTTGGGTTTGTGGCTTAGATTTCTCATCACATCCGAGAAGTGTAGATAAATAGGAAAATCATTATCTAGGTATTCTTCTCTTTTTACCTATTTTCTCATTTTTACATCGTACTTTCCCATTCCTAGTTATGTCCTCATCTAACGTCATATTTCATTTTTAGGTTAAAAATAACTTTTTTTGCATCCTTCCTTCCCACATAGCTTAAATAGGGGTTTAATATCCTGGATACCACACTCTACCACACACAAACTTAAAAATCATAAATCAAAATAACACATCAAAACATCCCCTTACAAGCATCTTGATTGGAATTTCATCACCCAACAACAAATCACCTCAAAAATTTTGCAACCATAAAAACTTGAAACCAAACATAATTTACCTTCTCCTAGGCACCAGTTAACAATCCCATTTTTTATTTTTCACACATTATTAATAATCAAACATAAAAGAAAAACTATCATCTTTTCTTTCTTGGGTAAAAACTATTTTCATGCCCATAGTCACTCATTTAACAACCAAAAGAATGGAATAAAACTTTTCTGCCAACGATTCCTTATCTCAACAAATGTTCTTTACAACAATCTCTTCATTTGTGTCTTTGATCACCTCTTTTATGGCATGTGCTTAGTCTTTATTCCAATATGCTAATCCCTCATCTAGCTCATCTATCACGTAAAAATCAACCTATTTGCATCCCGGTCACCATCGACTAGGTCTTGGTTTCATTGTTTTCCCATAAACCTCATTCTATGTTGTTTCTCCTAGCTTTTGTTTCTTTAGATCTCTTATGCGAGATAAATTCCATCATCTTCATACTCACGCAACTACTTGATTGCACTCTGATCCTGCACATACCGCATACTTCTCTCATTTTCCAAATCCAACCTCTAGGGTATTTTGACCTACCCTGATGCAGATGGGTCACCATTAACCTAGACTTAGGTACATTTATCCTTTAGTTGTTTAATCGATCAATATCTAAAATAATCAATATTGCTTTTAGATTTTGTATTCTTTCATCTTCAGCATATCATTATTATATCTTTTGTTTATATATATTTGTTTAACAATGGGGTTGACATCCGCCGAGGAATTTAACACTTCTCGAGTCCGATTTTTCTGTAACACCCACCCAAATCATCTAATAAAAATATTTTTAGTCTTATTTGAAGGTTTCATCTCGATTTGTACCAAAGAAGGATCCATCATCATCTTCAGTGCTGTATTATCAGACATCCGAGGCAACATAAACCCTCAACAAATTTTTGAGTTATGTGCTTTCTTAAGTAACTAGATCTTTTTATTAATAATGAATGAGAAAATACAACAAAATTCTTGGCATGCTTGGTGGGACCACCCTTTAGGTGATCTCTTGCATTTATTGATTTTTGTCTTTGATTTTTTCTATCTTTTGCTAACACTACAAAGATGAGGATCTGTTTCATCACTTATCCGTATCGGGTTTGTGGCTTGGATTGCTCATCACATTTGAGAAGTGCAGGTAAATAGGAAAATCACTATCTAGGTATTATTTGATTTTCCCTATTTTCTCCTTTTTACATCATACTTTCCCATTCCTACATGTGTCCTCATCCAACGTCATATTTTGTTTTTTGGGTTAAAAAGAAATTTCTTTTTACATCTTTCCTACCCACATAACTTAAATAGGGGTTTAATATCCTACATACCACACTCTACCACACACAACCTTAAACCTCATAAATCAAAATAACACATAAAAACATCCCCTTACTTGGTTTTTTGATTGGGATTTCATCACCCAATAAAATATCACCTCAAACATTCCCCAACCACAACAAGCCCAAAACTAGATGTAGTTTTCCTTATCCTAGCTCTTGGTTAACCATCCCCTTTTTGTTTTTCACACATTCTTAATAATAAAAATAAAAGAAAACTATTTGCTTTTCTTTATTGGGTAAAAACTATTTTCATGCCCGTAGTCACTCGTTTAGCAACCAAAAGAATGGAGAATTTTTTTCCGATAATCCCTTATCTCAACAAATTTTCTTTACAACAATCACCTCATCTGTGCCTTTGATAACCTCTTTTATGATAACCCAACCTCTTATTGATGTCTCTCACCTAGAATTTTGTTCACACTATAACTTTAGGAGAGACCAATCCATTTGTATACTATCAATCTATTCCATCTAGGCCACTACTCTAACATCCATCTGATCAAAATACTTTGAACCCCTAGGCCTCCCCTCGATGATTCCAATCCAATTGTACTTCAAGATTATCTCCTTAGGAAATCAACCCAAATTCCCCTAGATGAACAACCACTCCAACAACTTTATCCTTATCAAACCAATCCTCAAGCTACCCAGCTTACAACTAATGATATTTTTGTATCCCATCTTGTTTCCTCTTCCATCAATCCTTTGACTCATCAAATTGCCTAGATAATCACACCAATCCCTCACAATCTACCACCGATCAAAAATAAAATCAATAATACTCTTCCCTCATCTCTTCTCCTTACTATTCCAATTAGTGTCCCTACTCAATATGCCCAAACATCGTATCCGTTGTCTAGGAAGTATGATATTCTTACATCAAGTATGCTACTCAATATTTCCCAACCACCTTTCACTGGTGCTTTACATTATGCACTATCTAAACCATTTCAAAAACAATATCAAACTTTCCATGCCCACATTATTTCTCAACACTTTCTGCAATAGCCTACCCAATACCAACAAACCTATCATGTCCCCATCACCCATCAATAGTTCTTTCAACAACCAACCTTTCAATCACATCCCATGGCTTACCCCTAAAAAATTCGCCAAACACCAACACATCCACAAGATCATCAAAAAATTTACCAGATTACCTCTTACATGCAACCACTACCTCTTTCAAATGATCCCATGCATGCCCTCGTAAATATGTTAGCCAAACTTGAAGGTGAAAATTTGGGAACCGTTGTCCACTCAAAATTCCCCTACTTTTAGGAAGTTGAAAATTGAAAATTTTGAAGTTAAGTGTCTTTTCTGTTGTCCTGGTAATATGATAAGTCAAGAAATTGGAAAAATCTACATTTTTGGGTCATTTTGTGTGATTTTGAGCCTGTCGGACATTTTTGTCCCGCGTGTCCTAGGTTCATTCGGGCTCTCTATTCCCGATCGGCCGGTTTACCCGAAGTCCATTCTTTTCGGGCCCGTCAGAACTTTTTGTCCCAAGTGTCCCAAGTTCACCTGGACCCGTTGTTCCCTTTTCGTCTGATTCACGAATCACGTATTTCACGTACTTTCGTCCCACATGTCCCAAAAACATTTGTGCGTCTTTTCCCCACGTCACCCGAATCGGCCGAACCGCATACTTTGCGCTTTCGTGTCCCTCGTGTCCCAAATGAACCAAGTGCCATTCATGCTAATTTTTCCCGCTCTACCTGAATATCTTGCTTTTCAATTTGGTAGGTGTGTATTTAATGCGCATTTATTGTCTTTCTCTCTCCTAAACAGCCTATATAATGAGCTACCCCTATGCGTTTTTGCAGACACTCGCTTTCATGCTATCTCATTGCTCGCACTTGTGACCAAAATTTCTGCGTGTGCATCCATTCCCCCTACAATTCCATCCCAAGTCTAGTCTGCAACCTTGCTATCCAAGTTACTATCAACACAAAGATCAAATTCGTAGGGTAGAACAAATTTCACCACTTGAGTTTTCCGTTCCCAATATCGGGGACAGGTGAGGTTTGCCACCTCGACTTTGGGGATTTTTGGACAAGGATGACAGACACGAACCCTTCACCGATGGCACAGATGATTCATGACAGTGGTTTGGCTTTTGCGGTGGTTTCCCTATCTCAGTGCAATGCGCAGAGATACAGTGCTCTCCTGCGGTGCTCATTTCAACCCTGACTTGAGTGAGTTGACAAATGTGCATGGGGAGCTCATCGCCAAACTTGACGCCCGCCATTGGCACTGCACTGAGGATTCCAGAAATGGACAATGCTATAGTTATTTCTCAGAATCAGGCACGTGCCTTTTTGATCAAGACAGTGAGAAATATAAGGCGCGAGTGGTGAAGTCCTGGCTGAAAAACCCTAAGAAGGGAGCGTCTCGTCTGTCCAAGGTTCTCTTCCGTGCCGATTTCAATGAGGAATTGTCAGATTTTATAATCCTACTAGCTCGGGTCATGGGTTTACCCTCTACAAATGAGTTCCATTTCTGGATGTGCCCGCTTATCAATATGGTGTGCGAAGGAACTCAGAATATCAATTGGGCAGAGATCATTAGTATGAACCTAGCTGAGCAGTTGTCAAATGTACAGCAGACCAAGAAATTCTACATGACTTCATACTTAATGTATACCCTAGCAGCATCGAGGCAATGGTTTGGGTTCTCATACATTGATGCTCATAAGGATGACCCTGTGTATGCCTACTGCCCTCAATTCACCTTGGAAACTAGCAATCACAATTTCAGGAGGGTGAATGATGCTTTCACCATGTACATTGTCAGGCTCCTAGAGAGTGACACAGCGAGGAGATTTTCTGATGAAGCTATGAATCTGATATCGCATTACGGTGCCTACTTCATCCAATTTAGGAAATTTTCCTATATAAGGCTTGCAGGTTATGAGAGCACTCCTCTCAAGCTCCCCATGTTCTGCAATGATAAAATGGCCTTGATAGAAGTGTGCAGGCAATTGGATAAATTGCATAGAACCTGCAGAGATAAGAAAATTACTGGCTTGCACTTCCCCATCTCTTTGGGAAACTACACCTGCAAAACAACCTTAGATGCACAAAATATAGAAAGAGCCCTAGCTCCCATTACTGTTCATTTCTTCAGGCCAAGAACTTGCTTTGACTTGAAAAAGTTTATTGAGCAGAACATCAAGATCACTTATCATCATAGGGCAGACACAGAGGACTATTGGGCTGACTGTGTTGATGATTTTGAAGCAAGGAGAAGACATTATGGTAGGTTTTCCCTTCAATTAATCCAAGAGCTTAACCTGTACCAAGTTCCTGAAGGGCTCCAGGATGATAATTCTGACCTGTACTCATATGAATATGACAACGTGGTCAAACACACCCTTAGAAGACTTGGATTGGTTCAAAAAGGAAAAAGATGATTTGGTTGAAATCCTAGCCCCGGTCTTAGTGAGGACCAAGATCTGGTTTGATAAGAAAGTCCATGAGCTTAGGAGGCACTCAGGGGAATCCTCCTCCAAGGATGCTTCAACACCAAGGAAGGAAGCATTGACACTGGATCGGAAGCACTGTGATGCACCCTCCTGCCTCGTCAACTCAAGGACCTATAGTCTCCACTCCTTCCTCATCCACCTAGGTATATCAAAAGAAAGTCAGAGAAGTCAAGAAGGAGCCTGTGGAGGAAGATCCCCTAAGGAAGCATACTGAGTTGTCCTCAGGCCCAGAGAACATCATTGTTCTCAGTGAAAGTGAAGAGAGTGAAGTACCTGTATCTACAAGCGCTCCAGAAGCCCCCATGAATAAAGAAAAAGAGGTCCAAAGCACTGAACTTCCGGGTGCCAGTGACCCCTCTGTATCAGAAGCCACAAGCGCCCACTTATATCTCAATTAGAGGCAACAAAGTGAGTACAAACCTTGGGTGCCATGAGTTCTCTGTCTCTTGGCCCTCTTGCCCCACCTTCTTCTTCCTCTTCCTCTTTTTCCTGGGTGTAGCCTCTTGTTGACAGTAGGAAGAGAAAGTCTTCCTCCCAGATCTCAGGACCAAATTTTGATGCTGTGGCGGCCTTGTTAGGCACTACTCCTCCTACTCATGCCAAAAAAGCAGAACTACCTCCAGGATAGTGTCTGATGCTCAGGGCCAACAATTCCTGGAGATAGCCAAGCCTAAGGTAGACAAACCTGAGTAGGATTTGCAGGCATCCGACCTTGAACTCTCAAGAATTCCCATGGGAGAGTCTACCCCTGAAGGTGAGATCCACAATCTTCAGGAAACAGTCACTAGAGTCATTGGGAGGGTAGAGAAAGGGAAACAAACCATAGAGCAGTTGGAGGAGCAGGCCCAGATTCTCACAGGTTTTATTAAGTCACTGCTATCTAAAGATAAAGTTCTAGACCCTACCCCATTGACTACTCTTCCACCACCTGTAATTCTGAGCCAAGATGAAGTGTAGAGTATCAAGGATATGCACAAGTATTCCATCTATGGAAGAGCTATGGAGGCCATGGTGGATGATATGCTTGTTGCAGGATTGAATTTCATTGATGAAGCCTTTAAACTCCACGGGAAGGTGAGTAATTTGCAACAGAAGCTCTCCTCCACTATTGGGAGCATTGATAAAGAACTTAAACTTTGGAGCAGTTGCATAGTAGACCTTCGTCTCATGGGACAAACAGATGAAAATATTTTGATGGCAAGCAAGGTCTTCGAAGATGCAAAGGATAATTTGTCAAAGTCCTGGGTCTACAGCATGGAATGGAAAATCAAGGTGCTGGAGGAGGCTTTGGGAGAGTTAAAGAATAGCTGGCAGAAGGGTGAGGCCTTCAAAACACTAGTTATATCTGCCTTCAAGGATATACATTGCCATCTTCATGATGAGACTTCTGGTGTGCCTCTCTCTTTACAAGAAATCAAAGCTCAATTCAGAGCTTTTGTCAAAGGTGATCTATTCAAGGAAAGTTCCATTTCTAAGGAAAAGATGAAGGAGATCTGCTCTCTTCAATCTGCTATAGAGGAAGCAAATAAAGATTATCATACTCATGTCGAATTCGACAAAGAGATGGAGAAATGTCTCGGATTTTGGACTCAGTCCACCGCCAACACGTCAGTTCCACGTGGCAGAGACATAGCAGAAGCATTGAAAATATTTAGACAACGGATCCTTAAATCAGTGGGTCCCTCCCAATCTTGAACGCTTGTCTTCTTCTCCTGATTCTTCTCTCTTCTTCTCTTCTTCATCATGAATTTATTGTAATTAGTTGGGGTATTGCGATTAGCAGCCCTTTAACTAAACATTAGTTAAAAGAAGTAGTTACCAAGAGTAACTAATTTGTAAACTATATAATGGCCTCTCCTCGCCATTTTTGGGGGAGGAACTTGGCTTATTTTTGAAAGTGTAAATAAATCTTAAAGAAATCAATACAGAAGGATTTTTCATTCTTTGTCTATCTGGTTTCCTTTATTCTCAAGCTATTCATTTAATCTTGTTAGATCATTTGTCTGTATTATGCTGAGAAGCTTTGTATTCTTGTAGATGTTATTTATAGAACTTTGTGTCTTTTCAAATTTCATCTTATTAATGTGATACAAATGATCTTATTCCAATTCGCTGTACCCTCGCATGCATAAGGAATTACTCTGTCATCTATAATTTTGAATGGTGCCTTTCTGCTCGTTCTCGCATTTTCATTCCTCAATCCTTTTGTGATTGATGACATTTTAGAAAACACTTTCATAATATCCAAGTTCCATAGTAAAATCATGCTTTGTATATGTGTAAATAGGTTCATTTCTGAATAAGGGAACCTCTCCCATTAAAGAGGAGGGACTTCTTGTCCCCTGACTGTTTCTCTTCTTGAAGTTCCTTTTTGATGACCAACGAAACCAAGGTCTCGTTATCATATGAGAAAATCAGTAACAAGCCCATTCACCCATTCATACATATTAAACCATATCCTCTACATTGGGAATTTCCAAAATTCTTGAGTTTAAAAACAAAAATATCCACAAAATCATCTTCATACATTTAAACATGCATGTTATCTTATTGCACATGACTAGGACTTGATGCTTTGTACTTTCCCTATGTATTTGGCTGATCTCACATTGGAGTGGTATAATTATATCCCTCAATATTCAATATTATCTTTCTCCCAACTCACGCAATTGTTTTTAGAACATTCTTTGATTAACATTACGTGAAAAATAACCATTAATGATTTATATGCCATCTGAAAATTTTAAGATGATTCCATTACCAATTTCATTGCATGATGGTGTGTCATTATAAGCCAATTGTCCTTTTCTCTTCCAAAAACTGATCTCATTGACCTCTTCTCACGTTCATATGTGAAGAATATATCTTCAACTCTACAAATCCAATTATTCTACACCTTTGATGAGGCCTTCACAATGGCCCGCAAACTTGAAACATGCGCCCTCAAGCAGGGCCATTTAAAAATCAAATCAAATAAACCCAAATATGATTTTACTAAATCATACATGCCAAACAAAAATTAAAAGTGGAATTTAAATGTTGTGGTTGTTAAATCATCTCATGCATCTACATATATCACATGGACTCAAATAAGAGTCACTCAACCAATGCCTAACTACACTCCTCAGAGAGTCATAAAATACAATATTTTATAAGTTAATGGCAGTAAAATTGATCACACATTGCCTCCTACATGAACAATTCACGAGTCAAGACCGAAACCTACTTGGTATCATGAATACCAAGATCTTGTAAGTATCATCAAGTCCGAGGCCATGATATATAAATATGTCATACCTTAAAGGATCTAGTCTAAAGACTCATTGATCGGGGTGATCTGCAAGTTGACAATTCAAATTCTTCACCCAATCAACAACTTGACATTTTTAAACAACCTTTTCGGATCATACATCAAAATCCAAAACTATTTCCACTACAACCCCGACACCTAATGCTCATACTATAAACACTATGATAGTAATGATTAGGAGTATGTTCCATCCACAACTTCATCATTGAATACCTGTATTCCCTTTGATATCCTCCCTACATCTGTTATACGTACATCTGTCTCAAAGTCTACTCCCACATCTACAACTACTAGAACTCCATTAACAAACATATCATTTATACCCTTAGAGACATTCATGTAGAAACATTTATGCCTATTTCCACATTTGGCATTAGTCCTTCACCAACTTCCTCATCCACTTCATTGTCCATTCCAAAGAGGCTCGACCACCTCACCTATATCTATTCCAGCCTTTCCCATCGTACCATTCGTGGAACTTGTATGGGTTACTCCTCTCGATATCTTACCCATACCAACTACTATGGCTACATCCACATCACATGCTTCCTTTATCCCAACTTCATCATTTGAGGAATTTTTAAAAGTACTTTACCTCAAAATGACATCAAACATTCTTGTTATGCCATCAAAACAATCCCCTCAATCACCATCTTCTACAGATCGTCTCAGAAAATGTTGTTTCCTACACTTGAACCAACCATATAATTACCATTCAAATTTCTAGTTAAGTTTTTTGACACCCCCTCGAGAATGTGTCCCCACATAAAAAATCTATGACCCCTCCTAGAGTCAAACCATCCAATCAAAACTCATCTGTTTTAGAACCATGAACATTTCAACTCATTAATGAAGGATCATCTTACACTAAAACACCAATCAATATCAAATCTGGATCCAAATCATCAAAACATCAATATACTCGGGTTTCACCCCAAGCACCCAAAGTATCTCATAAACCATCCTCTATTCCTTTAGTTGGATCATGTACCGAAATATTCCAACACTTGTTACAAACGCTCTACAATCACACTTGTCTATGAAGGCCTTAGACCCAAAAGAAAAGAAGCCTCTATGGTTAAATTCTAGCCTTATGGGTGCTTTTTAGCATACCCATGGGAATGATACTGAGCATTATAGAGCACTCCAGGACATTATTCATAGAATCATTAAAGAGGGAAGACTTTCCCTTGGACCGAGTTGGTCCTCATCTTCCACATCTAGTCGACATTTATTATTTCACCTTCGAGAGATGAGTAATCTAGTAGTGTTCCTCCCTTGTTCCTCGGTGCAGTTTAGGTAACCACTGATCGAGACACAAGCCCAAATTGACATTTGAGCCAAAAGATAAGACCTTATCACCATTCCTCGTCCTAAGTAGCTGACCGCATCATCAAAACCAAAAGTTTCCCTTTTAGAAGCCCCTAAGCCTATAAAACAAAGTATCATTAGATAGCTTCATCAAGCCCCAATTAATATAATTCTCTATGAGCTAATCCAAAGCTCTCCGATCATATACAAGATCTTATTGAAGCCTTGAAACATATTCTTATATGTGAAGATGAAGTTCATATCTTCACATCTTTCATAGGAGCTGTTACTTCTATTGCTATATCATTCAATGAAATTGAAATTCCGGACATCCCATTAGAAGAATATGACCTTCCCTCTTCATAATGGTGAGGATCAATGATACATTCATTCTGATGGTCCATGATTGATAGTGTGGAAAGAATTAACATCCTTCCTTCATACACCTTCAAACAACTTAAGATACTAAAGGAATTTATCGCTTAGACACCCGTGATTATTCATGATTTTAATGATGCCATCGCCCCAAATTGGGAATAGTCATCCTCCCTATTCGTGTTGGTGAGAAGATCATACATGAGGTATTACACATCATCAGGGAGAATTTTAATACAATGTCCTCCTCAAATGACCATGGATCTACATCATGTGGTGCGTCCCCTCTACACTCCATCATTCACTCAAATATGAGCATAAAATAAAATTCCTAATGCTTCTTAGGGATGCTCCTCCCTTCAAAGGATGCAACAAGACTTATAGGATAAATGACATGTTCATCCCTAAGGAAAATCCATTTGCACCATCCACCAACTTAGCCATCCCTCATCCAAAGTCCCTAACAAGGACTCCTAGATGATGTTGTGAAAGAACTTATGATGGGGGAGTATTTCCTTCTTATGATTAACACCCTTCCCACTCCTAACTATATCGGTAGACCCGATAAAGTTATTATGTACAACCAAACATTGGGGACGTTGTTCATTTCAATTCCCACGCACCGCACACCAACATTATTTATGGTGATTTTGATATCCACTATTCCCATGTTAATGAAATTCCACATGTCAAGGTTTATACCAGTGGCTTTAGATTTCTCAACAACCCATCTTTCACCTATACTTATCTCCATTGTTGCACTGGAAAGGACTCAATCTAGGTCATTACAAACAAGGGTCACATGGCCTTATTATTGACTAGTCTCACAAAACTCACGAGAGGTTTGGATTAGGATACCGTGAACATCCCCCGACCCTATTCCACCATATGAGATAATCATGAACACTCCTACATATTTTTGGCTTTTAAGATGTGGGCATACCTTCTATACCTTCTCCATATTTTCCAACCTTCGAAGACATGGACATGTTTTCTCTACCTTCCTCGTCTATCCCGACTCCCGAAGACATGGACATATCCTCCCTACCAGCTCTTCAAGATATAAAAATGGAGGACGACATTTCTTTTACTTATGAATTTTTTTAGTCTCCAAAATAATTGTGGGGATGATCACCTATTAGTGTGACAATCGGATCAAGTCCCTTCATCTCTCTGTCATATGGAGATGATAGAAGAAAATTATTCTACCATTGATGTCCTTCAATGTAATGATGATGACACAATCCTTTCCCAAATGGGGGTAGAATATTCTTATCTTCAAAATACCTTACCATCCGAATCACCTAGTATTCTTAACTAAGTCACCATTGATGTCAATATCGGGACTCTATAGGAGGTTCATAGTCTTAAAGTGGGCCAATCTCTCGATCCAAAAGAGCTAGAATATTTCACCGCATTTTTCTCCCATCATAGTCAAGTGTTTACATGGTCATATTAAAACATGCCAAGAATTAATCCCTCTATTTTCGTCCATAATATTGTTAGCTATCACAATGCTAAACTGATAAAGCAAAAGCTTTTCCATATACACCCTCGCATTTCTCTCCTTATTAAAGAGGAGTTGCAACGCCTTTTTTCAGCCAATTTCATCATCCCTACTAACTATCCCCAATGGGTTTCCAACATTTTCCCATCGTTAAAACATCTAGGAAGCTGTGCATATGCACTAATTTTCAATATCTTAATCTCACTTTCCCTAAGGATGAATTCCCTCTTCCAAACATTTAACAACTTGTGGATCTTACCATAGGTCATGAGATGTTTTCTCTCATGGACAATTTCTCTAGTTATAATCAAATCCTCATCGCACTAGAATATCAACACAAAACCTCTTTCATTACCCCTTGGGGGACCTTTTGCTATCATGTCATGCCCTTTAGTTTAAAGAATGCCGACACTACTTATCAGCGGGCCATGACTTATATCTTTCATGACCTCATATAAAAAGCCATATAAGGCTACGTTGATGATGTTTTAGGAAAATATAAGCATTGACATGACCACCTTTATGTTCTCGAAGTACTTTGAGTGCCTCATTCATTTTTACTTCACCTTAATCCAACCAAGTGTGTATTTAGATTATTGATAGGTAAGCTCCTCAAATTAATCTTTTCTATTAGGGGCATTGAAGTTGACCTTCGATAAATTAAGGAAATAATTGAAATGCCTCCCCTTCCAATCTTAAGAAACTTCAAATCCTTCAAGATGCCTCTAATCTGTTTGTTGATTCATCTCGCAACTCTCGATTGTTGTCAACCCTTTCATTACCTCCTTCATAAGGACATTAAATTCAATTGGGATCATGATTGTCAAAAAGATTTTGATGACCTTAATAGTATCTTTGTCTCCACTAGTGTTCACACCTCCACGTGAGAGGGATCCATTTTATTTATAAATCTTTGCCACTAATCATGCCTTAAGAGCCATGTTAGCCCATCGTGATGACAAAAACCATGAACATGTTGTTTACTATATTAGTCGCACCCTTCATGACTATGAGACTAGCTACACTGAAGCTGAAAAGTTGTGTTGTACTATCTTTTTTGCTACTTCTAAACTGTAAAATTACTTTCTTAATCATAAGACATATTTCGTTATCCACTTCCATCTCCTTAAAACATTGCATTCTAAGTCATACCATAATTATTGGATCACTTAGTGGCTCATGCTTTGACTCGAATTTGACCTCGAGTTCATCTCTCTAGAAGTACATTAAGGGCCGTGCCATTGCCAACTAATTGGCGTAAATCCCTCTTCCTAGTACACATCTACCTCATGAGTAATTTCCGATGAATCCATTAACCAATTTCATCACAAATATGACACTCTTAAATTCACTCTCTTCTTTGATGGCTCAAAATGTCAACAAGGGGGCACTAGCGGCATTCTCATTCTTCCTTAGGAAACTCCTATTCCTCTCGCATATAAACTCAAATTTGAGTGCACAAACAACATGGAAGAGTATGAAGCCCTCATATTGGGTCTTGAAATCTGTTTGTTGTCTTTTTAGGTGTCTAAATTCTTAACATCTATAGATATTTCAAGCTTATAATTAAACAAGTCACAAGTGAGTATCAATGTAAGAATGATACTCCTCACAATTATTATGAAATTGTTCATCTTCTTATTGAAGCTTTTGATTCCTACACCATCCAAGTTGTTCCTTGGTCGACCAATCATTTCACCGATATGATGGCGTGCCTCTCGACTCTCATCCCATGGATAATAGAGGAGTATAGGCTTCACGTTGTTGTTCATTTCCATGACTAGACTTTCCATGAATTAGCTCAAAGTTAATATTATTGAATATAATTCACCAAAACTTTGGTATTCTCAAATATTTGATTACCTATCCCAATCCATCCTTCCTTATGATATGTCCAAAAATGCTAAGAGTTCATTTCTTCAATGTGCTCACCACTATGTGATCCTTAGCAACATTAATTATAAATACGGATTTGACATTTTTCTTCTCTAATGTATCAAATCTTAAGAAGCCTCTTGCTCCATCTAGAAGTCCACGATGGTATTTTTCAATGGAAAATTTAGTGGCTTAGCCATTTCTAAGTGATTTATTTACCTAATATATTATTAGCCTTCCTCAATCATGAATACTGTGAATATGTTAAGAAATGTGAAAAATTTCAACAACATTCCAATCTCATTCATATTCCTTGTCGATCTCTATAGTCAAGCTTAGGACCTTTGGCCCTTTTGTGGGGCCTTAATCTTATTGGTATTATTAATCCTCATTCTTCACAAAAACATCACTCCATCATCATTGCAACTGAATATTTCACTAAATGGGTGGAATTAATCCCACTCACTTCAACTAAATTTGGTCCAATCATTAATTTTATTTATCTACACATCATCTACCGCTTTAGCATTCCCACAAACTTGTTATGGAAAATGGAAAGTATTTTAAGAACAAAGATCTCAATAAAATTTGTAACACATTTAACATCCAACTTAGATTCTCTTCTCCATATTATCCCCAAGCTAACGGCCAAGCTGAAGCTACCAATAAAACCCTTCAAAACATTCTTACCAAAACCGTTGACCAAACAGGTCATAATTTACATCTCTAGCTTCCTTTTTCCCTATGGACCTATCATACCAACATCCATACCTCCATGGGGGCTACTCATTTTATCTTATTTATGCTCCAAAGCCATCCTTCCTCTTGAATTTTAAATCCCATCTTTACGCATGTCCCTTCATGACTTCATCTCTCGATGAATATTACCACAAAGCTCATTTAGCCTAAATTAAGATACTAGATGAGCGTTGCCTCTCGCTCTTGAACACCATTATATTTATCAGAATGAATTAAATATGCCTACAATAAGCACCTTAAGGAACACAAATTCAATGTTGGAAACCTTATCCTCAATGAAAATTAGAATGTCACTACTTTAGAAAGGAGCCAATGCAAATTTTTTTCCCCTAACTGGATCAGACCATACATTATTGCACACAAGTATGGGTGGGAGCCTATTTTTAGGCCTCTCTTGATGGTAAACCGAAAGTGGAACCACTTAACGCATTGCACTTATGACCATTCTATTTTTAGCACATTTACCAATGTGCCCTTAGTCCTATTCTTGGATCATTCCTCCATCTTAGTCCCTTCCATTTGTCATCATGATGATATGGAAATATGTGGTCTTCTGTCACTTGATAAATGTGACCTTAAATATGGGTACGATGGCTCTTCCCATGGCATATTCCTTATGGATAGGTTCTCCCTTTTTGGTGGGAAATCTACAATCATCACATCCATCATCCTCTTATTCATCTATTGGAACCATGCAAAGGGTTAAAGGGTGTTTCTTGTACATTTTTATCACCTCCTAAGTGGTCTACTTAGCTAGTCCCAACTCTTGCCCATGTTAAATAAAAAATCATGGATGCTTAAAATCAAAAATAAAATTTATAAAAAATAGACTGATCCTTAGAAGGACAACTATTCATGTAAAAAAATTTCAAAAGAATGAAATAAAAAAAAATAAATAGACCGATCCCTCGAAGGATAGCTATCATTTATTCTTACCATCTACATATTGTAAAAAGTAAACTGTTGTACCCTCAAAGGATGGCTACTCCTTATGGAATTTTAAGTCTTCCCACATTAATCAACCTTCCATTTCATTAATATTCTAAGAAATCTTCCTGCATTGATCAACTTTATTCTAATAGACTTCCCACATTGATTAGTTTTCTCTTTCCCCTTCCTAGAGATGGGGCATAGATTTAGGTAACACCACTTTTGGAGAACCCTCCTTATTTTTACAAGTACATCTCAAACCCCTTTGTCATGACAACATTAGGTTTATGAGATCATCTCATCCATTAGTTCCTTATGATCTTTTGAAAGTGACTGACTATCATTGGTTATTTGCTAACATTTTCTTTGGTCACATGTGCCTTGTGTTACTCTAAGATCCTCCTTGTTTACCTCCAATGTAGTTGGAGGCATATTTTCCTTGTGCATTCTTTCGATATGACATAGATTCATTTATACCTATGGATCACCATCATTAATTTGTGTTCTATTTGATCTTAACCAATTTATCTCATCTTAAGTCCACTTTTGTGGCCATCTTTGTGTTTCCTCTTAGGGCACCATTACTTTCATCTATCTATCCTCATTTTATCTCAAAGTCCACCTTCATGGCCATTTCCATTCCCCATTAGGGTATTTCAATTTAAGTACACATTGTGGCCATCTATTTCTTCCTTTAGGGCATTTTGCTTCAATATTTTGCATCCTACGGGTTTCACTTTAAGTCCAAATTTGTGGCCATGTTTATTCTTTCATTGGAGCATTTAATTCAACAATTCATCTCAAAGTCCACATCTATGACCATAATTATTTCCCCTTTGGGAATTTTTACTTAATCATTCACTTCGTTGTTTTTCCTTCGAGGCCATATTTACCCTCTTTTCGGCCATTTTTATTTCAATTTACGCATGAAGTCCTCTTTTGAGGCCATATTTACCCTCTTTGGGAATTTTTATTTCAATCCATGTATGAAGTCATTCTTTGAGGCCATATTTAATTTCCCTTCGAAATTCCTTTTCTACTCTTGATGTCCTCCTTTGAGGCCATAATGTTCCCCACTTGAGGCATATTTTGTTTCCACCCTCTAGGCCATATTATTCCACCATTCACTTTTTTATTTTCCTTCTCGGCCATTTTTCATGTCCCGTTGGATACCATATCATTCATCTTAATTCCTTATGGATGCATACCTTTCCACTCGATTCCTGTGTACGAAGGATTTCACATACATTTTTGTATATAGTTGCGCATAATTTGATGACTTGCCTATGACCCATTGGTCATCCCAACCTGCATCCATACTAGTGGTCTTCACCCACTCACTGGTCTATAGAATATTGTAGTCCGTCTCCATTGAGATCACAATTGTCCTCTATCGATGTGATATTGGAGTCACCACAATAGTTTTCATCCATATTACGACTTTTTTTGCTTGGGTATCTTTCCTTGGTTATACTTTCACCCATATTTTCTTCACCCACCCACCCTTCATCACGAAGATTATTTCAAACGTCATCAATTCCCTTTGATGTCATCGATCCCCCATTCAAGGGGGAGCTTATCATCAATCCTTTATCCCCATTTAACCCTTTTTGTTTTTCTCGTGCCTTGTTAGCACAAACCACTCAACAAAAAGGGAAAAATATAAACACCTAAAATTAATACCCACACCTTCATTTTCCTGCATGCATATATTTTATTATTCATCCTCCTCATTTAATTAAATGCCCTTGTTGTTAGCTTCCCAAAAATTGTGTATTTTTCCTCTAGGATTTTAAAATTTTTGGGTAGGGTGACTATAAAGAGGTCCTTGTGAAAGTCCATGATGAAAGAGTTATTTTCAAATAGTTTGTCTTTTTCTTGAACTTCAGTTTTTGGAACTTTTCCTTTGTTGTTGGGGCATTTTGGGTTTTGATGTCCCTCATGTCCCATGTTCTACTAGGATCCTAGTTCACTAATTCCCGATTTTTCCACATTGTATTACTTTCTTTGCTTTGCAGGAATTTAAACTTTGTGGATAACTCATGTCCCTAATGTCCCTAAGGGAATTCTATGCATGCTTCTTCTAACTTACCCGATTTAGTGTATTGTGGACATTTCAGCTTGTCACATCCCACACATCCCAAGTACCTCCCGATATCTATTTCCTCGCAAGCCCGTTTTTTGCCACTTTCTATTACTACGGGTTTTTCACACTCATCGTGTCCTAGGTGTCCCAATGTCTTGAGGGCCAATTGTGTGCTATTTTTCGCCATATTTCCACATATCACTAACTTAAGTCGGCACAAAGTATTAATTATCACATTCATTTCACCTCACCAACCTACTCGCTGAATTCGTATAAATAGCTAGGGTAATTGACTATTTTTACCATATTGCATGTAATTTCTATCTTTATACTATTTGTAGCCATAGACAAGCCCCTTTTCTAGTATTTTTCAAAAATTACAGTGCAAAAAGAGGTCATAGATTGTTGAAGAACAAAAATAAGAGAATTAAATAAATTCCTTGCAAAGTCCTTCCACTCTTACCAGACAATGAAGATTAATTAAAAAGGACATGAGAATTTATCTTCCTTAGAGACAACCATACTGCACGAGGGGGATAACGAGGCTCAACATCTTGACTTGGATGATTTTTGAGCATAAATTGACTATCAAAACCCTACTCCCATTTATCAATTAATTAAGGAAAGTGGAATTGATTAGGAAGGGGGTTTTCTAGTCTTCGTTCAATGTGCTGATACCATGTTAGCCTCTGGTTCTTGTTTAAAATTTCAACCTAGAGACAAAAGAGATCACTTATCCTCAAGGGTAGGTAGTCACATGAATTGATGTGAATTATATTAGCACTGCTCTAAGAATTCATGTAATTGAAGGCTCGAACACTCTCACCAAGGATCATGCCTAATTTTGTTTGATCAGAATAATGAATAATATAAAAGAAGGGTGGCCAAGTCTTGGTTCAAGAATCCAAATAAAGGAGCTTCAAGAATGCCAAAGACAATGTATAGAGTTTATTTCAAAGAAGAACTGTTAGATGTTATCACCCTCCTTTCTAGAATAATGGGGATTCCCTCTACCAATGAATTTCATTATTGGATGTGCCCTTATATCAACATCATATGTGAAGGAAAGTAGAACATGAACATGGCATAAATAATTTGTGATAGCCTCATTTAACAACTTGCAAATGTACAAAGAACCAAGAATTTTTATACGACTTCTTACTTGATGTATACTATTTCTACTTACGGGGAGTGGTTAGGTTTCTCTCTCTATGGAAGAAAACAAGGATGCTCCCATCTATGAATACTATCCATAGTTAACTTTGAAGATTAGTAATCATCATTTCAAAAGGGTGAATGATGCATTCACCATGTACATTTTCAGATTAATAGAAGGTAACATTAATCAAGATTTTCAGATGAAGCCAAGCAATTAATTGGTGTCTATGGCAGTTATTCCACAAAATTAAGAAAATTCTCTTACATACGACTGAATTGATTTGAGGGAATGCCTTTGAAATTCCCTATGTATTGTAGTGATAAAATGCCCTTGTTGAAATTTGTAGATAGTTAGACAAGATCCATATAACTTACAAGGTTAAAAATATTACAAGCATCCAGTTCCCAATCACATTGGATAACTACACTTGAGGGTTTCTCTAGATGCTCCAAACATTAATAGAAAAATTTCTCCTCTTACTCTCCATTATTTCAAACCAAGAATTTTTTTGATATCAAGAGATTTATTGCCACCAATTTAGAATGGATTTAGATCATCTTGCTGATATTAAAGACTATAGGGCTGATTGTTTTGATGATTATGAAGCCCGTGAGAAGATACAATGGTAGATTTTCCCCGCAAAAATTAAAGACTTTGATGTGTATAAGGTTCTTGAAGGACTTCAAGATGATGATGAATGATCGTAATCCCTTGAATATGAAAGATCCATCAGGAACACTCCTATTGAAACCATTGATTAGTTTGTCAAGGAGAGATATGATTTAAAGGAACTCAAAAACCATGTCTTGGTAAGAACAAGCTCTAGTTTGACAGGAAAATGAAATTTTTAGAGTAGGAAAATCCAAGTCTTCTTCTCAAGAAACCTCCACCCTAAAAATAAATTCTTATAATGAATCCTAAAGCACATGAATTTATCTGTTCCATCTCCACCGAACCTTCAAATTTGGTGTATATAAAGAAAGGAAAGGCCAAGAAGGATGAGAGGATGGATGAAGTCATTTAGGAGAGTGAGAAGATATCTTCTTGAAAGCAATTGGAAATAGTGCATGATTTTGAAATATTTGTAGAACTTTGTGATGATGATAGTGAAGAAAAAGAGAAATAAAATGAAGAGAAAAAAATCCTAAGGAAAACATTGAAAAGAAGATCATTTGAATAACCAAGTCTCAGAATCTATGAATGTTTTAGAAACATCTACTAAGGAAGTCCCTATCAAAGTTCTCACCACAAAAATGAGACATCTATGTTAGAAGTGGGTGTTATACAAACTTTGAGTGCATTACACACACCGCACTTGGGCCCATTGTCTACTCCAATTCCAGTTCTTATTTTTTTGGGTACAAAACTATTGATGGAAAGAAAGAAAATGAAAGCCACTTCTAATATTTTTGCTCCTAATTTTGATGCAGTGGCAACTCTACTAGGTACTACTCCTCCCCTACCTGTAAAAAAGGCTAAGGTCACATCCAGGATAGTATCTATTCTCAAGGTCAACAATTCATGGAGATTGTTAAACCCAAGCTTGAAAAAGATGAAAAGGACCTATTGATAAGTGATTTAGAATTAACAAGGATTCCCCTTGGAGAATAAACACCTGAGAGTGAAGTACACAACTGAAAGAGACAATGTCTAAAGTAATTGAAAGAGTTGAAAAAGGAAAACAAACACATGAGAAGTTGGAGGAACAAAATCAAATCCTCTCAAATTTCATTAGGTCCTTACTAGAAAAAGACAAGGTGCTTGACCCAACCCCCTTAGCTTCTATTCCACCACCTACCATTCTAAGTAATGATGAAGTGCAAGTTATCAAATACATCCATAAACATGCCACATATGGGAAGGAAATAGAGGCCTTAGTTGATGACATGATAATCACAAGCTTAAATTTCATTGAGGAAGCATATAAAGCATATGATAGAATTGCTAAAATTCAGCTGAAGTTTAATAGTACACTCGGTGGTTTAGATAGAGAGTTGAAATTTTGGAGTGAATGTATCCAGGATCTTCGGTTGATGAGTGATACAAATGTACAAATATTCTTGGAAAACAAAGTATTTGATGATGAAAAGTTGAATTTGTCTAAGAAATGGGTTTTTAATATTGATTGGAAAATAAAGGTTCTTGAAGAAGCCATTGGAGAGCTCAAGAACATGTTGCAAAAGGGAGAAGATTTTAAAGCTTGTGTCACATATGCCTTCTAGGATATTCATTTCCAAATTTTTAAGTAGAACTCGGAGATAAACTCATAGTTAAGAAATCAAATCTCAATTCAAGGCATTTGTTAGAGAAGACTTGTTCAAACAAGACACTATGTCTAAAGAGAAGATGAAATAAATTTGTACACTTTATAAAACCATCAAAAATTGCTAACAAGGAGTTTGCGAGAAAATGTAGAGTTCAAAATAGAAATGGAGAAGTGTCTAGGAAACTAGACTCATGTGATTGCTAACACAACTATTCCCCGGGGCATGGACATAGAAGAAGATTTGAAGAGATTTAGAAGCCAAGTTATTAAGGTGAAGAGTGTTACAAGCATTCCTCTAAGTTCCCCAACTCCTAGCTCCTAGTCCCTTCTTTTATGTTGATATATCTAATTAAGATGGTTGTTAATTTTCTAAGACATGTATTATGGGTATAAAAGACAATTGAATATTATAATGCTTAATTAGATATTAATATTTTGATTAAAAGAAGGGGAACTGAAAAGACATTTTTGTAACCATCTTAAAGGCTATTTAAGGAACTTTTCTTTCCATTTGAGAGGATGGATTCTGATGTTTGAAAAGTGAAAATACTGAATTAATATCAATACATAAGAATTCTTTCTTTTCTTGAATTTCATCTATATGTTCTCTCCTTTTTTGAGCTCCATGGATCATTATATGTTTGAATAGGAAACTTTGTGTTCTCACAGTTGATGTTGTCTTTGGAACTTTGTATCTATTGATTTAATGTACTGTATTCAAATGGGAATGATCCAATCTTTTAATTCATGCACATATTAGTATGATATTATTCTGATATCTATATATCTGAAAGTGTTGTTTTCTTCTCTTCTTTGAAATCATTAGTTCATCTGTATCCTTTCTTTTATATTGAGAATATTATGAGATGGAGACATTCAAAGCATCAAAATCCTCACTTTTAAATTGATAATGTGTATATTTTGAGTAAGTAGTTTTCTGTTTTTATGTGTTCAATAAGGAACCTATCCACAAAGAGGAGGGATTGTTGTCCCTTCTTACTGTTGCTTGTTCCCAAGATCAAATTTAACAAACAAAAAGTTTTTGTGCCCACCATGGGGAATGTTTTATGCATCCACACAAAATTAAATTTAATCGGACCAAAAATAATAGCAACCTGATGGATAGAATATATACATGAGGTTAGAGAGAACGAGGTGTTAAAGATCCAAATTTTCAATTATTGGAACAACAAGGTTTTGGTCGGACTCGAGAGAGAAGGAGAACAATATCTACAAGCATTCCTCTTGCTAAAAATATAATTGTAGGAAACATTGACTCCCAAATACAATCAATCCCTAACATTCATGCTTTAGTGCTTCTTGAGTCACAGTCTTTTCTTTCAGGATGGAAGAACATTTACCTTGGGGACAACAAGTTGGTCCTCTGGATATTCCTTTGTCACATGCATGATTTACCCAAAGGAAATATGAAGAATTTCTTGAAATTATGGGATGATGGAAAAGTCACCCAGATGAACACATCATCGCATTCCTTGTAGCATGCAGGATACTTGGAGTTGAACATGAAGATTTTTTTGTCAGACCCTTTATGGAGACCTTACAAGATAATGTTGATGATTGGTTCTATCACCTTCTAGATGACACCATAACTAATTATACTACCATGAGAACCACTTTGAGAATCATTTCAAACCTGCTGAGGATGTGCATGCTCTCCTTTCTCAAATTTCTCAGATAAAGAAAGAACCATATGATCCCATGCAAGAATTTGTGGCCAAATTCAACAAATTGGTAAGTAATATCCCAACAACTACCCACCCAATCGATCAAATCCAAAAGTGTTTCTTCCTAAATACTCAATTACGAAGTAAGATATGCTTTGAGAAGATATAACCTTTTACTACTGGATGTTGATCAACACTTGGCTATAAGTGTTGAGGATGATTTGATAATGTCTATAAAATTAAAAAAAAGATCCCCATAAATCCAAAGCTTCTCCTTTAGGAAGCAACTCGATTAACTAGTACATAAGCTAGAAAATGATCTCATAGATATAAAAATAATTAGCTCGAATAATCCTTACAAGGATATCCCGAGGAAGAATTTTTAGCCTCATAATCACATAAATTGGCAATTGAAGAACCACCCCTCAAAGTCCCGGTTAATATGACATACGAAGTTCATGAACCAGATGATGAGATAGAAGTTGAAGAATATGAGGAAATTGAAGATGAAATGGGTGGGGAGCAAGAAGAAGTGGATGATTATAAAGTCAAATTTCTCACCATTGAAGGTATTGATGAAGATGATTATGATGAAGTTGGAAAACATGAAAAATGAGTCATATGCTATCATGACTAGTAAAAAATGAATAATAAGAAATAAGTGGTGTAGCTCACATGGAAATCCAAAGAAGTACCGACTACTATATCGGTCATTACAAAAGGAGGAGCACCTATCGACCATCTCCACTTAGAAGCTAGGCCATGCTAGTGTTCCTTCTAATTTTTCACCTATACCTAAAGCAAATGAATATTTACACCCTATATCCAAAACAACCTCAAAAAAAAAAGTAGATGTCCCATCCTCTTTTGGATCATTTGGCATAATTGATCATATAAAAAAAAAAAAGATCTAGATTTTAGAAGCCGAGTTCTATTAGATGCACCTTGATGCCTTTTCCTAGGTTGTCAAGCTCATCAAATCCAAACCCAATTCGCACCTACCACTTCAAAGGTTTGTTACCTACTCTTTCCTCTTCACCTAAAAAAAATTTCATGGCTACAACACTTTCTACAATTGAAAAAATTGAGCCCTTCTATGTCACATTACTTATAGCTGGCCATAGACTCAGTAATTATGTCATTGATTCAGAACATCAGATAATGTGATGCCAACTAAAGTTTCTCATGCTTTAGGCTTGAACTTGATATGCAACTTTTTGGCTCATGTTATTCTATGGAAAGTAAGGAGGTGTCATTGGTAGGAAGGATCAAAGATGCACAAGTTTCCTTTTGTTTCTTTCCCAGAGAAAAGAGTCAAGGCCACCATTTTAGTAGTAGATATTCCCCCATCTTACGGTATGTTGCTAAGTAGAAATTTCTGCAAAGAAGTAGGAGGAGAAATTTAGATGGATTGGTCACACTCCCTCATTCAGGTGAATGGGAAAGTTAAAAAAATATTACCTAAAAAATGAGCTAAGTATATTGTGTAGGAAATAGATGACCCTAAAGAAAAAATTTTCTATGAAGACAAGGGTCATGGTAATTACACGATCATGTCCGAAAATGAGGTGAAGGCCCTGAAGGTGTGAAAAATGATCCTAATGGTGTCTAGATTCTTGAATTTGATGGTAGTTTCTCATCAGCTAATTTTGGGGTAGGTGTGGTTTTGTCATCCCCTAAAAAATGTCTTATCCTTTCTCCTATAAGCTTCAATTTGAGAACACAAATAATACAATAGAATATGAAGCTCTTCTTTTAGGATTGGAAATGGCAAGGGAAATGGGAATTAAGAATCTTTGTGCACATGAGGAGATGCAGAGCTCATTGTCAAACAAGTTAGAGGGATTTTCTAGGTTAAAAACAAGAGACTAAAGCATTATAGAAACCTTGTGTGGGATTCAATTGAATTATTGGATGCCTTTTCCATCAAAGTTGTGCCAGAGAAAAGAACACTAGAGCTGATGCTTTGGCTATCTCAGGATCCTTGTTGATCCCTCATCCTGACTTTTCTCAAGAAAAGTTTACAATTGAGATGATACATAGGCCAAGTGTGCCGGATAATGTGAACAATTGGCAAGTATTTAATGATGATCAACATTTTCTCTCTTTCCTTGAGCTTAAAGATAATTTTAGTCAGCTATACTTTGAAGGAAGTGAAGCTCCTCCTCATGAGTCTCGTGCCATCTATAGAAGAAGGAGTTAAAGAAGAATCCAAAAATGATGGTTGTATCAGACTAAAAGGTAACAAGATTCCCAAGGGATTAGTGAGCCTATAAGATTTTTTGAAAAACATGACATGTATATTAAGTCAAAGGTATCACATGGAGTTCATCAATCAACAAAGTATGAAAAGATCAACATTGGGAGTAAGGAAGAACCCAAAGCTTGTCAACATTGGAAAATGCTATACACAGGAGGAAATGAACAAAATGATAGGCTTATTAAGAAGGTATGTAGATTTACTTGCCTATTCATATGATGATTTGAAATCTTTTAAACCAAGAGAGATGTAACATTACATTCCTCTAAAACTAGGGATCAAACCTTTCTGATAGAAACAAAGACTATATAATCCTAAGATTGCAGATACCATTTACCAAGAGATTCAAAAGCTATTAAAATCAAGATAATTTTTCCTATTCATCCATCGGCTTGGTTGGCCAACATTGTGCTCGGTAATAAAAAAGAGTGGTGAAATCGAATTTGTGTGGATTTATGAAATTTGAATTAGGCCTCCCTTAAAGATAATTATCCGCTCCCCATGGTGGATCAAATCCTACAAGTTGTTATCAACATTGAAATTATATCTATATTGGACAATTTCTCGGGATATAACTAGATTGAAGTTGATGTTCTAGATCAGCAAAAAATAGCCTTCACAACTCCATGGGGTAATTTTTCTTATAAAAGGATGCCTTTCGGTTTGATTAATCTTGGTGCCACTTTACAAAAGGAAATGGATTTGGCCTTCAATGCCTTGAAAGGAAAATGTATTGTTGTGAATCTCAATGATTTAATTGTCTTCTCTAAATGAAGGGAAGACCATTTCCAAAATCTTGAAGCTATTCACAAGAAGTGCAAGGAGCATGAGATATGTCCGAACCCAAAGAAGTATATATTTGGTGTCACTGAAGGAAAGTTTCTTGGGAATATCATTTCCAAAGAAGGAACTAGGATATATCAAGAGAGAGCTTAGGCTATTCAATAAATATCCCTCCCCATGAGTAAAAAGGTGTGCATTCTTTCTTCGAAAAGATAAACTTTCTAAGAATATTTATACCCGATTTCACAAAATTAACTATGAGTATAGCCTAGATGATGAAAGGAAAGAAATCATTTTTGGACACGAGAAGGAAAATAATATTTTGAAAATGTCAAAAAGTAATCACGGGACCCCAACTCTTTCTTGTCTAATTTTGAGAAAGAATTCTTAATCTATTGCCATCCCACCGAGAATATTTGGCTACTTTTCATCACAGAAAAATCATTAGGGTTGTGAATTACGTACTACTTTTATGAGTTATGTTTTGAAATATCATGAACTAAATATACACAAATGGAGAAGCATGATTTTTTTAGTGTCAAGGAAGTCAAGCAATTCTATTTCTATATCCTCGATTCTCACTTAGTTATCTTTGTGTTTGATACAACTATTAAATCGATTCTTACACAACAAGAGTTTGGGACTAAAAGAAGAAATTGGGTGGTAAAAGTGAAAGAGTATGATATAGACATTAGGCCAACTAAGTTATTCTGAGGCAAGGGACTTTGTGAATTGATCGCTAAAGGTGGTAAAAGTGATCCACTCCAAGAAGACATAAATATACACATTGTTCTTTTTATTAGTTCAATTGATGAATGATATGCTTTGATATTGCCCATTTCCGACTTATAGAGAATCCCCTCTCATGAATGATAAATAAAAGAGATCCATTAAGTTGAGGTTTGCACAGTATGTACTTTGGGACAATTCCTTGTTCAAAAGAGGGATTGATGGAAGATTTATTAGATGTGTGGATAAAGAACAACATAAGAGGTTGCTTAGAGCATTTCATGATCAAGCCTGTGGGGGCCATTTTTCATCTATCATGTGACTACACACAAAATGACTTTGTAGGATATTCTTGGCCAACCATGTTTTGAGATGCTACAAATGGATAGGAAAATATGAAGCTTGCCAAAATTTTGTGGGAAGGCCCAAGCTAGCCACTTTACCACTCAAACTAGTAGTGATAGAGGAACCTTTTCAACAATAGGTACTAGAATTTGTAGGTACCCTTAACCCACATTCCAGTGCTAGACACACTCATGTGATAACTTTCATTGAATACTTCACTAAGTGGGTGGAAGCCATTCTGATGAAGATTACAAATTTTAAAGTGGTATGCAACTTTATCAAGGAAAACATCCTGATTAGATTTGGAGTCCCACGAAAAATTTTCATTGATAACGCTCCCAAATTTTCTTCTTATGAGTTAATGGATTTTGTTACGGGTATGGAATTTCCCTTACACATTCTTTTGATTAATATCCATAAGGAAACAGATAGGAAGAATCAACAAATGAGAATTTAGTAACCATCATTGAAAGCTTGTCAATGAATCTCAAAGGAATTGGCATAAGAAGATTTATGATGCTATTTGGGAAGATAAAATCACACCCAAAAGGTAAAATAGGATCTCTCCTTTCCAAGTTGTGTATGGAACCGATGCTCAGCTACCAATGACTATGGAACCGCCAACCTTGTAGTTGATGAAAGCCATTGAAGACTCAAAATTCAACAGTGCTTTTGAGAAGAGAATCATGTACCTACAAAGTTAGAAGAACAAAATTTTCAAGTGGTGGATAAGATTATTGCACACTAGCAAAGAGGGTGAAATAAATTTTTTGATAAGAAAGCCAAACCCATAGACTTCTAGGTTGGAGACATTAGTCTTCTTTAGGACAAGAGGTGGCAAGAACCCCAGGGAAATCATGGTAAGTTCGATTATCTCTAGCTTGGTCCTTTCAAAATTAGACACTTTATAGATAAAATTCATTTTATTTGAGCTATATCGATGGAACCTCTCTTCACTACCATATAGTGGTCAATATATGAAATTTTTTTAGTCCTAAGTGACTACGCAATCCTTTTGTACAATTTTTGTAGTTCATGTTTTCGGTATTTGTGTTTGTGTTTCTTTGTGCATGTCTTATGTATTGTCCCTATCTTGAATCTATTCCCCAATGGTCTTGGCTTGGGATTTTACCATAATTTATAGAGTTCTCGATCCTACCTTGATCTCTTTTTTCTAAGATAGTTCATCCCTAGAAAGAGCCAAAGCAAGATTATTGTAACCTTCCCAAAAACTATGTACTTTTCCTGGGATTTTAAATTTTTTTGGTAGGATGACTATTAAGAGGTCCTTGTGAAAGTCCATGATGAAAGATATATTTTTAAATAGTTAGTATTTTTCTTGAACTTTGAGTTTTTGGAACTTTTCCTTTGTTGTGCAGAATTTGGGTTATGATGTACCTCGCATCCTAAGTTCCATCGAGCTCATAGTATTGATGAAGTGCATGTTATCTCTATTCCACCACTGCCATTCTAATTATTGATGAAGTGCATGTTATCAAAGACATCCATAAACATGCCACATATGGGAAGGAAATGGAGGCCTTAGTTGATGACATGATAATCATAAGATTAAATTTCATTGAATAAGCATATAAAGCATATGCTAGAATTGCTAAAATTCAGCTGAAGTTTACCACAAAACTCAATGGTTTCGATAGAGAGTTGAAATTATGGAGTGAATGTATCAAGTATATTCAGTTGATGAGTGATACAGATGTACAAATCCTCCTGGAAAATAAAGTATTCAATGATGCAAAGTTGAATTTTTCCAAGAAATGGGTTTTTAGTATTGATTGGAAAATAAAGGTTCTTGAAGAAGCCATTGGAGAACTCAGAACATGTTGCAAAAGGGAGAAGATTTTAAAGCTTGTGTCACATCTACCTTCTAGGATATTCATTGCCATATTTTCAAGGAGAACTCTGGAGATAAATTCACGGTTTAGGAAATCAAATCTCAGTTCAAGGAATTTGTTAGAGAAGACTGTTCAAACAAGACACTATGTCCAAAGAGAAGATGAAATAAATTTGTACACTTCAGAAAACCATCATAGATGCAAATAAATTTGTACACTTGAGAAAACCATCATAGATGCTAACAAGGAGTTCAAAAAAATGTAGAGTTTGGAAAACAAATGGAGAAGTGTCTGGGTAGTTGGACTCATATGACTGCTAACACAACTATTCCCAAGATTAAATTTCAGAGGCATGAACATAACAGAAGCTTCAAGAGATTTAGAAGCCAAGTTATTAAGGAAAAGAGTGTTACAAGTATTCCTCTGAGTTCCCAACTCCTAGCTCATAGTCCCTTCTTTTAGGTTGATATATCTAATTAAGATGGTTGTTAATCTTCTAATACATAAATTATAGGTATAAAAGACCATTGAATATTATAATGCTTAATTAGATATTAATCTTTTGATTAAAAGAAGGGGAACTGAAAAGACATTATTGTAACCATCTTAAAAGGATATGTAAGGAAATTTTCTTACCATTTGAGAGGATGGATTCTGATGTTTGAAAAGTGAAAATACTGAATTAATAGCAATACTGAGAAGAAGTTATTTCTTTCCTTGAATTTAATCTATCTGTTCTCTCCTTTTTTGAGCACCACAAATCATTATATGTTTGAATAGGAAAATTTGTGTTCTCACAGTTGATGTTGTATTTCAAAGTTTGTATTTATTGATTTATTGTCCTGTATTCAAATGGGAATGATCTAATCTTTTACTTTCATGGATGCACTAGTATGATATTATTATATATCTCTATATTTGAATGTGTTGTTTTCTTCTCTTCTTTGAAATCGTTGGTTGATATGTATCCTTTATTTTTGTATTAAGAATATTATGGGATGGAGACATTCAAAGAATCAAAATCCTCACTTTTAAATTGAGAATGTGTATATTTATGAATAAGTAGTATTTTCCTATTTTTATGTGTTCAATAAGGGATCCTCTCACGACAAAGAGGAGGAACTTTTGTCCCCGACATTGCTTGTTCCAAAGATCTTATTTAACAACCAAAAACCCTCTTTGAATTTAATTGATTAATCCCTATTAATTAATTAAATGCACATCACCTGAATCATATATACTCAACATTAATTAATTAATTAAATAATCACGCCTTCACTAACTTCCCTTATTGGAATGCTTTCATTCCAGATATTCACCCCTATTTTCTCTACGCTTTTTTAACCTATCTCCTTTGCCAACTCACCTATACCTCACCCCAAAAAAATATTTTCCCGACTAATGATTTAAAGAATTTGGCCACTCCAAAAAGACAAGGAATCATGTAAAAGTAAGGAAAATATCCCATTGGGGAAAGTTTCCTCATGATCGGCGGTGACATAGCCCAGTTGTCGTTGACCCTATAAAGCCAAGTGATTTATTGCTATTATTAATTCTAGTCAAAAAAATCTGGAAGCCCTTATGCACCTCTCGGACCTCCCGCAACGTGCATGTGCCAATTGAGATCGACATTTTTGTGATATTTTCATTGTTTTAAGTAGCTTTAATTGGATTTATCATATTATCTTGTATTTTTTGTATATAACCTTTTGTAGGTCTAGAGAATTAGCAATAGAGCTCATAGCTTCATCACCAAATTCTTTTTGTAAATCCATTCTTACAGGTTGATCATCTGGCTTGCCTTCCCTCGTTTTATCCATCCTGTCATAGTCAATTATCGACCCTATCAGTCAACGTCGACTCGGCCTCAATGACCCCCGATTTCTATTCCGAGATCCATCCTAAGCCCCTACATGTGCTTATTCTTTGTTCTAGTATACTAATCCCTCATCCAGATCCTTTGTCATAGAAAAATGAACCTATTTGGAGCCCATTCTCTCACAACTAGGGTTCTTGGTTTCAATCCTTCCCCATCAACCTCGTACTTTGTTGTTTCTCCTGGTTTTTGTTTCTTCATATCTCTTTTGAAAATAGATCCCAACATCTTCAGAATTTGAAGCTACCCGATTGCACTCAGTCCTACATAGTGTGCATAATTCTCTCATTTTCCTGATCCATCCTCCTAGGTCACCGTCAACGTGCCTCTTCATAGTTTGGATCACCGTCGACCCATACTAGGTACATTTATCCTTAAGTTGTTTAATCATATCAATATCTAAAATAATCAATATTTCTTTCAGATTCGGTATTCTTTCAGTCTCGCATATTATCGTATATATTTTTGTTTACATCTCTTTATTTAACAACGGGGCTTAACATCTACCGAGAAGTTAACACTTCTCGAGTCCTCTTTATCAGAAACCACCACTCCACTCATCTAATCAAAATCATTTTTAGTATTATTTCCAGGTTTCATCTCGATTTGCAACAGAAGGATCCAACATCATCTTGCACTGTATCATCATACATATGTGGTAACATAAACCCTCCAACACTTTTGAGATGTGTGTGATTTCTTTATTAACTAGTTCTTTTTATTAATAATGAACAAGAAAATATAATAATAAATATCCTCTTTGCATTTCCATTCTCTCTTGAGGTTGTATCTAGCACTGTGCATGAGCCATCTCCATCTATTAGTTCCTCTTCTCCTACCATTTCATCTCTTCCTATCACTTCAACTACACCTATTAGTTCATCTTCTTCTATCATCATCTCTCCATCGACCACTTCACCTCCTAGGGATAATTTGATGCCAATCCTAACATCATAATATCCTTTATCTTCTCTTGATGTCTGTATGATTACTCGTAATTCCAAGCTACAACCACTTAATAAATTATTTCGTATTATACTATTCCTTCAAAATATATCTTATCTCTCATGCATGATGTGGGTCACTTACAATCTCGGGTTTCAATCACCCACTATAGAAAGTAGGGCTTAATATGCTTCCATTGGTAATAACTCATTACATGGTAACCCTATTCTTAAGAAGATTCATAACTTTGCATTTCCTAAGGACTTTACATGCCTACATTCACATGTTTTGATGGTACTAGTGACCCTCATTTACATCTACGTGATTATCACATGGCTATGGCTTCCCATTATAATGATGGATTATTGCTTAAGGAATTTCAACATAGTCTTACTGATTATGCCTTATAATGGTATACTACTATAACATTTGGGTTTGTTAGCACTTACTATGACATGGAAGATGATTTTCTCTATCGCTTTATCATAAAAATGGCTCTAGAGTTACTTATGATCATCTTTCTACTTTACATCATGTCACATCGAACATATCATGGATTATATCTTACGATTAAATACTTGTATGCATATATTAGTATTCCAGTCTATCGATCTAGAAAAGAAATTTATTTTATGCCGTGGTTTGATTCTCATACTCAAGCAAATATTGTAATATGACACATGTGATTCATTCATAATTTTTTTGCTATAAAGTCATTGACCTATAATAATAACTTCTCATGACACATGTTATCGATCCTCCACTTCTTGCTACTACCGCTATATCATCTAGTTCTTCTCCATTACCATCAGTTGAGCCTTCTAAAAGATATCCATCTCTGTCTAGAAAGAAATCTCAACCTAATATATCACAAAAGCATCCTTCTTCTTCTACTCGCAACAAGATACATCTCCATCTACTCCATTTGTTTCAAGTGAGCCATTGCACTTCTCTCATCACGCTCGACCACATGATGTGTTGCATACATTATTTGAAAAGCATTTAATCCTTATACCCTCTAACCAACATCATCCAAAACATTTTCTATAACATCACTATGATCAACCCTATTGTAATTATCATCGTATCAATGGCCATAGGGATAATGATTATTTCTCCATTCATGATAGATCAAAACAATTAGAAGATAAGAGAATAATTTCCTTTGGCTCTCGCTCACATGAGCAGTCTATATCTCCTCTATCTTGTTAGCAAGTTACTAATCTAGTTGAGTTGTCTCTTTTATATGGTGCTAAGTTCATTGTTCTTTAGTTGCCATAGGTTATCACTCATGCGCAATTTCCACCATGTCCATCCATCATTGTACGATCACATCCATCACATCCACTTCATCCATACCATCCACTAAATCATGTTACTACTTCACATTGGCTTCAAAACCCTTGGTATTCACACATCCCACCACTGTTGCACATGATATTTAGTTTGGTTCATATAGCACATGTTGCTTTCATACCACATGCTTCCACCACTTCGCGCTGCCTTGGTATTTAGTAAGTGATTGCTATCACCTTACCCCCCAATGAAAAACTTGTGTTCTTATAGTTCTTAAATGAGTGTTGAGGGGTTTTTACAATAATAACCTCTTTTTACATGCTTCATCGATTCATCTCACACACTCTATCAAATCATTTCCCGATGATGAACTCTTTCTTCATGTGGTTCATTCTGACTGCAGAGGGTCTTATATAAATGAACCTCATCATCTATGCACTAGGGGCATTGCTAATATTTCCCTATCTCCATCCTACTAATGTGTGAAAATATCATACAATTATACATAATAATATCATCCATCACAATACTACTTACGCAATAAAATTACATACATCATCTATCATTGTAAACACTATATCATTTTGTTTATCATCATCTACATTGTATTAAAAATATAAATAAAAAAACATGAAAAATATCCAACACATTAAATACATTACAAAAATAATCACTGGATCATACATCACCAATCACATAATGACATCAATACACATCAAAATCAACCATCATATGCCAATAAATATGTGCATATATATCGTTACAATAATCATTACAAAAAAATCTCATCACTGGGGGAAACTCCCCTACATCATATAAAACAATATAAATCAAATCTCATCATCACTATCACTCTTTGGTAGTACAAGATCTCTAGAAGTTGACGCCTCATGACTAACTTTGTACCACTTGTATCAGCTTCAATATCTCTCTACTTACCTTTATAGTAGTGTAACCTATGTACAATGCTATGAAAACTACCTAGCTCGGCCCTCCATAGGACTTTAGTGTCTCTAACCCACACATATGGCTCTAGGGCACATCCTTGGTGATACCAAACTGCATTGTCTCGATACCCTCTCCACATGTAATAACTTAGTCACCCCCGGAAACCGATCCTCCCAACACACATCCTCCGTATGCATCATAGCTCCACAATATCCCATGGCCATCCTCCATAGTCTCAGTATGTCCTTCATATCATTGTCTCGGGACCCATCTAATCTATCAATTCTCTATAGGTGTCGCATTCATCTTCCTCCCACGTAGGAAAATCCATCTCCTAGAAAATATGTCCGGACTAGCCCAATCTTCATGCGGATGACCAACTAGCCTCAAGATTGCTATATGCTTATAGGACCATACATGCAATAACGTAGTAGCTCCAATCCCACCTCCACACTCTTCACATGAAAATATGTAGATATATCTATACATGTGGGCTAGCACACATCATGCCCATGCATATCATGTACTCTCCTCCTCTATGTGATGGAAAATATCATGCATCTTATATAAGATGCTTAGACCACCTTCCTCTAATGCTATTAAAGAAGAAATAACCACAACTATAAACTTTTGCAAGTAAGGAACCCCGATCTCAAAATAACATCCAAGATAATATGGGCCTCGACAGGTACTCAAGTCCCCACAAAATACCACCTAGTAGCTCTCATCTGTCTCTCCATATCCTCCACTTATATGACATGTACCCTCTCAAAAATAACTAGTAATCGTAGTATGTGATATACATCCTCTAATGCGACTATCATCTCACCAAGTAGGTAACCAAAATATACAAGTTTCCGCACACCATCTCTCACATAATGCTATCAACATAGGCATATTATGGGGCACATCCCCCATCCGTGCTATGTTCCACAAGTGGAACGGACCATAACCTCCTAATCATCATTTGACAAACCCAACCTAAGTAATTTAATCTAGCAAAGACCACCGTGGAACTGCCTCGAATGGATATCCCTCTACAAAGCACAAAACAACACCAAAAATGGCATTAAAAACCTTATGAATACACACATTCTCACTTACGACATTACTATACAACAAAACTCAGATTTTCACCACTCTGGATTGAATTAAAAATCTATGGACATAGGTTCTCAGAAGCAAGACTGGGTTTCCCAAGAGTAGGACACTAGTAAAAGGAATCATAACCAAATTGTACTAAGCCAAGAACTCGGATGCTACTCAAACACCATGTTCAATAAGATAACATCAATTTACTAGAATAACTTTAATAAAACTTTGTAAAAAAATGAGCAACAACATCATATATTATTATGGAACTCAATGAAATATAATGAGAATGGTCCTTGCTTAGATAGATAAGAAATAACAATCTAAGAACCAAATCAAGGTCGTAGATCAAGCCATAAATCAAGGAAAAACTAGTCATCAAATAACTAGTCAAGACCATAGATTTAGGAAAGAACTAGACATAAAGGATCTATTCAACATCATAGATCAAGGAAAGCACTAGTCAAAACCATATATCAAGGAAAGAACTTTACCTAACAACTAGATAATATCCCCATAGTATCTAAATAAATAAAAAGAAATACCCACACACATAAGTGGGTGAGAATAAATACAATAAAGATAAATAAAGTACCTAGGTGAACATGAGCTAAGGTAAATACCTACTCTAATACCCCCCTCAAGTGAAGCTAGGGGCCCAAAATAAAAGTGGCATATCCACAGTATGAGTCTCGATAACTAGGCTTGATGAGGTACTCATGTACAATATATCCATGAAGAAATCTCGAACCAAAAGAAGGAAAGAATCCTGCTAAAAGGAAAGAGAAAGAAGAAGAAAGAAGATATTATCACAAACACCCCCCAAGAACAACTTCCAAAAACCCAAGCATGTCATGCAACTAAAGGTAGAAAGGTGATGCAAAAGGATTTGTAAAGATGTCTCGCAACTTGTTCTTTGAGTCATAATGTACTATAAGAAAAGAACTCCATCCTGAATGTATTAATGAATGAAGTGGATGTGTATCTCAATATGCTTTGTCCACTTGTGCTCAAATAGGTTGTGAGAAATGTGAATTACACTTTCGTTGTCACACCAAAGTACAGTCGGTGAATCCCATGGGAATCCAAAATCTGTCAATAATTGTCGAAGCTAAAGAATCTCGCTAACTTGTCATGTAATCTCTACCTGTAATCTACCTATGAAGATGAAAGTGCAATAGCCTGTTACTTTTTGCACACCCAAACAAATAGAGAAAAACAAAACAAAAAATATAGGAAAAATGGAATGCCTATCATCAATAGAACTCCCGCCTAATCGAATATGTATATCCAACCAACCGAGTAGAAAACCTAGTATAGTGTAGGCCAAAGTGGGAAGTGCCCTGCAAATAGTGCAAAATCCTTTTAGCAACCTCGTTAGTGAATACTATGAAGAGAATTTTCAAACCTAGACACAATCCCTACTACAAATTAAATATTAGGGAGAGTATGGGTCAATTACATAAGACTTCCAACCAAATGATTATACAAAGTAGGATCACATAGTGGAGTGGTACATGTGGAAGTAAGAGTAACCCCATACTGAAAAGGAGATGGAATTGGCTTGCAATCAACCATATCAAAGTGTTGAAGAAGATCATGGGTGTACTTTTATTGACTCAAATGAATGCCTAAATCTGTATGAGAAATCTACAAACCAAGGAAATAATGCAATAACCCAATATATGTCATGTTAAACTATGTAGAAAGAGCCAACTAAATAGTCCGAATGTGTGAAGAAGAACTGTCAAGTAAGTAATAGATCATCAACATAAAATAAAAGTATAACAATATCCTCACCAACATGATGTAGATATATTATATGATTGAAGTGGAAACGAATAAAACCATTAGATAGAAGAAAAAAATCTATCTTCTAATACCAAGCCCGAGGGGCTTGTTTGAGACCTTAGAGAGACCTTCGAGTCCACAAACAAGAGAAGAATCTTGAAAAATCCGTCATGTTGCTCCATGTATATTTCTTCTTGTAAATATCCATGCAAGAAGACACTCTTCACGCCCATCCGGTATACTGGCCACCCATATGATGCAACAATAGAAAGTACAAGGCATACATAATATATCTTGGCAATGGGTGTAAAAGTCTCGAGTAATCAATACCCTTAACTTGTGAAAACCCTTCGTAATAAGAAAATAATTATACTTGTCAATGGACCCATCACCGTGTATTTGGTTTGCTATACCCACTTACACCTAACCATATTTCTTCCTTTAGGAAGAGATGCCAAATCCCTAGTATGATTCTTCATCAAAGAAGAATACTCTGTTGCCATCACATCATACCACTCCTATATCCCATGAGCCTTTGAAAAGGACTGTACATCCTTAGAAACTACTCGACATAAAATTTTAGAACCTATAGAATGTGTGAAATGATGCCTAGTGGGTGGAAGATCCCGTATGAAAGGTGTTGCCTCAAAAGCGTAGTACGAGCCCACTTAGGCATAGTGAAAACATCAGCGGGAATAAGATACTCAAGGACATCTATAACCTCCTCATAAACATCCTCAAAGAAATTATCCTCAAGATGATATGAATAAGGAGGCATGAAAGACGATGAAGAATAATGAGGAGTGAAACGCTCATCAAACTAAACATGTGTTTGAAAAAGAACGTCATGAGTATTAAGATCTAAAATTTGATAAGATCTCATGTCCTCACAATACCCTACAAAGATAAAGGTTTTCTCTTCTTATCCAAATATTTCCTTGTTTTTATTTAGCACGAGAGGCCCAAGCATGGCTCCTAAAGAATCAAAAAAATGAGAAATCGGCTTAGTGTTAGACCAAGCTTCCTCTCGGAGGAAAATTCTCAAGTTCTTTGTGTGGTGTACGATTTTGAATGTAGTTAACACAATTAATCGCTTCCACCCAGTAGATAGGAGGTAAATCTCTAGAATGCATTATATAGTTAGCCATTTCCTTAAAAGTTATATTCTTCCGTTTTGCTTAGACATTTTTTTGTGGAGTATGAGGAACAAAATGTTGGTGAATAATGCCTTGAGTTTCTAAAAATTCAGAAAATTCATTACTAAAGTACTCCCCCATTATCGTGTGAAGGTTCTTTATGCAACTAAAAGATTATTTCTCGACCAAATCCTTGAAGAATTTAATGTGTGAAATAAAATCACTTTTGTACTTGAGAAAATAAACCCAAGAAAACCTTGAGAAATTATCAATAAAGGTAAGTGTATACTTAGCTCCATTGAAAGAGGGGGTAGGAAAAACCATCAAGTCACTATGCACAAGCTCAAGTGGTGAAGAATATCTCTTAGAAAAATTCTTAGAGAAGGTTCTTGGTGTTGTTTCCCTATGCAAAGCCATGAAAAACTCCTCAATAATTGATATGTCCAAATCTCTCATCCCAAAGCTTACTCTATCAATCAACATGAGAAACCAATCTTGTCCCTATAGAGGAAGTGTCATAAAACCCTCAAAGTGCTATAGTCTAGAACTATGATCAACAATACCTTGAGAAACAAGTGAATAAGGACCCAACAAAGTTCATACTTCTACCCCATGTGGTGTAAAAGTCATTTTTTCCCTTGACCAAAATGAAAAATTTGATATACGTAAAGAAAATTTCTAGTGATGTTAGGAACATATAGTGCATCTTGGATATTGCCACTGTTGGTGCCAATACTCAGTTTGCATGGTGTGCCCTAAATTTTTATATATCCAAATCTGCTCACAAACGTTTCATTGGTCGATTTGGTGGTCTACATTTCTCCCTCCTATTTGAATGCTTTGAAAATGCCCATAATGTTATTGTTTTGCCCTAATTTGAAAACAAAATCCATGTATGCCCCTTTTCGTGCCTTAGTTTTTTCATTTTTGGGCTGTGTTGTTTCTCCTTCGCCGAATCATGCAAAAACTTGAAATTATTTGAATCCCATTTTTGTGCAAGTGTTTTCCTGATCCCAAGGTCAAAAATAATGTTAAATCATGATTCAATTGGTTTAAGATCAAGAACTCTGCCATCCTTGTGAAAAATTTGATTTCTAGGGCATCCTCTATATTTTTGGCATTTTGACGGTCATACGGGCATATTATACCCATCAAATTTATCATCATAACATTATTACAATGTGGCACATTGTGATTGGCTAGAGGAATGGTGGGTGGCGGGCTTGCCTTAGAAATTTTTCTTCCATTTTGTAAAATTTTCTAAGTTAAATTTTTGCCCAAAGGACCGCAACGAATGGCAGGTGGCCACGTGTCCTGGAGAAGTTGGCATGGAAGGGCGGAGGTTTTGAGAAATTTGAAGTTTTTAACTTCAAAAATTTAGAGTTAAAAATTTGAGCCGAAGCTCGCCAAAAATCACGAGGCAACATGTGGCCTTGAGAAGAAGTCAATATGAGGGGTTGGAAGGTTTTGTAATGGTTTTGAAGTTTTAACTTCAAATGGTATAAAGTAAGTTTTGGGCCAAGGGTCCACCAGAAATGAGAAGTGGACATGTGTCTGGGAATGTAAAAGTAATGCAAAGGGATTGATGGAAAATTTTATGAAATTTGTGCTGCTCCAATCTAGAGCCAACACGTGTCCCAAATGGAAAATGGGGAAGTGCAGGCTCGGGAAAAGTTTGAAATTTTAAAAATTATGGGGAAGTCTTGTGGCAAAGTGAGGGCTTGGACTGTGGTTCATTTTAAGAGAGGTCCTAGAAGTCGAGGTGGAGAATACGGCGGAACCGATTTCAGGAAGGTGAATTTTTTGGGGTTGTATGAAAAACTTTCGCCCGATTATCAAGCACTACTGAGAATGCGCGGACGGGAGAGACACATGTCGCGTGTCAAAAAAATGGGTGAGCGTGGGACCTTAGTGACGCGCTTCAATGAAATTAGTGAGCGCGTCAAAAAACGCCTATTGACGCGAAGCGGACCGAGGGTGCTAAAATTTTCCCGCTTGGACCCGCAGCAAATTGGAGAGTGCCACGTGGCGAGGAAGAGAGTGGGTGTTTGGGCTTGGAGAATTATGAGCAAAATTTCCCTTTTTTGAAAAAGTGTCAAAATTCATAAAATTGGCCCACGGTTTTTAGTGGGGCCCACAGGTGGACACGTGGCGGGCCAGGAGGCAGGTGGGGAAATTTTGCAAAATTTTCCAAAATTTGAAAAAGGTCGCAAATACATTTTTAAAGATGGGAGCCTGATCCAATCATGTTTTGACATGTGTCCTACCTTGTCTAGAGTCAAAAAGGGTATCTTTGAACATATTCGTGGATCTCATCTACCACGTGGAAAGAGGACATTTAATGTCGATACAAAATCGGCATTCTTGTGTAATTTCATTTTTGGCTACCATGGGAGCTCCAAGGAGCTTGGAAATCACATTTCTTCATCAAATTTCATCAAATTTTATATGATTTCGCATCCTCTCAACCTTCTGAGTGCAATGGAACTATTTTCATGTCCTAATTTGATGATCTACGGTGGATTTGATATAATTTTTCCCTAGCCCGTGAAAAAATGTGAAAAGTAAAAATCAAAGGTTGCAGAGGTAAAAATTGAAAAGGTAAAAGGTGAGGAATGATTGCTAAAGCATGTTGGCATGCCTGAATGACAAAAACATGACCCTGGGATGGATAAGGATTTGAATTTATGTAATATTTTAAAATTTTATGCATCCCTGGCAACCTGCGAACAATTTTCGAGTTTGATGTCATTTTCATGGAATCATGAGGGGTTCTTGTAACAAATTTGATCCCTTAAGCATATTATTTGCTTGGGAAGGAAGACTCCATGATGGCATAAGGTATATCATGCATTTTTGGAAAAATTTTAGAGGAGAGAGAGGAGGGAAAAGGGCGTAGAATTTTTCAAGGAAGAAGCCCATTTTCTCTGAGAAAACTACCTGAGAGCCATTTTCAATTCCATATTGCATCAGATTTCATCATGTTGAGTTGGTTTTAGTTTTAAAGCCATCAGTAAGCTCTGAGATTTTCTCATGACATTCCCCTGCTGATGTATTTGATCAATTTTTTGGATTATTTGGTGTTATCTCTTGGCAAAATTTGCATATGCTTATGTTTCAGAATGATGTCAATTTGTGTTTCTTACTCATGTTGCAATCTTATGTTTAGGATCTCTTTGATCATATAGGGTCTCATTTCTTGTTGATGGTTCAATGGCATTTGTAATCTTATATTCAGAAGAGCTTTCATCTGATAGAAGATAAACAAATTTAAAATCATTTTACTGTCCTTGAAAATTGAGATTGTTTGTAAACCTTTGGGTGCACCTTAGGTCATGATCAAATTGGGATTCCTGGATACTTTGTTGGTATTTTTCTTCAAGATTTTGTGGCAGGTTATCAAAGGTTGTGTGGAAGAGTGCAGATCTGGGCCTCCATTTGGTGCACATATCCTGGTTGAAGGAGTATTTTAAACCCATTGAAACATCTCTGTTGTTTAAGTGTTGTAGATCTCTTGCAAAGGTTCTCAAAGAAGTTGGTAATTCCTAGCTAATCTTGTCCAACATCTCCCAACAAAATTTCATTCAAACTAACTCATCCTACCCATACTACCCCTGCATTGCATTGTGTGTCAACAAAAAGAATACAATCCATTCACAAAAATGCATAAAGTATATCAAGATTTTATCATGTCTCTAAGTGACCTTAGCCTTGTCTTGAAAGCATTTCCATCATTTAGTAGTGACAACTCTTTTGAGTTTGAATAATGGATAATTGATCATGTTTTCCCAAGGCCATCTCCATACAATGTGCAAAGCATAAGGATATCTCCACCTCCTTCATCAAACAAAGGCTGCAATATAGGTTCTCTTACCTTGGTTGAAAGGCACAACCTAGAATAGTGAGGATTAGATCAAAATCCTTTTGAGGTGCTACCCACTCCTTCAAGTCTTGAGTGCTAACAAGTCAGATAGATGTGCTCCCCAGCTACAAATGACACATAAATCATTTATCTACCCTTGAGTGTCTTGTGAGATCCATGATGCTGCTTGAGTTGTGAAGGAGATTAAGTTTGGGTACCAACACGGATTGGCGCCATTTAGGAAGGTTTTGGAATTTCTTGGTGTTTTTGGAGTGTTTGAAGGGTTTGAGCATTTGCATATTCAAGTATCTGAGTTGTTGCATTCTTGAAATATTATTTTGTACTTCAGATCTGTAAGTTTTAGGCAAAAATTTCAAGCTCAGCCTGCTCTTTTGCATTTACCAGCAGTTTATACACTTTGGTTGCATAGTGATTGATTGATCTAAGAAGAAGAAGGTCTGATTTATAAGGCTATGAAAAGTTTTTTCCAGTGCTAAGATACATTTGATAACAAATTATTTTAGTGCATTCTTGCACAATTGAGGTGAAATTCCTTAGTGGCGACTCCATGCTGATTTGATTTAGAAATACTAGTGCCTTAAGATTTTATGTCATTTATTTTTGTGTTATTGATCTCTGCAAAACTAGAGGGAAGAAGATCTCTTTTCCTTAAAGACTCTGCTAAGAAATTGTTCTCAGATTTAAAAAATTCAGAGTTGGGAGGGAGAAGAGTATGGAAGGTGGTTAAAGGTTAGACATCAAGCAAAGATATAGTCATTGGTGAGAGAGATCAACCTTTGGTAGAGGACTATCACTCTTCTTCAAGTGATTTTGATTTAGGAAATCCTCTCATAAACTTGTTTTCCTCAGCTGGTGAAGGTCCTTCTCTTGGTAAGTTCCTTCTCCAATACACCTTTGTGTTTTAATTCAAGTAAAACTTCCCAAGAAAATCAAGCACTTAGAGGGTACCAGTCTTGTGAATCACATTCTTGAGCCCCAAAGATATTGCACTCCTCATCAGCTTGTTTCACCTCCAAGATCACCCCCACCAAACAATATGGCTCAGCCTAGACCTCCATTTGTTGTTAACACCTTTGGTCCTATAAATTTTAGAGGAATGGATGGTTACCCAAATGCTGTCCCACAAGATGTCAGAAATAGGTTGCCAAAATTCCAAGGTAACAATGCCATCACTGGTGATCAACATCTCAAAATTTTTGATAATATGATGGAAGATTTTGAGATAGAGTTTGAAGATGTGTATATTAAGTTGTTTATTCATACACTAGAAGAAGATGCTAGGGATTGGTACAAGGCTCTACCTGATAACTCTATTGATTCATGGATTGAAATGAAAAATGCATTTAGGTTACAATATGGTGATAGGACTGATCCTAGATTTCTTTTGTTTGAATTTGAGAATATCAAGAAGAACCCGAATGAAACAATCCATGACTTCAATACAAGATTTAACAAAACATTGAGAAGGCTTCTGTCATTTTGAGGCCTTGTGATGAATCTTGTTTGATCAAATATGTAGATGCATTTGATAAAAAGGTAGCCTATTACTTGAGAGACAAAAATCCTACAAACTTGAGGCAAGCTTTCACCATGGCACTTCAAATTGAAAATAATATTAAAGCTATTGGTAAACCACTTAAGAGGGATGGTGTGAATCTGATAAACCCTGAGAAGCCTCAAGCTAGCAAGGGTGCTGATTTAGAAGATGTTGTCAAGACTTTGGCAGGGTTGTCAAAGAAATTTCTTACAAATTAGCCCGGGCTGAGAAAGGAATTGGGAAAAGTTCACAAGGACAATAAAAGAACTCAAAACCATGATAGATTTGGAAATCATCCTAGGGGTGATCAAAGACAAGATGATAGAGGTAAAGGCTTGTTGGTGGGGGAAATAGATAACCCCAAGCACGTGAAAATAGAGTGGTGCCTGACCCTCTAACTGCAAGAGTTTGTTGTTCAAGAAATTGCTGATATGGATTGGTGTGATAGATGTTTTCTTCCTCATCCTCCATGTGAAGTGGACCAGAAAGTTGTTGAAGATGATAATGAAGATGAAATGGATGATGACATTTGTATGATGGGAAGCTCTTCAAGCTCACAACAAGCAAGCAACATCAACAGATGTGATAAGTGTAAGGACTGCTGTAACCTTTTGGGATTGCATAAAGAGGGTACCAATTCTTTCCTCCTCTCAAACTCATGAGGTAGATGTTGTTCAAGATTTTGAAATTCCTAATAATGACTTTGAATATCTAAGGGATTTAATGATCAAGAAGTATGATGGTGGTATTCCCTCGGAGGAAGATAGAAAATTGTTAATGAATGTTGTGGTTGGTCAAGAGAAAGAGTATAATACTAGAAGTAAAGTTGTTAGAGGAGCTGGTCCTCAAGCCAAGCCAAAGACACCCTTGCTCACAAGCATTCCAAAGGATAATCCTAGAAAAGAAACACTTGCCAAGAACCCTGCTATCCCATGCAAAAATATCAGTCCTCTTCATGCCCAGGCTACCAAGAATCCTTCTCCATCTAATGAATCTACTTGTGTCCCTCCCAATGTTGTCCTACCAAAGAGTGTTCCATATGATATTTCCCAAGTATTGAGTCAAATCAAAGTGAGTGTTCCCATCATTGAGTTGCTTAGAATACCCGAGCACAAGAAGAGAGCATTTGAATACTTGGGATTGAAGGAAGAAAAGAGTATACCAAGTAGAAATGTAAATGTTGTTGAGACTCCCCTTCAAATCATTGCTGGCCTTGAAACACCACCAACAAGTGGAAGATCTTGGAGAGCCACCTGAAGTATATTTGGGGACATCTTTGGTTGATTCCCAATTGAATGTTGATCCATTCTTTACAACTTTGCTCATAAAAGATAGGCTACTTCACAATTGCATGTTTGATTCCAGTGCATCATGTAATGTCATGCCTCTAGAAGTCATGAATGAGTTGGATATCAAAGTGACAACAGCATATGGGAAATGTACAACCATGGATTTAAGGGAAGTGCCGGTTGTTGGTTGTGTGAAGGGTTTAGTAGTGCAACTTGCAGCCTATCCGGGTAAGAACTTAAAACTTGATGTTGTAATTGTTGATTACCCTACCAAATGGGGTATGCTTTTGTCAAGAAAATGGGCTGCAAGTGTTGGTGGTAGTGTTCAAATGGACATGTCCTTTGCCACCATCCCCATTGAGGGTAGCCTTGTCAAACTCTATGGTGAAAAGAAGATGTTGCACTTGATTGAAGATCCCAACAATGCTTCTTATGAAGTGTTGTTTGCTGATGTAGATGCTGACAATTTCATTGGTTTTGTTGATGGAAAAGAGAACAAGATGGACAAATCAGAATGCCTTGATATGGTAGGTTCTCCATGGACATTGTTATTTGATGGAGCTTGCTCCAAATTTGGAAATGGTGCTGGTATAGTTTTGCTTTCTCCTAGTTTGGAAGAGTTTCCTTTTTCCTTCAAACTTAATTTTGAATGCACTAACAATATTACTGAGTATGAGGCATTGTTGTTGGGGTTAAGGATTGCATGGAAGTATGGAGTGAAGGATATTGTTTCCAAGGGGATTCAGAGTTGGTTGTCAAGCAAGTAAGGAAGTTATATGCCACAAAAAATCAACGTATGAAACAATATAAGCATGTTGTTTGGGACTTGATTGAAATGTTTGATTCCTTTAACATTGTTTACCATGATAGAAGTCTTAATGTTGCTATTGATAAGTTGGCAATGTTGGGTTCTAGATTTGAAAATTGCACTATTTCACCTTTTTGTGAATATAACATTGAAGTGCTAACAAGGCCAGCTATCCCGGATAATGTGAAACATTGGCAAATTTTTGATGATGATGCACAAGTGTTGAGGTTCTTACAATGCCAAGGTGAGTTTTCTAGTCAGAACATTGATTGGGAGCCAATGGTATGCATGAATGAAGGGAGAGAAACTTTGTTTGACAAGGATATTATACAATTAAAAACAAATACCATTCCTAAAGGTCTTGTTGCACTTGAATCAAATTTTAGCAATGTTGATTACATCATTAATAGGAACATGTTTGCTTCAAGGGATGTGGAAGAGCAAAACTTGGGAACCAAGGATAAACCAAGGAAGATTTGGTTGGGCAGCAATCTCAGCAAAGAGGAAAAGTAGTCCTATGCCCAACTCTTAAAGAAATATCAAGACTGCCTTGCTTGGTCTTATTCAGAGCTAAAGGCATATAGAGAAGATTTGTTCCAACATGAGATTCCTCTTGAGGCCAAGACTAAGCCATTCAGATAGAGAAAAAGGCCTATTAATCCACTTCTCTCCATGAAAATGTAGGAAGAGTTGAAGAAATTGAGAGATGGTGGTATCATTCAGCCCACTAGGTATTCATCTTGGGTTGCAAACCTTGTGCCAGTTAGAAAGAAGAATGGAGACATCAGAATTTGTGTGGATTTTAGGAATCTAAACAAAGCATCCATGAAGGACAAATACCCCTTGCCAAACATGGAAAATATGTTGTAACTTGTGACATGGTCAGAAATGCTTTCTACTTTGGATGGTTTCTCGGATATAATCAAGTGGTTGTTAAAGAATAAAAAGACTTAAGACAACCTTCACTACTCCTTGGGGAACTTATGTTTTTGTAAGGATGCCCTTTGGATTGATGAATGTTGGTGCCACTTTTCAAAGGGAAATGGATGTTTTTTGCTGGTTACATCAATGAGTTTATTGTAGTCTACCAAGATGATGTGACTATTTTTTCAAGGCAGCGAGGAGACCATTTGCAACACCTAGAGAAGATGTTGATCAGATGTAGGGAGTATGGCATTTCTCTTAATCCAAAGAAGTGTCATTTTGGCATGCAAAAGGCCAAGTTGCTGGGACATATTATGTCTAAGGATGGTGTCATGATAGACCCTGAAAGAGTGGAGGCAATCAACAAAGTACCTATCCCAAGAACCAAGAAAGGTATCTAATCTTTCTTTGGCCAAATCAATTTTATTAGAAGGTTTGTTTCTAATTTTTGAGCTAACTCTTCCAATCACAAGCATGTTAAAAAAGGATCAAGTTATCAGGTGGGAGGAGGCTTCCATTCAAGCTTTTGAAGGAATAAAGGATGCACTTAAGCATGCACCTGTTTTGGCAGCTCCAAACTATAAGAGGCCTTTCCAAATCTTTTCTTTTGCCTCTGAATTTACTATTGCTTCAATTTTGTTACAAAAGGATGAGAATGGAGTTGAGAGGCCTATTTCATTCTTTAGCAAGGCTTTATAAGCAAGTTGAGTTGAAGTATACAATCATGGAAAAACAAGCGTTTGCCTTGGTGAAAGCAACAAAGATTTTAGGCCTTATATATTGAGTTCAAAGGTTGTTGCTTATGTTCCCCACACCATGGTTAAAGACATCTTATTAGACATGGAGATATCAAGCAAGAGATGTAGATGGGTCAAAAATTACAAGAATATGATATGGATATCCAAACAACAAAGCTAGTAAGAGGTTTGGGTCTTGCTCATGGCTGAGAGCAATTTGAAATGTAGAAGTGAATCAGCTAGAGGAAGAAAGGGCAGATCTTCTTGAGAGATTGATGAGTTCTGAATGGTACAAGGATGTGATCTTCTACCTTAGACACCTATGTTGTCCTAGTCACTTAAATAAAAATCAGAAAAGAGCCCTCAAGCTGGCTTCTCAAAAATATATCATAACAGACCTTGGGCTGGCTTGGAAGAACCTTGAAGGTGTCCTCTTGAAATGCATAACTAAAGATGAAGCTCCCAAGTTGATTGCTGATTTCCATGGGGGAGTTTGTGGAGGAAATTTTTCTGGGAGAGTGATAGCACATAAGATTTTAAGAGCTGGTTATTGGTGGCCTACTCTTTTTAAAGATGCAACCTAGCTAGTTAGAAAGTGTGATAGTTGCCAACGTTTCTCTAGAAGACTAAAAGCTTCAGGCTCCCTTCCTTTGCATCTGTATCAGTTGAAGCCCCTTTCAAACAATGGGGAATGGAATTCATTGGTGAGATTTCAGATCCTTCTAGTGCTGGTCATAAGTGGATCCTTGTGGTAACTGATTACTTTACAAAGTGGGTTGAAGCAATTCCATCTAGAAAGGAAACACACCAAGTGGTAATGGATTTCTTGTTGAATCATATCATATGTAGATTTGGAGTTCTAGTTAAGATTGTATCTGATAATGCCATGTGTTTTAGAGCCAAACCTTTGATGGAAATGTGCAATGAATATGGAATCAATCTAACTTATTCTTCAAACTACAATCCACAAGGGAATGGACAAGCTGAGTCAAGTAATAAGAACTTGCTCAAGATCATTAGGAGGACCTTGGAAGTGAACAAGAAGAAGTGGGGAGAACAATTGAAGTTTATAGTTTGGGCTGATAGAATAACTCCTAAAAGAGCAACTGGTAAAAGCCCGTTTGAATTGGTGTATGGAACTCAAGCATTGCTGCCCTTACATCTGCAATTATCCTCATTTCAGTTTTCTCAACAGTTAGAAGATCAAGAACATGGCCCATATGAATCAAGAATCAATCAGATCATTGAGTTGGATGAAGAAAGAAGAGCCTCTCATCAAAGGCATATCATATTTAGAGAGAAATTGAAGAGGTTGTTTGATAAGAAGGTCACTCCTAGGGCCTTCAATGTTGGAGATCTGGTTTTGCTATGGGATAGTAGGCATGAAGACAAGGGAAAGCATGGAAAGTTTGATGCATTATGGATGGGCCCTTATGCCATTGACATCAGAATTGGTGAGAACACCTTTTTTCTCAAGGATCTAGATGGGGATTTGCTGGAGCGACTGTTAATGGCAGACATTTAAAACATTTCTTGGATTAAATCCCCAAGTAAGGTATGCACAAGTTGTATATTTGTATAGTCTTTGTTCTTTCTTTGTTTCTTGTTGTTGGTGGTGTGTGGTTTGCCCTTTTGTCCTTGGCAACCATTTGTGGGTGGTTTTCTTGGTCTATTTTTGATGGTAATTCTAGTTTTCAAGCTTCCTTGTGTTTTGACTCCTTTTCCCAATGGTTTTTGGCACTTGGTCTATATTTTGTCCTTGTGGCACTCGCTGGGAGTGCCCATCCCCAAGCAAGAGCCAATGTTGGTGCCAATACTCAGTTTGCATGGTGTGCCCTAAATTTTTATATATCCAAATCTGCTCACAAACGTTTCATTGGTCGATTTGGTGGTTTGAATTTCTTCCTCCTATTCGAATGCTTCGAAAATGCCCATAATGTTATTGTTTTGCCCTAATTTGAAAACAAAATCCATGTATGCCCCTTTTCGTGCCTTAGTTTTTTCATTTTTGCTGTGTTGTTTCTCCTTCGCTGAATCATGAAAAAACTCGAAAGTATTCGAATCCCATTTTTGTGCAAGTGTTTTCCCAATCCCAAGGTTGAAAATAATGTTAAATCATGATTCAATTGGTTTAAGATCAAGAACTCTGCCATCCTTGTGAAAAATTTTGATTTCTAGGGCATCCTCTATATTTTTGGCATTTTGGTGGTCATACTCGGCGTATTATACCCATCAAATTTATCATCATAACATTATTAAAACGTGGCACATTGTGATTGGCTAGAGGAATGGCGGGTGGGGGATTGCCTTAGAAATTTTACTTCCATTTTAAAAAAATTCTAAGTTAAATTTTTGCCCAAAGGACCAGTGGAATGGCGGTGGCCACGTGTCCTGGAGAAGTCGGCATGGAAGGGCGGAGGTTTTGAGAAATTTGAAGTTTTTAACTTCAAAACTTTAAAGTTAAAATTTGAGCCAAAGCTCCACCACAAATCACGAGGTGACACGTGGCTAGAAGAAGTCAATATGAGGGGTCGGCGGGTTTTGTAATGGTTTTGAAGTTTTAACTTCAAATGGTATAAAGTCAAGTTTTGGGCCGAGGGTCTCGACCAATGAGAAGTGGACATGTGTCCGGGAATGTAAAAGTCATGCAAAGGGGACTGATGGAAAATTTTATGAAATTTGTGTGCTCCAATTAGAGCCAACATGTGTCCCAAATGGCAAAATGGGGAAGTGCGGGCCTGGGAAAAGTTTGAAATTTTAAAAATTGGCAATGGAAGTCGATGGCAAAGTGAGGGCTTGGACCCGTAAAAATTGGGAGAAGCCACATGGTGAGGAAGAGAGCGGGTGTTCGGGCCCATGGAGAATTGTGAGCAAAATTTCCCTTTTTTGAAAAAGTGTCAAAATTCATAAAATTGGCCCGCAGTTTTTAGTGGGGCCCACAGGTGGACACGTGGTGGGCCCAGGAGGCAGGCGGGGAAATTTTACAAAATTTTCCAAAATTTGAAAAAGGTCGCAAATGCATTTTTTAAAGATGGGAGCCTGATCCAATCATGTTTTGACATGTGTCCTACCTTGTCTAGAGTCAAAAAGGGTATCTTTGAACATATTCATGGATCTCATCTGCCACATGGAAAGAGGACATTTAATGTCGATACAAAATCGATAGTTACTGTGTAATTTCATTTTTGGCCACCATGGGAGCTCCAAGGAGCTTGGAAATCACATTTCTTCATCAAATTTCATCGAATTTTATATGATTTTGCATCCTCTCGGCCTTCTGAGTGCAATGGCACTATTTTCATGTCCTAATTTGATGATCTATGGTGGATTTGATATAATTTTTTCCCTAGCCCGTGAAAAAACGTGAAAAGTAAAAATCGAAGGTTGCAGAGGTAAAAATTGAAAAGGTAAAAGGTGAGGAATGATTGCTAAAGCATGTTGCATGCCTAAATGACAAAAACGTGACCCTGGGATGGATAAAGATCTAAGTTTATGTAATATTTTAAAAATTTTATGCATCCCTGGCAACCTGCGAACTGTTTTCCAGTTTGATGTCATTTTCATGGAATCATGAGGGTTCTTGTAACAAATTTTATCCCTTAAGCATATTATTTGCTTGGGAAGGAAGAATCCATGATGGCATGAGGTATATCATGCATTTTTGGGAAAAAATTTAGAGGAGGAGAGAAGAGGGACGTAGAATTTTTCAAGGAAGAAGCCCATTTTCTCTGAGAAAACCACTGAGAGCCATTTTCAATTCCATATTGCATCAGATTTCATCATGTTGAGTTGGTTTCAGTTGTAAAGCCATCAATAAGCTCTAAGATTGTTCTCATGACATTCCCCTGCTGATGTATTTGATCAATTTTTGGATTATTTGGTGTTATCTCTTGGAAAAATTTGCATATGCTTATGTTTCAGAATGATGTCAATTTGTGTTTCTTACTCATGTTGCAATCTTATGTTCAGGATCTCTTTGATCTTACAGGGTCTCATTTCTTGTTGATGGTTTAATGGCATTTGTAATCTTATATTCAGAAGAGCCTTCATCTGATAGAAGATAAATAGATTTAAAATCATTTTATTGTCCTTGAAAATTGAGATTGTTTGTAAACCTTTGGGGGCACCTTAGGTCATGATCAAATTGGGATTCCTGGATACTTTGTTGGTATTTTGCTTCAAGATTTTGTGGCAGGTTATCAAAGGTTGTTTGGAAGAGTGCAGATCTGGGCCTCCATTTGGTGCACATATCCTAGTTGAAGGAGTATTTTAAACCCATTGAAACATCTCTATTGTTTAAGTGTTGCAGATCTCTTGCAAAGGTTCTCAAAGAAGTTGGTAATTACTAGCTAATCTTGTCCAACATCTCCCAACAAAATTTCATTCAAACTAACCCATACTACCCTTGCATTGCATTATGTGTTAACAAAAAGAATATAATCCATTCACAAAAATGCACAAAGTATATCAGGATTTTATCATTTCTCTAGTAGCCTTAGCCTTGTCTTGAAAGCATTTCCATCATTTAGTAGTGAAAACTCTTTTGAGTTTGAATAATTGATAATTGATCATGTTTTCTCAAGGCCATCTCCATCTAATGTGCAAAGCATAAGGATATCTCCACCTCCTTCATCAAACAAAGGCTGCAATATAGGTTCTCTTACCTTGGTTAAAAGGCACAACCTAGAATAGTGAGGATTAGATCAAAATCCTTTTGAGGTGCTACCCACTCCTTCACATCTTGAGTGCTAACAAGTCGAGATAGATGTGCTCCACGGCTACACACGACACATAAATCATTTATCTACCCTTAAGTGTCTTATGAGATCCATGATGTTGCTTGAGTTTTGAAGGAGATTAAGTTTGGGTACCAACACCACCATCAAGTTGTATATCGCCTTTTCCTTTAACAAAAGAAAGGAAGAATCTCTAACCTCAATTTTGGAAGTAGAATCCAAACCTAGAGAAACAAAATACTCCTTGGAAGAAGTCATGTGATGAGAAGCACCATAATCTATAACCCAACCTGTCTGTAGTGGTGATTGAGATCTCCCAACAACATTAAGTTCTTTTCCATGTTGATTAGAAGGAGGTAGAGTGGAGATATAATTTTTTTGTTTCTTGACTACATCCTCTAAGGCTTACATTCTCTTATAACACCTATGTTCTTCATGACCACTACCCCCACAAAAAGAGCATGAAAGGATAAAATTATTCTTGGATTTAGAATAATCCTTGGGTTTAGAGTTGTTTTCTTTGGGTTTAAGATAATTTTGAGATGGAGAAGGGGTGGATTTGGTTTTACTTTTTGGTTTTCCCTTGCCCTTAGGATTAGATGCAACTAATGCCTTTTGAGAGGTGGAAGACTCAAGGTTAGACAATTTGGATTCTTCCTTAGTAAGTCTTTCACAAAATGTTTCTAAGTCGGGCATTTTGAATGTGTCACCTAAGACATCCATGTTAGAGAAAAAGGTAGAAGAAAAGATTTGAAATGGTCCTCTCAACTTGGATAGAATCAAGTAAACACACTCTTTATATTTCTTATCTCTTCCACTCCCCTTCAACTATGTCAACAAATTCTTGAACTTGGTAAGATAGTCTATAATTGTTGAAAAATCTTCAGGATGAAGAGAGGTGATCTCAATTTCAAGTTACGTGGCTCTCATATGATCCACCTTACTAAATAAATCCTCTAATTTTCCCATATTTTTAAAGGAGAGTAACATTTTTCTAAATGAAAAAATAGACCATCACCTACATAAGTTCCTATCAAATCCATACACTCATGAAAATTGTACTGTACTGAAATTTCTCATATTCTCTATAACATTTGGTTGTCCTAAAGAATTTAAAGCCCGTAATCCTTTTTGCTTAAATATTGTTTCCATGTGTGGTAATTATGTCTTGTTAATGACTCAACATGATCTAATGTAGAGGTAGATGCTATTCTCAAAAAATCACCAAAAGAAATGCAAGAACCAAGCAATGCAACAAGATCCCCCTAGATTTTGGAACTTTATAATGAGTGTGAATTACAATATGACACTTTATAATTATAGTGTGATTCTCAAAATAAATATTTCCAATGGAAAGAGCATGAAAAAATTACTTTTGCAAAAAATGACACTCAAATCGAGTTCATTGATCAAAAGATACAAGATTTACTATTTTATGCTCATTATTTATTTTAGTTGTCACTAAAACAAAATAAAATGCTATTGTCTTCACCACACAAATAAAATGAAAGGAGGTTGGAGCTAAACACCTAATACTATGAATCACAAGCTTTAATCCCTCATACGACCATACCATATGACAAAGGGCTAAGGATTTTAATGGGTCTTGGATCTCCAAAAACACGAAAAAACCCAAAAATTGATTTTCTGGGATTTTCTCTAATTGAAATGGATACCAAGACGAACTAGTCTACATTTGCATCTCATGGCAACAACAAAATAACCCAAAAATTGATTGCCTCCAGAAATGGTTGCATTTACAGTCGATCTTAGGAGTTTTCCAAACTTTTGAATCTAATGGAAGGATTATTTTGCATAAAAACACATGCAACAACAAAATACAAACAAATCCCGAATATATGAATATATGAAAATAAAATGTTTGCAAAAACGAAACTTACAGACAGATGTCAACAACAATCTCCTACTCTGATACCATAAAATGAATGATAACCAGATCGTACCAAGCCAAGAACTCAGATGCTAATCAAACACCATGATCAATAAGATAAAATAAATTCACTAGAATAAATTTAATAAAACCTTTGCAAACAAATGAGCAACAATATCATATATTATTATGGAACTCAATGAAATACAATGAGAATGGGACTTTCTTATATAGGAAATGAATAACAATCTAAGAACCAATCAAGGTTGTAGATCAAGCCATAAATCAAGAAAAAAATTAGTCATCAAAGAACTAGTCAAGACCATATATTTAGGAAAGAACTAGAGATCAAGTATCTAGTTAATACCATAGATTAAGTAAAGAACTAGTCAATACCATAGATCAAGGAAAGAAATACACCTAACAACTAAATAATATTCCCTAATATCTAAATAAATAAAAATAAATATCCACACACATAAGTGGGTGAGAATAAATACAATAAAGGTAAATAAAGTACATATGTGAACATGAGCTAAGGTAAATAATGAAAGCACAAAACCAGATTATACGCTGAATACACAATATAAATCTTGATTAATTTTCATGTGGAGCATGTTACATATATTGTTAGGTTGTGGAGCCTATTTTCATGTGTGAAAGTGTTGAAGACTGTACACTAAGATACATGTACACTTTTCATGTATCCTCATTGGGGTTTGGGGTTGGGGCGCGGCCCCAGGTAAGTAGGTGTTTGGGGGCTGGCCAGAATTTTTTTTTAGGCATAATTTTTTTTTTGGCCTCGAAAAATGCACCCGACATATCGGGAAACGTGCTCTTCTCATATGGGTGAGTTTTTTGACCCATAGGTTTATGGGACGGGTTTTGCCCATGGTTTTGATACCCACGGTTTTGTAAAACTGCTTAAGTAGTTGTCTATTTATATGGTCTTATGCATATGATAGATGTACAAGTAAATGTATTGTAGATGTGTTTTGAATTTGGCTGTGAATTCTGTAGAGTTTGTTGAGCATAGCTCCAAACAGATCTGGGTATTGTATTGAGAGAGCGGTGGCTTGTAATAAAATATGAGCAAGTGATTCTTGGTGGATGTAGCCCAAATTGGGTGAACCACGTTAAATACTGTCTCTTTGTGTTGTGTTATTTTATTCTACAATTTTATTTGAGATCTGTAATAATTTCTACATATTAGTTTTCTACTATTGCGATTCTGTGAGGGATTATTCCGCATATTTTATCTCTTATTTTCTAACACATATATAGAAAATATAACAACTATAATTAGGGAGGTTGGTTTAGTAACTCCTCCAACTCCCTCAACCTATTTATGTGTGTGGTTATAACAACCACTATTCATGTAAATCATGTATAACTCATTATACAACAACCCTCATTAATTTAATGGAGCACTAACAATATAATTTCCTAACATTCCCCCCTTAGTGTGAACATGGGGAAAACTTATCTTTGTACTTGCACCTACTTTCATGATTAGGTGATTTTTATTGCAGGATGATCACAAACCCGATGTATGGTTTTCAAATGGTTAACCACAAACTAAAAATGGTGGTTTTACAACTAGAGTACCACAAACCAAAAATGAAGGTTTTCAAGTGGTTTACCTATAACCACATCATGATGTGCCAAGTACTATTATCAACCCTCATCAATATCACACTACAGGGAATAACATAGGAAAATACGCTGAATTCTATTGCTCATACACAAACTGGAAATGGAACATTGGACCATGCCCCCAATGTGGAATTTCCACTTATTCGCAAATCAAACAGGAACATTGAAATCTGAAACACACTACACACAACTGAAATCACACTAAAAAAATACCACCAAAAATTTGTGTGGACCTATCATTGGTGACTGATGAGAGGTTGCTGAATGACCTCCATCCTCCATTGAAAGGCTACTAACTCAGTCGGATGTGATCATTCAAGCTCAAAAAATAACCTCCATATTTTGGATGTCGATAAGCAAAAATGCATCTAATTATTGAATAATGAGGCAATTTTTTTATTTTTACAAAAATTTCAATGACTCCACAAGACAAAAAATATGGATACAAGTTTCCTAAAATAACATATTTGAGACACTTTGATGAACACAAAAATTCACTATTTTGACATATATACAATACTTAGACTAATTGACACTTAACATGACTTTGAAATTTACCTTGGATAGGAATATAGACCTAGGAAATACAAAACACGATTAATTAACAATATTTAAAAAGTAATTATAATTATTACTTTTTAAATAATACTCAATTGAATCCTAAATATCAAATGTAAAATAATGCTTTGATATTGGTTGAACACGTATACATGGTTATACTAAAACTTTTGATACTAAAAATAAAAGACTTAGAATAACAACTTAAATCGACTCTATTGGCGAGACAATACTTATTATTATGTACCTAAGACTCTTTCTTTGACACCACGTCTCTTTCAAGCTTCAATTCACATGCATGGTTTGTTCAGGAGGTTTAATTGACCCAAAAAGATGTCGAACTAAAGTTGATTCAGAAGGCCTTTCTCACACAGAGTCAGGAATGGGAGGCTATTCAATGCACTGATAGATACCATGTTTCCAAGCTCAAAATTTTGGTTAAAATGCACATGCTCTCTCAGAAATAAGAATACATGGATCATTCAAATATGTATGATATAGTGTGAGCTGGTACCTAACATAAAATTTAATTCAAATGGAGAAATTATTGGGCATAAAAAGCATTCCACGCGTACATGAGCTATGAACATATATGTAATTTCAGTCTCAATGGATCTTGATGGTTGTGGTTGGATATGCTCACAAACCAAAACATGTAAAACCACCAAACCTTAACTAATGGATAGAGGCACAAGTATATTTTGAAAAAATGTGTCTTTTAATGAAAAAATGGTGGAAGAGTCCGAGGTTGGACGTAATGAACACACATTTAATGTAGGTGCATGCATTATGGTGGATCGATAAGAACCTGAGATTTCAGAGATCAACACAAAGAGAAATTGTATGCTGAAATGGCTGAATCATAGACCATGCAGAGAGAGAAAATGAATGGATCTATAGTGTTAGAGACACAGATCACGCAACAAAATCCGTGGGTACAATTATTCCAAACTGCAACGTCAACAATGAATCTCTTTATATTTTCATATGCGTCCAAGGAAACACGAACAAAATGTTATTAATCACTAAAATTGTCTTGATCTAGTTTAATATCTAGAAATCTAAAATCCTCTTATATCAATAAATTTCAATACATAGGGAAACTATTAACAAATATTTGCCCAAACAATTTTCGAGAATACCATGATGCTCTGATACCAAATGAAATCACAAAACTAGATTATACGCTTAATACACAATATTAATCTTGATTAATTTTCATGCGGATTAGGTTACACATATATAGGAAATACAACAACTATAATTAGGGAGGTTGGTTTAGCAACTCCTCCAACTCCCTCAACCTATTTATGTGTGTGGTTATAACAACCACTATTCACGTAAATCATGTATAACTCATTATACAACAACCCTCATTAATTTAATGGAGCACTAGAAATATAATTTCCTAAAAATACCTACTCTAATAGTAGGACACTAGTGCCTGAGTCTAAGTGCTCCTATCCGAAGGTCACTAACGCCTTCATAGATCTTTTCTAGGTCTAAAATGATGAGAAAATTAAAAATCAAAAATTTATAAAAATTCACTAAAAATGACTACTACACATGCATTTTTCGAAAAAAATCACACTTGCCAACTCTTCCTCCTTATGTGATGTTACAACTTGATTGCTACCATCTTAAAATAGCTAGGTCTTATTGCTCTCACTTGTGACATCTTTACACACTCAAAGTTCACTCTCACACTCGTGCAAAAGAAAAATGAAGTGACTAATCAATTTTTCACCTTACTATTTATAGTTACTTTTCATTGTCTACTCTACTATAGTCATTATTTCATGATCATTGTCTCATTTAATACATGCCACATGATTTTATTTATATATTGAGTGTTTTTACTCCAATTTACACCACGTTTGTAGAATTATTTTTAGAATTACACCTACCATTGTTTAAAGCACATGAAACACATGTTACCTCTCCTCTACATTATATTTCATTCGATCTAGATACGTGTTTTGGAGATATTCCTCATCTACTATATATCTCATGCTTAATTTTGGCTCAATGCATTCATTCTTATCATCACTTCCCCTTTCACCAAAATGGGGAATATAATTAGGGATCATCGTAAAATTCCCTTACATCACCACATAATTAGTCAACACTATTAATTCATCATTTCTTAACATTTACTAATGTGCCATGTGATATTTCATCAATTTTGTCAATTCCCCTAATGACCTAAACCTAGGGGTAACAAGTGTAAAATCTCTCCATGTGATATTTCATCAATTTCTATCAATTCCCCTAATGACCTAACACTGGGGAAAAGTGTAAAGTATCTCTATGAGTAAACAAATCAAACAACTAATCAATACATTTGAATCTCTAATAATCAAAAGCATTATATTAAATCGACATAATACAACATAATCATCCTCCCAGATGACCTAACTTGGGAGTTACATTTGGCCTCCCAGATGACCTAACTTGGGAGTTACATCACTATTTTCCCTAGATGACCTAACTTGGGAAGTTATTCTATATTTGGCATTTTCTTCCAGATGACCTAACTTGGAAGCCATCACATTGTGGTGACACCTATGGAGTGGGGGAAATATTTCCTTTCCTATACTACTCTATATGGGTCAACTTATTTGATCAAATTATTTAGATCTAAAACCACTGAAAGTTTTATCTGAGTCCATCTATAGTGGCTATATCTTGAGGATGTAGTTAAAGGTTGGAGAATAACACACCTTTCTCCCTAAACTCTTCCTTTGGTGGTAGGACACCCAAATCCTCTGGTTTTTCATACACACACAATCGGGTTGGGAACTGATCACTCCCTACCCCATCACATCATCATTATACAAAAATTGAAATCACCAACCATTGAATATCACAATCATCACTCTCATTTAGTGCACTTCATCACGATATTAAATCTCTCACTACGTTATATGGATCAACATTGATCCATGGTTTGTCACGCTATATGTTCTCATTCAACACACTTGTCTACCATATCTCACATTCTTCTACAACATGTGATTATCCATATTTCTCTCAGGTACGTATCTCTAACTACTTTATGTTACTGAGCTTTCACTCACCAACATAAAGTGTGGGAAAATGTAGTCATAAAATCATGCACTTACTACTATAATTATACCACCAAGTATGTTGTTTTATATATAGATCTTGCATAAGAAAAGTATTCACCGACGACCCACCCTAGTCTAGTAGTGAATCTGGTTGGTTTGTTTCATTGTTTGTATTGCATATTTGTCACTCATTCCCATATTTCCACTCATATCTCAGGGAGTCTTAGCTGTCATTATTCACTTAGTTGTCATCTCTACTCTTTGACTAGGGTGACTAGGAAGGGATTAGGGCACCCCGGGTTTCCCGATCCTCATTTCTAGGCACCCTAGTCCCCATCATACTTGTTTTTAATTTAGACATTTGAGATTGGTCTTTATGATTTTCCCTCCCTTCTCCCTAGGTACTAGTCGAGCATTTCGGGTCATTAGTGTCAAAATTTAAGCAAGATATCCCTATATAAACACAACATACATACTACCTTATGGGAAAACTATTTCTACTAAGGGCTAGCTATCTACATAGAGAAAGGGACTGTATTTAGGCACTATTTTGCATCACACACTACATAGGAAAGGGGATTCTATTCTATTCCATCCACCATTTTGAATTTTATCTAGTTATTTCCCACTATCTCTACATCATTGGCACTAGGGAATCCTAGGCACATTATTACACACATAATCACATAAAACTACATTGGGTTTGAGATGTAGTGTAATGCTTAGTTGTAAGTCCACCATTGTGGATGCTAAGGACAATCTGGCCCCTTCATATGCATATTTATTTTTAGGGTTTAATGCTTTGTGTGGGGTTTTATAGGTGATTTTTCATTATAGGTTTATGACATCATCAAGCAAAGTAGGTATGACATCCATGTGACCAAAGGTGAAGTATTACGAAGACCTAATGACCATATCAAGACCAGATTCCAAGATTTTCTATAGACCATGCACCCAAATTTTAGACCAGGGGTTCCCGGGTTCCCTCATCCTTCCCCAAGCACCCCATTCTAGCGAGATCTTCCCTTGTTGAAAATTTTCTAAGGTAAATTTCTACACTTTGTTCTACCTATTCATTATTCTGTTTAGTCCCAAATCACTGCGAGGTAAGTTCATTTTAAGGTAGTACCTTTCCCCTTCCATTTCATTTCATTTAAATATCCAATAAATTATTACCATTTCTATTTTAGTATATTTCTTTATTGTACTCTTAAATTCATGCTAAATTTCAGATTTTAGTATATTAATTGGATAGAATGCTCTAAGTATGCAAATGTGTGATATAGGATAGAATAAATTGTTATCCAAAATAAGCCCATGCTTATTTTTGGCTAACTCCTCCCCTTTTCCTTTGCTGGTACTTAAATGAATTTTTGGCATGCTTCAGGGACTCAAATTTTTTTGGGTATGATTTCATCAGATAGAGAATTTTTCCACCTTTCTAGAAAGGTAAAGAATTCCTCCTAACTCCTTGTAGTTTTTGAGTTATGGCTTGGCGGAGTTTGGAGGGGAAATTTTCCTTGGGTGGACTCCGCAGAGGTAAGGAGGAAAATTTTCCAAGGAGTCTCAGGCTGGCGGAGCGGAGTTGGAAAATTTTCCAAGGAAATTGGTAGGTTGGTGGAAGAAAACTTGACACTTAGCCCTTTTGGCTAAAAGGCGCAAAGTAAAGCATTTTGGCCGCGGGCTCCGTGTGGGGAAGGAAGAGAGTTGGAGGCGTGAAGAAATCATTAACACTTAGCCCTTTGGAAAAAAATTAAGGGTTCAAATTCAGCCACACCCCACATCAAATTTGATGATGACACATGGCAAAACCAGCCCCGTGGTGGGCAGGTTGGAGAAACAAAGGAAAATTTCCCTTTGCCGAAAAAATTGAAGGAGAAAAACTAAACCAAGGTCCCGCATCCATTAGAAAGGTGCCACGTGTCTAGTCCATGTCGTCAAGTGACCATGGATCAATCAAAGAGTGCCATGTGTCATCAGAGTGGTGGACCGGTGGAGGATTTTGGGAAAATTTTCCAATTTCACAAAAAGGGAAAAAAGAAAAGGTTGAGCCCGCAGACCCGTTTTTCACCATTTTGCCCTAATTTGGCCGCAGAATTTCAAAAGGTCATATCTTTCAATCCAGTGGTCAAAATTCATCAAATTTGGTACCATTGGAAAGATATTAGAATTATCCACATGATGAACTATTCAATTTTGATTTTTGATGGGGTTTGGTGGGATAAAAATGAAGAAAAGTCCCAGGCATGGGAAAAATGCATAACAAACATCCAACCACCAAAAATTAATGCAATATGGCACCCATTTTTCTCCAGCATGGTTAAATACATTGGAAAATGGATTTGCAAAGGTGCCCTTGCCATTTTAATGGATCTTGTCAGGTGGTTAGACCTTCAAATCAATTTTCTCATGTTTCTCTCTCCTCTGTTCTCTATTTTCATTGATTAAAAGCCAAATTTGGCTCATTTTGTAATGTTGGATGTTCTTGCTTCGCAAGCTCTATTTTCTTCCTTACAGGAGATTTGTAGAATTTTTAGACCTCCCATGGTGACTTTAGCATGTTTTTGCCTCTCTTCCCATGTAATGCATTATATCAAACTTGGAAATGATAATGTATGTTCTGTGATTGATTTTCAATCCTCTCATGCATTTATTATTGTCTTTGATCTTTCATTACATTTTGGCAATTTGTGCATGTTTTGATGTTGCATCCTCATGATCTATGTCTATTTTTACAAAGCAAGAAGTTCAACACTCCTTTGGTGTATCACCATTCTATTTTTGCTTAGTTTTGTTTCCATTTCCATGTTTTCTCTCAACCCTGTCTCCTTGGTAGTTTTAGAGTAGGAATTTTGAATCGAACCTCTGAAAAATTACATGCATACACCTAAACAGAGGAGTAGGAACCAACCTCAATCTGGAGAGTTTTCCCAATTTGCAAGGTCCCACACTTAGGGAAAACTCCATGTTGTGCATTCACACCAAATTGACCATTTGTCTACAGCAGATATGAGGGTCAATTTGGGGGTGCTGTGAATTTGCACTAATAGTTTTGGCATGCTTGGTGGACCTTAGAGGTCTTCCACTTCATTTTTTGTAGGTTGATGTGTTCCTGTGAAAATTTCAGCCTTTGGAGGCACTTTCAAACACATCTGGTGACTCCATCTGGTCAACAACCCATCTCTAAAGTTGCAGACCTTCCTTTTCATTCATTTCCATTCCTTTTTCATTCCATTCTTCTTTCCATCCCTTTCACTCTTTTCCATTCAAGAAAAACCAGCTCAAAATCCCATTTTTGAGGAGCAAATGGATGAGATCAAGTCATTTTTGTAACAATGAAGAAGGAAGCATTATTGATACTTTTTGCTTTCATTTTAAGGGGCTGATTTGATTGATGAAGCCATTATGGAGGTTGAGCACCTGCAGTAGGACAACAAGGAGGTAGATTATCTGTCTGACTTGGGGGATTATCTTGATGGAGAGGAGAGGAGATAACATCATTTTTTCCTCCATCTTCATCCTTCCAAGCACATGAGCATGCTGCCATGGAGGAAGAGAGAAACAACATAAGAGTTCCACCTTTCCTTCCACACCATTCACCCAAGGAGGTATACAAGAAGACTCCATTTTTGGAGTTAGAATTCAAAGCAATGGGAACATTCAAAGGACCAGACCATGCCCTATTAGATACTTGGCTTCATTAGAGCCAAGGGAGAAGCCAAATCTGGTCATGTCCATTTCGGGGCATGAGGATGAGAATCAAAGTACCAAGGATCAGCTACAATACCTCTGGGAACCAAGTGAACAATAGATTGAAGAGCTATTTATTTTGTTTCTAGTTGATACCTTGATGGAGGGAGTGGAGAAACAATTTGTAGTTAACCTTCCACTCCTAATAACAACCATGTTCAGCTCCAAATCATTTGCATGGCTGACAATTTTAAGGAAGGGAAGCTATTTTGCATGACCAATTGTAGGGTTTGTTTAGATCACCTTTGCCTCCGTTAGGGTAGAGTAGGTAGGTTTACTTTCAAAAGAATAAGTGCTTATGCACACTTATGCATATCCACTTGGGATATGTATGATTTTCAGTTTGTACATAGTTTTTGTGGTGCCAGTTTTCTCTTACACAACGCATTGTTTTGGCTTTTGGTCACAACCGGTTTCAATTTTCAGTGGTTTCCAAGAGGCTTAAAAGGTAAGTTTTATAAGTGAAGATCAATTATCAGGCTATCTATCATGACTCCATGCCCAATGGATGCTTCAAGGTAGTTGGTCTTTTCATCTAGTAGGTAGATGACCCCTGAGTCGCCAGAATTGTTATCCAAAATAAGCCCATGCTTATTTTTGGCTAACTCCTCCCCTTTTCCTTTTCTGGTACTTAAATGAATTTTTGGCATGCTTTAGGGACTCAAATTTTTTTGGGTATGATTTCATCAGATAGATAATTTTTCCACCTTTCCAGAAAGGTAAAGAAGTCCTCCTAACTCCTTGTAGTTTTGAGTTATGGCTCGGTGGAGTTTGGAGGGGAAATTTTCCCTCAAGGCGGACCTGCGTGTAGGTAAGGAGGAAAATTTTCCTGTGGAGTGTCGGATCGAAAAAGCGGAGTTGGAAAAATTTCCAATGAAATTGGTAGGTTAGTGGAAGAAAACTTGACACTTAGCCCTTTTGGCTAAAAGGCGCAAAGTCACAAGCCGACCCCGTAGCCCGCGGAGGGGAAGGAAGCGAGTTGGCGGAGGCGTGGAGAAATTGTTGGCACTTAGCCCTTTTGGGAAAAAAACTTAAGGGTTCAAATTTGGCCGCACCCCCACATCAAATTTGATGATGACACGTGGCAGCTAGCACCTTAAGGTGGGTAGTAAGAGAAACAAAGGAAAATTTTCCCTTTTCCGAAAAAAAGCCGAAGGAGCAAAACTAAACTAAGGTCCCACATCCATTAGAAAGGTGCAACATGTCTAGTCCATGTCAGCAGTGCCCATGGATCAATCAGAGAGTGCCACGTGTCGTGAGTGATGGACCGGTGAGAGGATTTTGGGAAAATTTTCCAATTTTGGAAAATGGGGAAAAAGAAAAGGTTGAGCCCTGTGGACTCATTTTTCACCATTTTTGCCCTAATTTGGCCACAAAATTTCAAAAGGTCATATCTTTCAAACCAATGGTCAAAATTCATCAAATTACCATTGGAAAGATGTTAGAATCATCCACATGATGGAATATTCAATTTTGATTTTTATGGGGTTTGGTGAGAAAAATGAAGAAAAGTCCGGGCACGAGAGGCACAGGACATCCAACCATAAAAATTAATGCGTATGGCACCCATTTTTCTCCAAGCATGGTGAATACATTGGAAAATGGATTTAAAAGGTTCTCTTACCATTTTAATGGATCTTTTCGGGTGGTTGGACCTTCAAATATTTTTTCCCACATTTCTCTCTCCTTTGTTCTCTGTTTTCATCGATTAAAAACTAGATTTGGCTCATTTTGTAATGTTGGATGTTCTTGCTTCTGCAAGCTCTATTTTCTTCCTTAACAGGAATTTGTAGAATTTCAGACCTCCCATAAGACTACAGCACATTTTTTTCCTCTCTTCCCGTGTAATGCATTATATCAAACTTGGAAATGATAATGTATGTTCTGTGATGATTTTAAATCCTCTCATGCATTTATTAGTGTCTTCTGATCTTTCATTGCATTTTAGCAATTTGTGCATGTTTTGATGTTGCATCCTCATGATCTATGTCTATTTTGTAAAGCAAGAAGTTCAGCACTCCTTTGGTGTATCACCGTTCTATTTTTTGCTTAGTTTTGTTTCCATTTCCATGTTTTCTCTCAACCTTGTCTCCTTAGTAGTTTTAGAGTAGGAATTTTGAATTAGAACCTCTACAAAAATTTCATGCATACACCTAAACAGAGGAGTAGGAACCAGCCTCAATCTAGAGAGTTTTCCCAATTTGCAAGGTCCCACACTTAGGGAAAACTCCATGTTGTGCATTCACACCAAATTGACCATTTGTCTACAAGCAGATCCGAGGGTCTATTTGGGGTGCTTATGAGTTTACACTAACATGAAATTCCCCTCCTATGTCATGTATGCAAAAAGTGATGCAACCATTATCCCTTGAGTGAGTGTGCTAGATGAATGATTTTTATGTTCTTTCTCCCTTTGGATGTAATCTTAGGTAATAATAAGTAATGTTAGTGCTTGGCCCTTGATTTAGAAGAAGTGACTAAGTATATATATGATTCCCTTGTTTTAATTTTGTAATTAACAACTAGAAGGCTGACCCAAAGTGATAAAAGGTGACCAAAAGATAAAATAAACCAAAAGAGTAAGAATAAGAGAAAGAGGGTCAAGAGTTCCCAAGAGGAATATGAGCACCTAGCTAGTGTCCAAATTGGGTGCTAGTATATGAGGCCATAAAGGATAAATTAATCAATTACCAAAAAGGATGTAGGGTGTGTAAGGCCAATAAAATTTCAAGAGATTAAGAAAAATTCCCAAAATCAATTATCAATTACTAGTTTTCTTGATTAGAAATCATGTATACATTAGTATGCTTTAGGACCTAGAAATGTACCTAAGTGCATAAATTTTGTGTCTACAACTATAATAGTGTATTATGTGGCTTTAACCTATGCCAACAAGAAATTTCTAATAGATTTTTTTACCATGATTAGGAAGATCTAGAAATGCCTTATATTGACATATATTTGGAGATGTGTTACCATTCATGGGTGTATAGCTATATTTATTTCTTTGCTTTGAGTTATTGTAAGTGTGGTTATTTTCCTAGGAATTCATTCATCTTAGGAAAAATATATATGACGCTTGGAGTAGATAAATTGTGCATTTCCCCTACCTGCACCATGTTAATATATTTGAAAAAAAAAAAACATGGGAATATTTGAGTAAAAGTGACTATACGACATGAAAATCAACAGACGACCTTTCGCACCTAACCTCTTGAGGTCCCTCGAGATAGATGGTGTAGAATGAATATGAATGTGAGTTTGATGAGGTGTACGCAATGCCTCAGATCTACGAAGTCTAAGGAAAAGAATGCTCTCCCACTTCAAGTGTAATTGTGATGATTCACATCAATGTCAGATTCTACTCTGCACAGGGTTAAACATGCAGAAGTGACCTGGCAGTGCGCCATATGGATTTCTTGTGACAAGGTCAGCGAGGAAGTGGTGAAGATTTGAATACTAATATACACAAACTAGTGTCAATGTCTAACTGATTAGTAGGCTCGTTGGGTTGTGGGACCGAGGATCACAACCAAAGACTCGTGGAGGTTGTGGCCCTTGTATGGTCATGCGCATAATCAAACCCTGTTTCCAGGAGTAGTCCAATAGTCGTAGGCTTGATTAGCAATGATGTTTAGTGTATTGAGTTGTTCTATTTTCTTAGCAAAAGTTTGTGAGGTGTGTGTAAGACTATCAAATGTAAACTGGTATCAATGTCAGTTATCAATTCTAGCCCATTGGGTTGTGGGACCAAGGGATCACAATTGTATGTCTTTTTCTTGTTGTGGACCATTGATGGTCATACAAAATAAATAAAATGATTTTGATAAGAAAACTAATTACTGAAGGAAATCTAATCTATGTTTTTGGAGTTTTCACAATATATCGGATCAAAGCAATAAAAAAAACTAATCTATCAAAGGAAATATTTTTGTTCTTTTCTAATTTTTAAGCAATGTGTTCTAATCTAATAAATAAACTAAAGACAAGTAATCAGCCGGATGTAGTTGGTTACTTGTGTGAATGTGTGAATCTAATCTAAAACAAATAACCTAATCCAATAAAAACCCTTCAAACCCTACCTCAGAGGTGAAGAACAAATCATGACCCTAAAAGGGCTATTGTTCCCCACAACTTCCCTGGTAATGTTAAAGAGGAAAACTTACTAATGATTTGATCTACTTGTGATTGACTAATCTATTGAAATGAATGATTTTCTACTCTATTTGATATGTAATTGAAACTAGTGATTTGAAATTGACAATTTAACAAATAAAGAAAACAAACACACAATTCCAACCTGGACAAGAGCAAGAGCTTTGGAAAATCTAGTTGTATCTGTATTTGTCCCCTTAGTATGTTCCTTTCTTTCTCTGAGTGTTCATGTGAGTCCAAGGGATTGGGAATGCAAGAAAAAAATTAGAGGAGGATGGTGCTTGAGCAATGAAGCTTGATGGTAGTCGGATGCAATGCAAGTAGAAGAGAGATAACACAAGAGATTAGAGCTTGGCTATGCAATTCCTAGCAAGATTGTAGCAAGCAATACAATGCAAGATACACAAAAATTCTCAGGCCTTTTTCTTGAATACAAGCATGGAATATATAGGAATGGAGGATGGGAGGTGCCTTCAAGCACAAGGCAAGAAGAAGTAGTTCCAACTAATTAAATCTATTTAAAAATAGGAGGAAGGAGAACCAAAAAATCAAAGCTAATTTTAGACAATTTGGCTCATGGATGCATGCTAAAAGTGAAATTAAGTGAACCATCGCATGTTAAAACATGCATGAGGGAATATGGAAAAAGTGGGTAGGACCACCACCCTGTGTAGGGTGGTGGTTTTAGGACCACCGCCCTATTTTGGGTGGTGGTTTTAGAACCGCCACCCAGGTAGGGTGGTGGTCTGGCACTAAAGGCCAAAACATGCACAAAAGAGGAGGTAGAAAGCTGGAAAAAGTGTGGGAAGGCTAAGTAAAGATGTCTAGGAAACAAATATACACTGTGAATGGAATTTGGAGCTCAAACACCTTCTTGAAAGGACCTGAATCATCATTGGGGACTTTTGTAACATTTTTTCCGACAATGTAGCACATGTAATTTTGGGTGCGTACATATTTCCCCCTCGAGAGAAGCATCTTAGCCATGAAAAGGTGTAAAATGTAGAGTCCGAGTATGGTGTTCCCAAAAAGGGGAGTTAGAAGTTATACTTGACACGCCCATGTGTCGAAATGTCACCACCCAAACTCCCGCTACCTGCAAGAGAAAAAGAAGACTCAAGTGCTAGATAGATAAAATATTGAAAAATAAACACTAAATCAAAATGACAAGAGGACTTACCATTTGTGTGGGGATATAGAGATATACTACTGTGCCAACGCTCCATCCCTGTGAACACATACACTCAAAATGAGGTTAAAAATAACATATATATATATATATATATATAAACAAACTCACTTTTCAATTCATTTGTGCATTCTTGATTTGGTGAATTTGGAGCTCTGGATTCACGGTGGTGACCATTTCTGATGAGAGTACAATGAAATGAATGACCGTGGAATAGTGATCATGCCTCCATGTGTGGGAGATCGACCAACATGGTCAAAGGTTGGTTATTTTCACTTTTGTCTTTTTATACCTAAAATGTAAAAATGTTGAAAAGTTCACCTAGGGGGATTATTTCAAATTTTTTTGTCTTAAATGAGTCTCTAGGGGGTGCCCATAGGGCATTCTTTTATTTTGTCAAAAATGGTTTTTTTTTGCACTTTTGAGCATTTTTAGGGTTAAGGGCATGTTTGGAAAATTGGTTAGGACCACCACCCAAAGCAGGTGGTGGTCATGGGACCACCACCCTACTTGGGTGGTGGTCCTGGAACCGCCGCCCACATTGGGTGGCGGTTTGAACAAAATGACCAAAACATTCACTAACTTGATTTTTTTTTGGATTTTTCATGTTTTATCATGTTTTTGGTGAGCTTGTCTTCTTGTATATGTTACTAACTTTCTCTTTTCTCATGTTTTGGTGAATAGAAGAAGGAGGAATACATCCATTGGAGTCAAGAGAGAGAGAGAGAGAGAGTGTGATTGGCTCCCTGGGATTCTAGATCAGCTGACTCAGATGAGAGGGACATTCTCTGCAGAGAGGGAAGGTATCTAGAGGATTGCATGGGTACCCCATGCGCCCCCGTCAGTCACATATTGTGTGACTTTTTCTCCTATTGGGATGCAGATCGGAACACTTTCTAGTTTCTAGGTGTTAGGGGTGAGTGGACCATTACTCTGGAGGATGTATACCACATCCTTGGGCTCCCGATTCTTGGGAGGAGACTAAATTTAGAGACACATGGGATCTAGGGCCATGATGACACAAGTGGGCCACATATATGGGAGACATCATTGTCTCATCGGTTTCAAAGAAGGGGATGAAAGTTCATTGATTGATTTCTACTGCTCCTATTCCGATCATTCGAGAGAGCCATTATGGGTATCTTGTCCTCATGATTGATCGGGGACAAGGGAGGTGACACTCTTCTCTATTGTTGGGCTCCCATTATCACATAGATTGAGGGACATGGCCATAGGTATGCATGGGGAGAGTGGACATCCTAGGGACTACCTACCATGACTTATATAGGGTAGTTCGATTGTAGGGGAAGTCACTGAGCCACCCCACTCTTGTCATGAGTTGGGTATATGAGCATATCACCCCTATGGAAGGGGAGTACAGGTATTGGACCCAAGGGGCCATCTAAGAAGTGAGGTGGATAGCTATGTTAGTTCTTAGGACACCTCATCAGCCAGTGGCTTCTCTTACTACATAAAAGACATGGTCGCTACTCCCTACTAGGACATGGTAGGGTTATGGGGACAGGAGGTGACCATGGTGGTAGCTTGTTCTACTACAGGCCAACTAGTTGATAGAGGGCCGGGAGAGTTGAGATTCACCCATTTGATCGGGTTCCTCAGTATTTTGGCCTACCATATGTTGACATACTTCCCCCAGTGGTATCGGTCTATAGGACCATTAGGAGGCCCAGAGGGGCCCTAGAGGAGATCGAATGGACAAGTGGTTACTCTAGGTGTGCCTATTGTAGTTAGGCATGTGGTTCATGCTCGATGGGAAGTTGGTGCCCCTCGAGCACCTTTACTCTAGATTGTGCCGCTCCCACTCACAGTGGAGAGGAGGATGAGCCTATTAGTGTAGACTCGATTTGAGGAGCACACAGGGGATGAGAGAGGAGGAGACATTCAATCGAGAGAGGAGACTGAGGAGGAGGATGAGGGGGGATGCCGAGACTAGTGAGGCAGCCCATATATAGTAGGAAGAGGAGAGTGATCTTGAGTGGCATGACACTCAGGAGATGTTGAGAGCCGCACACACATGAGGAGGCTAGTGAGAGAGAGAGAGACCTTGGTCTCAGAGGAGCCATTTCCTCTAGATGGGGAGGGGGATGATGAGTCCGTGATCGAGACAACATTTGGCCTCTAGCTTTGGGAGGCCCCACAGAAGCCAACAACATCAACAATAGCAGTCACTGACCCTACCTAGATGCCCAGAGATCCGAGTATGTTTGACACTCTTCTCTCACTTTGTTAATTTGAAACCTTAGTTTTGATATTCTTTTGATTTTTGTTTTGTGTTTTTCTAACTTATTATTTCTTCTCTTTTCCCTTCTTGTAGTGACTACATGCATAGAGTGGAGAGAGCTCATCGATGGGTGTGTGTGGACACCCTATTGATCCCCTCGAGGAAGACCCGAGATGAGTTGACTGATGATTCGGGTCAGCCCTAGCTAGCTTGCAGAAGACACATTGAAATGTTTTCTCCTATTTGGAGGATAATAGGAGGTGGTGACCTCCCTTCATACCATGGTGGCTGGATATGAGGCCGTCGAGCATCTGATGAGGTGGAGCCATTCCCTGTAGTGAGACCATAGCCATGGCCACCACCACATGAGCATTCACACCATTCGGTTCACTCCCAACATCATCGTAGCCACAGCAGGAGCCCTGGATGTGGCCATGCACCATCCGAGGGATCCCACAAGGATTGATAGGCCATTGGGCCATTTATTGCTTTGTTTCCATTTTTTGGGCACTATATGATTTTTTTGTATATTTTGGGCTCATTATGAGTGTTTTGACCATGCCTTGCGTGATGGCATTGTATAGAAACTTGACTCACTATGATATATATAAACTCTTATTTTTGGTTTGGTAATCCATTGTATCTAAGTTGACTCTCTTTTGGTTTATTTCTCATGTGTACTCTAGATGTTTAGAATTTCCATTTTTCTATGCTTTTTAGAATGCATGCAATGGGTGTGAAATGATAACAAAATGATTTTTTTTTTGTATTTTATAATGTTGATATATGATAATGCGAACACAATGTGATGTTGAACTTTAGTTTCTTTAAGAAATATTTGATACTTCATATTGTCTTGGAAAAATGTGGTGATACAATGATATGATAAGTAAATGTACTTTCCCCACTCCCAACTCCATGCAACTAGTAGGATGTGAGGGCTCAACACCAAGAGCCGAGAAAGGGCACAAGTTAAGAAATTTTATTGAATGGTAATGATGAGGGAAAGACAATGGTTTGACAGACCAAATTGAGACACTACAACCTCACCCTACTCAAGTTACCTCATAGTTTAGAATGTGATTTACTTTCTAGTTTATCTAGACTTAGATCCATAGATGGCTACTTGGTTGACAAAATCTGGTTTTGAGGTTTTAAACTCTTTTGGAATTTTGGACATCTAACTCACTTTGTTTTTGACTTATGATTTCACAACATTTGAATGAATTATTTGTAACTTTCAAGTTTATCAAAGAGACCCCCTACACCTTGCCCCATGCTACCAGTAGGAAGCATGGGCTCATCACCATGGACAAGGAATAGGTGAGTAAGGGCATTTCTCTCCTTTCCCAACCCTACATCACCAAGTAAGAGATGCAGGCTCAACACCGAAGGTTGGTAGGGAAAAGAAATGTGTAAAATAAAATTTTTTTTATGGATTTGCATTTGACTTACTCATCTAGGAAAAATGTTTAGTATGTTCTTATTTCCAAAGATATTTTTATGGGATAGATGTGACACCATGAAGCTTCTAGAATAGACTATAGGAAAAGACACCTAATCTAGAAAGAGACTATAAGTAGAACCAAGTATGTAGGCCTTGGTATGATCATGGTCAAAACTTTGTCTTATCCTGTTTGAACTGATGAAATGATTTGAAAACAATTGATGATACCATGAAAATTTGAGAGACATGATTTGAATGTTTTGCCAATGTTTTCAGAAGTTTTTAGGAGTTATAAGAATAAATCCCTTGATCAAAATTTTTACAGAATGAGATGGAAAATGAAAGTGCAATGTAGATGTAGTAATGTACATATGAAAATGCTAATGGATCATGTAATACCTCTTTAGGTGAAGAGAGTTCACAGATTCATTAAACTCCTCACCCTCTAGTGTACATAGGTGAAATGCCCCATTTTTGTAGTCTTCTACTACTTGATATGGACCCAACCACCTAGGTCTAAATTTTCTTCCCTCACCGGTTTTTTGTCTATCCGGATGTCAAGTCTTAAGACCAAATCTCCCTCATATATTTCATGCTCGTAAACCTTCTTATTGTATTTTCGAGCCATCCGGTCAGTGTAAACATTGTGTCATTGTTCAACATTGAGTCTAACCTCATCAAGACTTTCTAACTGAGAGAGTTGTGCTTCTCGATAGCCTTCTTCTCCCAAGATTTCCATGCAGTGAAAAATACGGAGACTTGGTATTTCAACCTCGAGTGGTAAAACTGCTTCCGCACCAAATACCAAAGAAAAGGGGTTTCCCCTGTTGGTGTTCTAACTGACGTCCGATAGGCCCACAAGGCGGAAAATCTTTAAATGCCAATCTCATTTGTTCTCCTTAATGGTCTTAAGGAGGATGGACTTTAATGTTTTATTCAGTAGCCTCATCCTATCCATTGGCTTGAGGATAATAAAGAGAAGTCATGTGATGACTTATCTTGAACTTTGCACACAATTCACACACCTCATTTTTGAAAGATGTGCCATTATGAGATAATGACTTGTGGGACCCATACCTACAAATGATCTGGTTTAAGATGAACTTAGTGATCACAGACCTAGGTACAGTGGTAAGAGGCATGGCTTCTACCCACTTGGTAAAGTACTATGTGGCCGTGATTATGAAGTTATGGCCATCTATTGATGAGGGAGAGAATTTCCCTATTAAATCTAGGCCCCATGTGGAAAAGGGCCATGGGGTTGTGATTGGTTGCAAAGCTTGTGCGTATGTGGATCTCATGGGAGAACTCTTGGCATTTGTGGCATCTATGCACAAACTCTCTATGCATCATGCTCTAGAGTGGGCCAAAAATAGCCCATCCGATGTATCTTCGAGTAGTGGTGTGGCCACCAAAGTGACCTCCACATACTCCACTATGTGATTCATAAAGAATATTTTTGGATTCTTCAACATCAACACATCTTAACAACATTCCATCGAAGGCTCTACGATAGAGCACTTGCTCCAAAATAATGTACTTTAGTGGAAATGACATGTAACCACCTTCTTTTTTGAGATGTTTCCCTTTTGGATATGTATGGTCCACTATAAAATTAATGATGTCGGTATACCATGGACACGTAGAAATGGGGGCCTAGTCTCAACAAAGTATACACACTCATCGGGAAGTCTAGATCTACCAAGATCACCTCCATCTAATGGATTATCAGCTAACCAATCCACAATGATTTTTCCTTTGATGGATTTTTGATTAACAAATGTTAGCTCAAATTCACCCATCAGAGTTATGAAGCACCCGACCTTCTTAGATAAGGATCCTTGTGTGAGGAATGTCCGTAAGTGATCTGACTTAACAATAACCCTCATTTCTTGATTCAACATATAATGTCTTAAGCATTTTGTTGCAAAAGACTATGGCAAGGCATTCTTTTTCCTGGGTGTAATGTGTCTCATAATCAAGCAACATTTGACTAATAAAATAAATTACACGCTCTCTCATTTATCATCATCCTCTTGAGCCAACATGTAGGCTAGTGAAACATCCGTAGCTCGTGAATACAAGATCAAAGGGTGATCTGATCTAGGTGGCATTAGCGTGGGAGGGGACAATAAGAATCATTTAACCGACTCAAATGCCTCATTGCATTCATCTATCCAATCAATGCTATAATCCTTTTTCAACAAATTGTTGATTGGGTGAACAAAAAGGTCAAGTCAGGATAAATCTTTGGATTGCCCCGAGTTTTCCAAGAAAATATCTGATGCCAGACTCATCCATTGGTGGAATCATTTCCAATACAACTCAGATTTTGGCTGGGTCTACATCAATTCCTCATGAAGATATGATGTACCCCAAAAATCTTGCCTCTCCTGTATTACACCGAATACACACTTTTCTAGATTCAATGTGACGTTGTATTGATTAAGCAGTGAAAGGATGATACGAAGCACCTCTAGGTGATCGCAAATGCTTTTTGGCCTTAGCCAATAGGTCATCCATGTAGGATTCCACAATCTTATGTATAAGATCATGGAATATATAAGTCATCACTCGTTGGTATACGTAGCTCAATGTTCTTAAGCCCAAATGACATGACCACATAATAGTAGGTTCCCCAAGGAGTTATAAACGTAGTTTTGGCCTGATCTCTCTTAGATATTTTGATCTGATTATACCCAGAGAATCCATCCATAAGAGACAACAACTCAAAACCTAGTTGTTGTGTCAATGATAACATCGATGGATGGTAATGGGAAATCATCTTGGGACAAGCCTTATTTATATCCCAAAAATCTATGCAAGATGTGGATCTTTCCATTTTTCTTGAGAATGGGGACTATGTTAGATACCCATTGAGAGTAGTCAACTAGCTTGATGAATCCCACCTGGAGGAGTTTCATCACTTCTTCCTTCACCATGAGGGCCACCTTTGGCTTCATGGGCCTTGAATTTTTCTTAATGGCTTTGCATCTGGTTTGGTGATGAGATTGTGCACTGCAATGTGTGATGCAATCCCCATCATTTCTTTGTAATTAAATGTGAATGATTTTTTGATGCTCCTTGAGAATGTGGGTATGTATTTCAACCTCCTTAGGAGTTAAAGAGGACCCTAGCTTCAAAATATTTGGTTCTTCCTGGTCCGATATTTATATCGATTGTTCCCTCGATTAAGGAGGTGTTTCCTTCCTCAAACTCAAAGTGGGGCTAGAGGTAACTCTAAATCCCCCTCTTCTCCTACCTCAAAATTTTGAGTTCCTCCTGGGGAAGATTCTATCATGGGATTTCCAAAATAGGAAGAAGAGTGTGGAATTAGAGAAAGATTAACCTCATGATGTGTAAGATGTAGCTCTGTGAGAGTGTTTAGATATTCTAGAGTTTCTTTGTCAATGTCAATGTGATCTGTAATGATAGACTCACTCTTAGTCTCTACGTATGTCAACATTGGAGTTACCGGTGTCTTACAAACCAAAGGTTCTACATGAACCGAGACCATGAAGTTTGAATCTTCCAACTCACCACTTGGAGTAAAGCGAGAAGTGGATGTTGTGATTGAGTCTGCAAGGAGATTTTGGTCTCATGGAATTGCCTTGATTGATATGAAGTCAAACCTCTTGTTAAATTCAGCACTATTGCTATTTTGTAAAGTTACAAATTCTCTAGTCTCTAGTCTCATATACTTTGGATACTTGATTTGTAACAACTAGTTGTGAATCACCCAACACCTGATATTAAGAGCACCCATTCTTTTGGCTATGATGAGACCAAGTAGAAGGGCTTCATATTCAGCCCCATTATTTGTGCACTCAAAGTTTAATTTGAAGGAAAAGGTAGAATCCTTCCCTAGGAGAGGTAAGAATCACACCTGCCCCAATGCCAAAATGACATTTGGCTCCATCAAAATGGAGAGTCCAATAGTTACTTGGAAAATGGATGGTTGGATCATCTTTTGAATCTTTCTCCTTACTTCAGTTACCTCAACCATACAAACCTCATTTTTGGTAGAGAACCAAGTCCTAGGGTATGTCCCATGCCCATAGAATCAAAAGGAAGGAGAATGGGTAAATATTTTTCCAATAGCTTGACAATATTTTTCGTAGTTCCTAACGATATTGTCTCTCTATGATGATGGTTTCATCTTTGACTACCGGAATGCCTTCGATCAAACCCGTGACTTCTAATTCCATTGTAGGAACCAAATTTTCCTCTAGTACTGAGCTTGTAGGTTTATTTAAATGATTTTAGGAAGCTCAAACTCAGAGTGGACCCTGGCCTCTTTTTCAAATTAGCTAGGTGTATGTCAAAGGGTTTTGGATCACCCTGCGCCACAAAAACCTTCCCTAAATGTAGGAACCTAACTTCTTGAAACAAAGTGGAGGGAATCACCTTCATGTGATGAATCCAAGGATGACCAAGGATCATATTATAGTTGGTTTCCGATCTATAATATAAAACTTGGTTAGTACCATCTTAGGTCCAAGGGTGACCAAAACACTATAGTTTCGATTGACGTTGCTTTGAGGTTGTCGTAGCCCCTCAGCGTATTTCGTGTCGAAGAGAAATTGGTCTCTCCATACCCTAGTTTTGAAGGAAAGAGAAGGGGACTATGTTGATTACTTTCCCCATCATCAATCATCACACGCTTTACATAGTTTTTGTAAATCCAGACTTGTAAAAACAATGCTCGGATCACCTCTATGAACTATTTCAGCATCTGTGGGCATCTTGTTGATGTCGAATACAAATCCAACATCTCTTTAGGCTGTCCCTGGAGGATAGACATCAAAGTCCACGTGGTTTATTTGTGCTTTTGGAGGAGGGGTGACATTAGCCAAATGACCAAGACCCAATGCTTCTAGTAGAGTGGCCCTATGAGTAGGGGAATTCTTTAATAGATCCAAGAAGGAAATGTGTGAGAATGTCTTAGTTAAGTCGTTGATCAAATCGTAAGCTCCTACTGGCTTGCTTAGGTATCATGAATGTCATCTGATGATGTAGTTGGGTAGATGGAATAGGCATGAAGAATAATCCCTAGTTCTAGTGGTAGTGTTAATTTGTGGTTCAATGTCCAACTCTACCAACCCCACAATTTTCATTTGTTGGTGACCATCCAAAGGAGGTGCCACTTGTGGGTTTGATGAAGTTGAGGCTTTCATGATCATGGGTCCCTATTACAATACCTTTGTTTCAAACCATTGGGATCTATTCTACCATCCTTTGGATGTGTGGGGAGAGGATCATTAAAGATTCCCAAGTGGTGTGTTCTGTGGAGATACTGGTCCCATGTAGGTGTTTTGAGTGGGAGTTGTTGGGTTTTCCAAAAACATGTCAACAAATAATTGTCTTTGATCCTCTGGAAAATGTTGTAAAAACTTGTTACAATCATGGCATGTTCTTGCATCATGCCCTGAACCCTATGGAAACCATAATATAAATTAGGATCGTAATCTTGAGGCCTTTGGTTTGCACCTTGTTGTGGCCCAAAATTATGGTTATTGTTTAGATTTGTTGATTGTTATTGTTAAAATTTGGGAACCCTTGCCCTTGGATTTTGAAATTGGTTTGGATACCCACTTGGGTATTGGTTAGGGCCTTGGGTCTGTGTTTGTCTTTCTTCTTTGAGGTTGTTGTTTTTGTTGTTGTTTGGTGGTTAAAATCTACAACATTGACTGAGGGTGAGAAGTTATTGTTTCTTTGATTGTTGTCATTGTTATTGTGGTTGTTTGAAGTGGAAGTATTGGGAGCATTAACAATGTTAGGTTTCTTAGGTTGGTCATCACTCCATCCATCATGACTCCATGATTCTTATTAAGGATTTTTGGTCCTTGATTGTTATTTGTGTTGTTGGAGTAACTGGGGTTATTTTGATTAGGGGTGACTAACCTTCCATTAGCTCCATAAGTCTTATGACCACTATCAATGGCTGCTTGGTCAATTTGAAGAGCACCCTCTAGCACCTCTTCATAGCTCCTTAGTGGGAACTTTTGAACCTCTTCCTTTGTCTCCTATTGAGAGAGTGGAGGAACAAATCACAAAGTTTTCCATTTGATCCATATTTGGAGTGCTTGCAGAGGAGTAGAGAACTTGTCACCACCTTTGAATAAAGTGGGTTGTAGACTCATTGTGCTCTTGCTTGATATGAAGGAATTCTTGATTCTGTTCTCAAAAGTTTGTTCATATCAAAAGCTTTAATAAATTATGATATGAGTTGCTTGAATGAGTGTATTGAAGCCTTCGGTATCCTATAGTACCAATGAGAGCAATACCTTCTAGCATCTTAGGGAAATTTTTCACAATGACTATGTCCCATGGGAGCAGCTCTCGAATGGCCATTGTGTAAGCCTTGATGTGGGCATTAGGATCACCCTCCCTTTGAATTTTAAAAGAACAAGAAAGGGTCTCTGGGAGCATGACTATTCGAATGGAGAAGTCTAGGGGCTCCTTGAGATATTAGAATAGGTCCCCATTGCGTATGTTTCCACCATTGAAGATCCTTGTTGGGGAGGTGGAGGTTGCATCGGTTGTTGAAATGGGACAACATAGACATTTTTTGGGGCATATGGCATCCCTGTGGTTGTCCATATGGACCTGGGTAGGTGTACATGTCCCCTATGGAGATTTAGAATACATGTGTACATAGGGGGTTGATTACCTTGATATGGAATCGAAGGCACAAAGAGGAGGAATGTTGCATTTCTGGATGGTATGGCATTTGAGAATGCACTTCGGCTGGTGCCTATTGTAGATATCCATACGTGGCATGAGGGGGCATACCCAAGGTGCCCATCCCCATAAGTAGATCTCCAGGGTTTTGAGTATTCATATAAACTGGAGGATTTTGTGTAGTAGGTATTTTTTCGTAATTTTGTGGGTAGGGAGAAGTTTGTGCTTGTCCCTGCGTATGAATTTTGAGTATTTTGGGAAAGCTCTAGCTCCTTGAATTTGTCTACCAAAGCTGAGATGACATCACCCATTGATGGGGTGGTGCTTTTCTTAGGTGACTTTTTTTTGTTGAACCCTCGGAGGTTGTTGAGGAGTATGGTATCCTGCTATGAATTGTTCACTATGTTACCACCCCTCATTGGTAGTATTTTTGGTTGGTGGAGGGGTAGCGTTATTTTTTGGAGCAAGAACATCACCTTGTCCTTATAACCTATCAAAATCTCTTGGTTCATGTTCTAGAAGTGTTGTTCACTCCTAGCATATCATGCTAAATATTCCTCATCTAGATGTGGGAGTTGATCCGATTGCATGCTAATGGGCTATCAAAACAATACCCGAGGAGATGAACTTGCTTCACCAGTGAAATTCATGTTGTTTGAACTTGATTGATTTTTCATGAGGATAGGTCTGCGTGACTTGGTCAAGCTCCTCAATACATACAGAGGAACCAACATTGGTTCCCTAAAGTAGAGGGTTTTGAGATGATGAGTGGTTGTCCACCCATGTTGAAAGTGAAGGTGATTGTTGTGGTATACTTGATTGGTAGTTGTACATGTCAAAACCTGGGATGGGTGACATGTACTCATCATATCCCGACATATTTGGGGGTATAAGAATACCCACAGAATAAAGGATGGATGAAGAAAGTGGAAACATTTAGAGACTAGCTCTTCATGTCGGGTTCACCAATTTGTATGATAGAAAATCAACACGTGACCTTCTTTCACACCCGACCTCTCGAGGTCATGCCGAGATAGCTGAGTGTAGAATGAATGTGAATGTGAGTGTGGTGATGGGGATCAAGCTAATTGGGAAATCTTATATCTTCAACATGTAATATCGGGATCTGTGAGTCTAAGGAAAAGAATGCTCTCCTAACTTGAAGTGGTGTGATGGCTCGGTTTGAGATAATAGCCACTCGTAGAGACTCCAATCAATGTCGAGATCTACCGAGATTTTATTTGTTGGTTGTTGAACACGTGGAAAATGACCTATGGGTGCCTCGTATAGATTTCAGACAAGGTCATGGAAGTAAGAATGAGAGGCATGGTGGAGCCACATGGATTTATGGGTGATTTTTGGTCTAGGTAGAAAGTCTTAGCTTGATCGGCTATGCTATGTTCAAGTAAGGAAAGTTGTGCAATAATATCTAGTGGAAGTGGTGAAGATCTGAATACTAATGTACACAAACTAGTGTCAATGTCTAACTGATTAGTAGGCCCGTTGGGTTGTGGGACTTGAGGATCACAACCAAAGACTTGTGGAGGTTATGGCCCTTGTATGGTCATGCATGCGTAATCAAACCCTATTTCAGGAGTAGTCCAATAGTCATAGGCTTGATTAGTAGTGATGTTTAGCATATTGAGTTGTTCTATTTTCTCAACAAAAATTTGTAGGTGTGTGTAAGACTATCAAACGTAAACTGGTATCAATGTCAGTTATCAATTCTGGCCCATTGGGTTGTGGGACCAAGGGATCACAACTGTATGTCTTTTTTCTGTTGTGGACCATTGATGGTCATACATAATGAAATAAAATGATTTTGATAAGAAAACTAATTACTGAAGGAAATCTAATCTATGTTTTTGGAGTTTTCACAATATATCGGATCAAAGCAATAAAAGAAAACTAATCTATCAAAGGAAATCTTTTTGTTCTTTTCTAATTTTTAAGCAATGTGTTCTAATCTAATAAATAAACTAAAGACAAGTAATCAACCAGATGGATGTAGTTGGTTACTTGTGTGAATGTATGAATCTAATCTAAAACAAATAACCTAATCCAATAAAAACCCTTCAAACCCTACCTCAGAGGTGAAGAACAAATCATGACCCTAAAAGGGGCTATTGTTCCCCACAACTTCCCTGGTAATGTTAAAGAGGAAAACTACTAATGATTTGATCTACTTTGTGATTTATTAATCTATTGAAATGAATGATTTTCTACTCTATTTGATATGTAATTGAAACTAGTGATTTGAAATTGACAATTTAACAAATAAAGAAAAAAAACACACAATTCCAACCTGGACAAGCAAGAGCTTTGGAAAATCTAGTTGTATATCTATATTTGTCCCCTAGTATGTTCCTTTCTTTCTCCGAGTGTTCATGTGAGTCCAAGGGATTGGGAATGCAAAAAAAAAGAGGAGGATGGCGCTTGAGCAATGGCAACTTGATGGTAGTCTGGATGCAATGCAAGTAGAAGAGAGATAACACAAGAGATCAGAGCTTGGCTATGCAATTCCTAGCAAGATCGTAGCAGTAATACAATGCAAGATACACAAAAAATTCTTAGGCCTTTTTCTTGAATACAAGCATGGAATATATAGGAATGGAGGATGGGAGGTGCCTTCAAGCTCAAGGCAAGAAGAAGCAGTTCCAACTAATTAAATCTATTTAAAAATAGGAGGAAGGAGAACCAAGCAATCAAAGCTAATTTTAGACAATTTGGCTCATGGATGCATGCTAAAAGTGAAATTAAGTGAACCATCACATGTTAAAACACTCAAAAAAGAGGTCACACAAACTATTTGGTTAAATTAAGGATGCTACAAAGAAGCTAACATGACCCCCTATGCAAGGTGTGCAAACTATTTGATAAAATTATTGAAAGAATGTAGTTTCATGGAGAACCTTGATTGTTGGAGGTGCAAAAATGGATTTGTTGAAAAGACCTTGAAATTGATGTCAAATGTGTATTGATTGGTAAAAAATAGTCTCCACAATAGTGCCAAATTACTCTAATGCACACTGTGTAAGTATAAGAGTTTGAAACATCACAACCAAATTCACCAAAGTGCCATAGAAGAAAAAAATTGGTAGTTTTTGCGATTAGAAGTGTGTTGGAAGAGATGTTTGAAAATTATGGAAACGTGAACTTGACACACGTGACTACTTGAAAAATACTTGGAGAAAGATGTGTCATGGAGATCATGTTGTATATTGGTTTCCTCTCTATGAAAAATTTGTTTGATGAATGGTATGTGGTGGGAAAGTTGGTGGATGTCTTGATCATTGGTTGGTCACTGGTCTTGAAAACTTGGAAAAATTGATGAGTTGTAAAATAAACTTGGTGGTGGTAAGTTTTGGACCACACTATGTGTATTATTGTGAAGTAGCAAGTTGGAAATAATGCAAATCTTGATTGGAATATAGATTTTTGGCATGATAAATATGAGCTCAATCCTATCTCACCTACTACCTTAATGATCTACTTGGAACTTTTTTTTTTTTTTTTTGGAGTTATTTAACTCAGTTCCATTGGCTTGATGAGTGTGTAGACACTAAATCATGAAATTTTGAGTAATTATATAGTGTCGATTACATACTACTATTCATATGATTCCTAAGTAAGAAAAGTACTAATTAACCCATGTCTTTGCCACCTTTCTTTACTTTTTGTTGCTACTTTCAGTCTTGCACCCTTACTTGTTCAATATATATTTTCATACTTTGACATTTATCTTTCTAGAAATCGGCACCCAATCGGGATGCCGACGCCATGCCCTCATCCCCTCTCGGCGCCCTTGTCCTCTTTATACTTTGGTCACACTTTTTGGGTCCTTTTTATCCATTTGATCATCTTATCTTTTTGGCATCCATCCTTTTTAGGGTTAATTATGAAATTCAAACAAGTGAATCATATAAATATAAAGTTATATAATCATAATAAAGGACCAAGAGAACTAAGCACTATCCATCACCACCATAAGGTTTCATCCATCAAACATCTAAGACCTCCATTATCTAGCACCATCAAAGGGAAAAGGTTAGTTTTCTACATCACCTTCATCAAGGAGAGTTTATTACTTCTATGAACACATATATTACATTTTATATCTAGCTACTTACTCATTATTCCAAGTGCATCACAAAAAGAGCAACCTAGGACACAATTTTACACACACACATCGAGAAATACATTGGGTCTTAAATGTAGTGTAACACTTAGTTATAAGTTCACCATTGTGATAGCTAAGGATAGTCATATGCCTCATTTTACATCTTTTTTTTAAGGATTTGATGTCATTTTGAGGATTTTATTCTTCATTACATGTTTATAATGAGCTCAAAGATCTTAGTGTGAATCCGAGTGACCAAAAGTAATCAACAATGAATATCTCGTGACCTTAAAGATGGTTTTTTTGTATTTCCGTGAGACCAGTGCCCTGAATGAGATTGCAAAGCTTGAAACAATGATCTATAGAATTCCCTATGCATTGATGATAGTTGTAATGAAAATTTTCACCATAATTACAACCTTTCGGATGAGAGAGATATAATTGGAGTAGAAGAGGAAGTGTGATGAGATTAATTTTGACAAGCTATGGAAGAAAAATATGTGGATCAATAATTAAATTCATGTATGTACACCGAGGTGGTTGTGATTGAAGATTTTTAGTGGTAGATACAACGTTGACAAAGTGAATTTTACGTCATTCGGTTTGGGTTTTGATGGTTTAAATGTTGACTTGATTTGAGAGCACGCAAAATATGAAGCTTGTTCTTGATATTTACGCTTGCCTATAGATAAGAGTTTTATTTCACGTAGCTTTAGTGTATGACATAGTTGATCAAATGACAAAGATGTCTCAAATAAAAACTCTCCGAAGAGGTGAAAATAAAATTTGAATGAATAAATCTTGAAGTTCGAATCCAAAACCCCATTAGACATCTTAGATAGGTTGTTATTATATTGTAAGACATAGTCGGTGAAATGTTCATTAGATCCTTGTTTGAGTTGTGTAAGTTGTGCGTATGAGACCTTAGAGCCAATATTAATGGAGAATAAGAAAATAATTAGCTAGATACATGAAATATGTTACCAAGTGGACAGGTGGGCCATATAACCAACACATCACATAGTCATGGAGACTACGAGGGAAGATCTTAGTCAAGAGAATGTGATCATAGACAAAATCTTGACATGTGACATGAAATCTCGTAAATGCTCTTGAGGGTCACCATGCACATTGAATATGGGAAGTTTGGGGGTGAAAACATTAGGAGGAAGTGAGTAAGTGAGATGGTGGGTGTGAATGGAGTGTGGAGTATTAAAGTGGAATCTAAAGATGGAGAAGCAGTGTGATAAGTAGCCTACTGTAATTTTATAATTTGAACTTGAAGATCTTGAAAAAAGAGGAAAAATTTGATTACTAGTGGAAGAGACTTGCACACATGAGAAACAAGGGTGGAGGAATTATTAATAGGATTAGGTATGGAAATGGAAACACAAGAAGTAGGTGGAAGAGTAGAAGCTAGTGGTTGAGTACTAATGGAAGTGGGGATAACAAAGCTTAATCTCGTAGAGCTTAATGCATAAAGAAGGGATTTGGATTAGTAATAATATTCATGAGAGACAAATTCATAAAGAGAAAAGCATAAAGAAAGGGATTTTGACTTCAAGAGGAAGAAAACCTTGGAGCAGTAGATGAGAGAGAAAGGAGTAGCACACGTAGAGGTGTGAATGCTAGTTCGATAAGCCTAAAGAGTGAAGGGGATATGAATGTGCAAATTATGACTTGATTTATCAATAATATTGGAAAGGATATTGTGAAGAGTCTTGTTAGTGGCTTCATCTTGGCAGTTAGTTTGAGGATAGTATGGAAAAGAGAAGATAAGCTTAATATTAAATGAGTAGTAAATATTTTTGAGTTATTTGTTCTAAAGGAATTTCCATTGTCCATGATGATTTTATGAGGGATGCCGAAATGAAAAATGATATGTTGATAGATGAAATTAAAAATGATTAGCTTTAGTTGATGTGAGTGGAATGGATTCCACCCATTTAGTGAAATATTTAATAGCAATGATGATATAATGATGGCATTGAGAAGAACGTGGATTGATGAGGTCGATGAGGTCAAGTCCCCATTGTGATAAAGGCCAAAGGTCTTGATCCGGCTATAAGGATTTGAATAAAAATGTGGATTAGATTAGAATGTCATTTGTATTTGACGCATTTCTTTACATAGTCACATCAGTCATGATTAAGAGAGGGAAAATAATAACCCATGAGAAGGACACACTTTTAGACAACTAGACCACTAAAATGTCCACCACTGATGTCATCATGGACTTCTTGGATGGATTGAGTGAATTCATGAGATTTAAGGCAATGAAGGAAGACACCATCAAATCCATGCTTGTAATAATGCTTGCCAAGTATGACATAGTGGTTAACACATTAAAGAAAATACCTTCTACCATTTTTAGATAGGTTAAAGGGGATCTTGGATTGGGAAAGATAGTAAAATATTTGAGAATATCAAAGATCACGAGGATTAGTGTCAACGTGATCGAAATGAGGAAGCTCATGAACATGAGATGGTTAATTAGGACAGTGAAAAATGACACAAAGCTTAGATTTTTCAGTTTTTCATGGGATGAGAGATGTGAGAAATGGCATAATATCTGCGAAGTGATTATATGAACAAAAGGAAAATTAGAATGGTGTAGAAATTGAATGCTCCAAGAAGGAATTCGACAATATCCTTATACTTTTAAGGATCTCATTTTTACATTGATAGATGCCTTTGACTTGATTAATGATGAGTTGAGAATCCTCGTAAATGTCAAGGATTTGGATGCTAAGTAATACTGATGGTTTCAAGGCCCAAGATAAGAGCTTAATACTCAGCCATGTTTTTTATGCATTCAAAATTGAGTTTAAAAGAGATAGGAATAGGAGTATCCTAAGGAGGAATACTGATAATTCCAAAGCATCTCCCCTTTCACGACACTTAGAGATGTCAAAGAAGATCATTGTTTTAAGAGGAGAATACACATGGTCAAAGTGGAAGATGGACTCCTTGGGAAAATGTTCATGAGGAGGATGACTATCTTAAAGAGAGGCATCTACTAGTTGATTTGTGATAGCCTGGCCCTTGATTGACTTCTAAGAGATGAACTCTAGGTCAAAATCAGTCATGAGAATGAGAAATCAAGTGATGCAATCACTATGATAAGGTTTAAAATTCATGGTATTATGAACATGGAAGTTAATGACATCGTAAGTCTTATGATTGAGATGATAATGGAAAATTTTGGAGGTAGAAAAGAAAAGGGTGAAACACAACTTTTCAACTTGATGTAGCAAGTATCATATTCATAAAGGGTGTGACTTATGTAATATAAATCTCGCTTGTTGCCTGCTCATCATGATGTGAAAACATGGATCCTAGAGCACGATTAGAGGAAAAACATAGAGATAGAAGGGTTTCCCCCTTGCATGGAGGCATAAGAAAAGGAAGAGATAGAAGATATTTCTTGAGATAACCAAAGGATTTTTGGAAATTATGGTCCTAATTAAAGTCAATATATTTACGAAGGAGATGATGAAAAGGCTAGCGATGGTCAAAAAGCTATGAGATGAAATGAAAATGGGATTGAAGGTGACATTGAAGACTAAAAAGTTTCTTCAAGTTAGAAGGAGGGGAATCTTGAGGATAACCTTGATCTTGGAAAGGTCAAATATAATACTTCTAATATAAATTATAAAACTAGCGCGTTTACTAGTTAGCACTCCAAACACACACTTGGATGGATTGAGATAGAGGAAGAAATTGATAAGGCACTAAAAATGGATTTCTAGGATGGAAAGGTGGTTGTATCGATGAATCTATATTTTCCTAAGAGAGTCATTAATGTAGTATTCTACAATAGTTATGGATGAGGTCATGAAATATGTGAAGAAGTCATAACTCACCGATCGATATGTCACCAAAATAGCCCTTACAATGGATTATTCAAACAAATGAAGGGCATGATGTGATAATAAGGAAAAGGTCCCCAAGGAGTGATGAAGGAAGTCTTATACCTGGTTTTTGGTGTGATGAAGGTATGATTATACCTAGAGAAACCATCCATAAGAGAAAGCATCTCATGGCCTATCGTAAGGTCCATGAGATGATAAATGTTAGGAAGAGGGAAATCATGTTTAGGGAAAGTGATATTAAGATCTTGAAAGTTAGTGCAGATGTGTGTCAGCTGATCATACAAATATTTCCAAAAGCTTTGAAAATGGGTATGATGTTAAGAAGCTTTGAAAATTAGTGTTAAGAAGGCATTATAGTATAGTTCCTCTTTAAGATGAAGGGCAACTTGAGGGTACATGTTGTGAAGCTTTTACTAAACCTACTTAGCATTAGGAAAGGTAGTGACGATGTTATGGATGAGGAAGGAAGGGTTAAGCCCAAAAATATCAGTCTATGTAGGACTATGTGAAGGATTGGATATTTCAAGCGAGGAAGGTGGTGAAAGATTGAAGCTCTTATAGATCAAGGGATTGACTTACTTTGAGGATACAAGGTTCTTGCAAAATATCGATGTAGGACTATGTGAAGGATCCCAATGTCAGATGTTGATGGCAAGATTCATTAAGGAGGGTGGATGTCTCTAGTGGTAAGGTTTTATGAGGATAAGAATATTTTGTCCCCATGTAAGAGAGGATGGATTCATCATCGGTGCATTGAAGAACGTTAATGGTAGGATAATATTCCTCTACCATTTCGGGAATTGAAGTGGGAGGGATCTAGTTTCACCTTCACATTGATAAGTGACTGATCCCAAGGTGATAATAGAGATTAAAAAAGGTTTAGAGGATAGAGACATGATGTCATATGTATCCATAGACTTGTGGGGTGGAGAAGATGAAGGGTCAATGAACATGAGAGAAAAGGATGGAGGATGAGGGTTGGAAGATTGTTCATTATAGCCCAACCCAAAATTTTCATGAGTTTTGTGTGATTGATCAATGACAAGGTCATGGATGCTTTATTCATAACACCCCATTTCAAGTACTTTCGTGGTGCAATAATGAAGATAGGTGCATGCAAAATATTTCTTGTAAATATAGTCAAATATGTTGGTATATAGTTTGGTGTGAGGCTGAATGTCAATGTGGGAGGAAGGAAGATTTATGCCACCATAGATGAAATTAGTATGAAGATGAGGTGGACCGAAAGGGATGATATACCTAACTTTTGGTTGATACATTGGAGCTTTTCGGGTCTCCTGAGTTGATGAGGCATGGGAAGAGCATTAAGTGTGAGAATATGATACTCCCCCAGTGAGATTTGATCCATTAATTTTTCTGAAAAGTCATAATTAGGAAGCTTAGATGTAGAAATTGATGAGCTAGTGGATGCTTGAGAAGAATCTTACATGGGGATGAGCACATCATTAGGATGATAGGTCATGTGACTTGCCTTGAATGGAGGAGTATCTACTGGGGAGATTTATAATCTTCCCCTCATGTTCGTAATTGATGAAAAAATGGAGGGTGGAAGGAACACAACATATGACATGAATCTATATATTTCTAAGTAGGATGTTGTATTGAAACTCCCCTTCTACAATAAAGAAGACTTCATGGAGGATTTTTTCACTAGTGCGGATAGGAATAATAATTGTGCCTAACATGGGGAAACACCATCATTGAAAGCATGAATGATTATAGGTGATAATGGAATAAGGAAGCTTAAGATGATAAAATGTGTGAGATGAGATGATGTTTATGCTAGCTACATTTTCTATCATAAAACAAACGATGAAAGTGTCATTGATGTACATAATGATGAAGAGTGGAAGTTCATGTTCTTTAGGTGTGATGTTTGGAATTTCAGTATCATAAAAGATATGGAAGAGGAGGTATAAAGCTATCCAATAAGGGATACAAAGGGACAATCCTCATCGTTAGGAGTGGGGATACACTTAAGATCTTTAATGAGATCTTGCTTATGGTCTAGAGAGCTTTGGATGAGATCATAAAGTGACTTCTTAAATGGGTCATGATAGAGTTATTTCATAACAATCTACTCGATAACAATGGGCCAAGGGGAAGTCAAGATGGATACCTTAGGTTTTGATGAAGAAGAGGGAAAATTAGGCTCACTAGGAGTAGTGACAATGACCTTGGATTTGGAATGAGTGGGTGGTTAGAAGTCATGGGGATGAGAATGGGTTGTGATCCAAATAAAAATTAATAACAAGAGGAGGACCCTCTTTAGGTGAGGATGATGTTTGAGGAGGTATGGAAACATAAGTATTAGATGAATGAGGATATTTATATACCTTGATGGATGAATATTGAGATGAAGAAGTGATATTGGTGGATGGAAGAGGGTGATATCATTCAATGAGAAGATCATCTTCATTGATAAGGTTATGAATGATAGTTTGGAGGGCTCTACAATGTTCAATGTCATACCCTGGTACATGATGGTATGCACAAATGAGATTGGAATCAAACCATGAAGGTTTTAGACCACGTGGATTGAATGGTTTGATAGGTGGGAAGAGTGATTGCAAATGCTTGAAGTATACAATAAAATATTTCTCTGTATGATCCAATGGGGGTGGTTGAAGGAGAATTTGTAGATGAAGTTGTTTTAGTGGATGAGGAGGTTTTATTTGATGAGGTGTTTTGGGAGCCTTTGATTTCATATTACTCTCGAGAATAAGAAGAAGGAGGTGTGTGTTTTGTGTTTTGATTGGTGGTGAGTTAGATGGTTTGGATTATATTTTTATAAGCTGGGGTGGTGGATGATTTTGAAGAGGAGTTGATTTAGAAGAAAGGTTATATTTCTTTAATTTAGATGTAGTGGGGATTATAGATGAAGGGCCTGGTCCTAAGATGGATGGTGATGCTCCTAAGAGTGATGATGTGGCACTAGATTGCTTAGGAGGGTTAGTATTAGGAGAAGGAAGCTCTAAATTTTTATGTGGGTGCGTGAGGGATTTTGGATGGGCATGCCAAGGTTCTTAGATTTAGGTTGTGAGGATTTACCCTTAGTAGGGATAATGAAAATTTCAACCTGGGGACTCTATGGTGGTAGAAATTGGTGATGTAGATTGTGTTGTAGGGTGGAAGGTGGAAGCGGATTTTACATAATGCGCTTGAAAAGATATAAAGGGATGGTCAATTGTGTGAATTTAGGATTGGTGGATGTAGGGATGATTAGAGTTACAAATGTGGTAAGAGTTTCATTTGTGGATGTATTGAGTGTTTGCATGGTATTAAATTCAAGAGGTGATATGGATGTAGATTTAGATGTTGATGTGGGTATAGTCATAGTAGTAGATGTAATTGATGTGGGAGTAGGTGTAGAGGTGTGAGATGAAGATGTTAAAATAGGCATTGAGGTAGTTATAGGTGAAGGACTAGATGCGATAGATGAGGATGTGGATGATATGGATGGAGAAGTGGGTGTGATTAAGGTTGATGGGGATGTAGTGGTTATGGTCATAGTTGATGTTGATATGATAGGTGTAGATGTTGATGAAGTTGTGATTGTAGGGGAAGAGTCTGAAATAGGGGTAGATGTAATGGGTGATGAGATGATGGGTGTAGGTGATGGTGTTGGATTTTGGTCTATAGTATTAATTGTATGGGCATTAGGTGCCTGTGATGTGGAGGGTGGAGTTTGATTGTTGGGTGGATGATTAGGAAAGGGTTGTTTGAAGACATCAAGGGGTTGATTAGGTGGAACATTAGGATTTTCCACTCGAGAGGTCACTAGAGTCTATAAGTTTTTGTAGGATGTATTTAAAAGAGACACTTTTCAATCTCATGGCTGAAAAATTGATGATATTTTCAGTAATGTTCCTCATGGTACCATGCTGGTTTAGGTCGTGATTCATCAAAGGGTCGGATGGGAGGAAGAAAAATAAGATGGGCTGTCATTAACTTATAAAATATTGCGCTATAAGATTCCCCAAGATGGGTATAGTTAGAAGGCGGTCTAGAGATCATCATTGTAGAGGATTTGTATGAGAAGTGGACATATAGGAAGACTTAACCAAAATGGTTTTAAGCGTGTTCTTAGGTTTGTCATGATGTGTGGGACTTAGTGAATTCAGATTTGGGTTTTTTCGATCAAAGTTTAAGATGGATTTTTCGAAGGGCATGAAGTTAAAGTATGATAGTAGTAGTAAACACTTCTTTAAACGTATGAACTGATTAAATTTGAAGAGTGGAAGAGATATGCTTCACACAATACTTGTGATAAAATTTCAATTAATTCCGTATGTGGAAGGGAGAATGATAGTTAATTAATTATGCCACATGGGTTCATTTTAAGAGGCGTTTAGGAAATTTGAGATGGAATATCCCTTAAAAATATACCGGAACCACTTCTACGGGAGGTGAATTTTTAGGAATTTAGAGAAAAGTTTTCCTAACAAAATATAAAGGTTTGATGTCGAAAAACAAATAATCTTGCTATTGCATGACAACAAAAATTTGTTGTCATACGACAAAAAGATTTATTGTTACACGAAAACAAAGATTTCTGTCGCATGAAAACAATATCTTGTTATCACACGATAGAAAAATATTGGTGAAGCCCATTTAAAAAAACTTTTCATATGATAGAAATATTTGTGAAAACAATATTTATTGTCATGCAACAACAAGATTTGTTGTCGTGCAACAACAAGACTTCTTGTCGTATGACAACAATATTTTTAATTGTGCGAAAACAGACCTTATTGTCACACAAAAACAAATATTTGTTGTCATGTGATAAAAAATATTGCTATCACATGATACCATGGTTTACTAAATTTTGACCCCAAGTTTTGTTGTTGCACGTCTTTAGGGGTTTTGATGTAGCACATCTCGAGTCTTCTTATCATCACATGTCCCGATACCTAAAACACTAATCCTATCATATAAATACCCCCTTCAGACCTCATTTCTCACACTTCAAACAAAAATTTTCTCCATTATCCTAGTGCTCAAAGGTATCATAACTCGATGCTTTGGAATCAATGAAAACCTATAGATTTCCTTTGCAAAACAAACAAAATACGAGTCTCGATTCAGGTCTCTATTCATTCAACTCTTTTAGCCTTTAGGTCTCGATTCTCACATGGTCTTCTTAACTACATAATGGCAACTCAAACTATCCTAGAAAACCACTCTACCCAAGATTCAATACAAAAACTTAATGTTCCCACAGATTAATGGAATCTTACAATTGAATGAAACTTACAAGGAATGGGTACATGATTGTGGGTTTAAAGGACTAGTTAACATGTAGTGAGTTTGAGATAGATAGTAACATTTTGAACTACCTCTTATCATTCAATCCAGTAGATAGGAAATTCACTATGACTTTTCCAGATGGATGTACATTCATATTAAATGTTGATCTTATGGATATTCATTGATTAACATGCCTTCATTTTAAAGATTACAACCTTGCTACAAACAAAGCCACTTTGATAGAAGATGATAATATTTTCCTTAAATCCTATTACAATTTCCATGTTGATGGTATGTGTTTTAATTTTTCTAAATTTCAATTTTATTTAACATTTTAATTTTGATATAAATTATGCTTAATTCTTATTTAATGATTTTTACAACACATGTCAAAAATCAAGATGAGGAGTCGATGTGCAAGGATTTACACACAATTTTCTTTCTACCAAGGTATATTTTTTCAAGAGAGAATTATATTGTAGGGTAGGAAAGAAGATATTCCCCATTGGGCTATTTCCTACATTCTCGCAACGATCCGAAATAAAAATTTGATTGGTGCACATACTTATCAAATAAGATAAAAGATGATATTGCCAATATTGGAGTTGTTGAAAAACCAACTGTTTGTACCAAAACTATATCCTTGCTCTTTATTTCAAGGCATATTATAATTTAAAAGGTGAACCCACTCCTACTTGCATGAATGACCAGATGAAGCAATTTTCAATTTAAATTGAAGAACAACATGTTAGTAAGATACTTCACTTCAATTGAAGAACAATATGTAATTAATTATATTTTGATGTTAGTAAGATACTTCACTACATTTAAAAATTACATTTGGATGTTACTAACATTATTCACTTATGTTTACCTCTTTACCTTATGCATAATTTTTTGGATTCCTTTCTATGAAAAAAAGAAACATCAAGAGGAAGAGGCCAACAACATGCCAAGGTGTTGAGAGATTCCTAGTTTGACATGGATGCATACTCATCCCCTAGCCCTCAAGTATTTCAATCAATAAAATAACCGAGACGTAATACCCCTAACATTTATTTTTTTTACATTTTACCATTTACCATTTTCATTTAACATGCTTCAGGGACTTTAGACTACCCTCCACATTTACCACGACAATCATCACCCACTCAATCAGTTCATTCACATCCATCTATTCAATCACAGGAAGTGAAACCTCTTTCTCCACCACTCTAATCACCCACAGGCCCAACACAATAATTTCAAACTCAGACATGGACGATACAGGTTCCCTTTCAAAAGGTATAAAATTGTTGTTTTTTGTAATTTTTAACAATTTTTTATATAAGTTAGTAATGATTTTGTTCTTGGACTTGACAGTGCATTCCAATTCATCACCATCTATTCAAATGATGCCACCTCCTCCACCAATACCACCATTTCGATTCAAATTTCCAACAAGAGGAAGAAATACCACTAGTAAATGCATGACACTTTCGGCCCAGTGGGACACTAAACATTCCTTCTGAATTTCCCAATATCTCTTTCGGTGGCGTGCCTAGTACAATGGGAAAATCAGTTTTAAATAAAATTAATTTGGATGAAGATTATTTGGGCATTGATAGCAATGACCCAACATATTTTTTGATACATGTGATATGATTCAGGGCATGTAGGTATGTTTCCATTTTGATGTATTTATTTTGACATTGATAAATATCATTTTTTTTGTCAATTTAATTTTTTCAAATTGCTTTCAATTTTAATAATTAAATTTATTTTAACACAAATAGGATCAGAGAACAAAGTATCAACAAGAGGCAACACAGATACGTCAAGCATCAAGCCCCCTATCCTCTCCATCACCCTCTTCGGATAGTGACTAGTTGACTAGATTTTTTTGGATAGCTTGGTTGCTAATGATTGTGAAGCCCATTTCCCAAATTTTTATGCCTAGTTTTATTCAACTTAAATAGTGAGAGATAATGGGTAAAGAGATAATAAAGGAGATAAATAATAATTTTGATAACCATAGCCAAAGGTATAGTTTATATGATGTAGTTTAAAATTATCCAGCTAAGATAGATGTCTTACTGAACTAAGCAAATAACAAGACTATAACATATAATAATAGTTATCAAGAAAATGTTTTAGATAAAGTTTTGAATCGATTAGAGAATATTAATGCTGAAGCCCAGGCATATTACAACAAATGGTCAAAGGATAAATATCTGGTGGAAATTTCCAATGTTGAAAGAGATAAAGATGTTGTAAGTATTATGAATTACAAGTTACAACATTCAATTTTAAATCATATTTTTTATTACTTTCAATTTTTAATAATATGTTTTAATTGAGCTCAATTTTTTAATTGTAATTAAAATATGAAAATTTAAAAATTCAAGAAAAGGTGCTCCAAGTTCACTTGGAAATAGATAATAAAAGTTTATCCGTGGAAATGTAGCTTAAGAAGACCATTGTTTTGGTTAACAAGAAAAACAATACTCTGAAGCGGATTATTAAAGAGAATGGCATGGATGCAAATATTTTGTTCAAGAAAAAGTAGCTACAGATCCTTATTTGTTATCCCATAGAGATGCTTCAAAGGAAGATGCGGAGATTGTTAAGAACTTGAATATTGTTGTGGAGGATCTTATAAATTCTAAAATTCTCAAAGTAGGGAATAAAGAAATGATTGGGAAAAGAAACACAGAAGTCACAAAAAAGAAATGAAAAAGGAAAATGGGTCCGAGAAGATGTTAATGTTTGAGCATATACTACAAGTGTAATTATATTTGTTGAAAAATGTTTACAAAACTTAAAACTTGAAAAATGTTTAAGTTTGAAACTTTAAACTTGAATATTTGTGTAAATTGAAACATGTTTAAAGTTGAATATTTGTTGTAATGGTTTTCATGAAATCTCATTTTTACACATATTATCTTTTAATTTGGAGTTTATATTTTCTTATATTTAGAAATTATAAATTATGAATTGTAATGATATCAAAATATGTATGGAATGCATTTTCTTTAATATTGAAAGTGTAATGATTTATAATGTAATATTTTTCATGGAATACCATTTTTTTACACGTAATTTAATTGACTAGCACATTTCATATGACACGAGTACCTTAAATATTTTATGTTTTCATAAATACAACTATTGATATAAAATATTGATGAAGAAGACTAATGTAATGATTCTCTTCTAGCTAATACAACAACATCTTCTTCTCTCTACTTGTAAAATTTGAACCTTGTAATAGGTTTCTTCACATTACCTCTATAACCCTTCTTAAAATCCTTAGGAAGAATCACATAAAAATTTTTACTTAGGAAGAATCACCTCTGCTTGCACGTTGCAATGGTTTTCATGGAATATCATTTTTTTACACATATTATCTTGCAATTTGGAATTTATATTTTGTTATATATATAAATTCTAGATTGTAAATTATAATAATATAAAAATATGTATGGAATGCATTTTATTTAATGTTTAAATTTTAATTATTTACAATGCAAAATATGTAAGATGGATACCCTAAACTATGTTTAAGTATGTAAAATGTAAAATATGTAAGATGAATAACTCAAACTATGTTTGATTCACTACACTTTATTTATTAATGATATTTAAAAAAAGCATTCCAAAAAAACATGTAGAAAAACTACATCAAAGATCAATTTGAAAATACCAAAATAAATAAAATAGGATTATTATAACTCCAAGTATGAGAGGGTTTAAGGTACCTTTAGATGGGATGATGATGTATACATGTGTAAAATGAGAAATCCTCCTTCACATTGAGCTAGATGACCTGTAAATCAAGAGAACTCAACACAAAAAATGGATTAGTATATAGATGGGTGGGTTTCCGAAAATTTCAAGCCCGAGAAGTGAGAGCTTCCTAGGATGGATGTCAACCCATGTTTTTGATAAAGAAAAGATAAAATATTGATAGATTGGATGTAGCAAGATCTGAGATAAGACAAAAACTGAAATGCAATGAAGATAAAGTAAAATGCAGATTTGATCTAAGAAAATTAAATCAAACATGTGCATGTCGAGGGCGAAGCAAGTGTCAAGAATGTAGTGCCCAGTTGATGGGAGTGGAGTTAATTAATTGGAAAAATGATAGAAAATGTAGATATAAAGGCCTTGCAAAATAGTGTTCCAAAAATTCATGTCATAAACACAACATCAAAGCAATTTGAAAATACCAAAATACCAATTAAATAAAACATGATTATTATAAATAATTGTATTTGAATAAATGTAAGTTGATACTTGTAACATTTTAAATGATAACTAGAGCTGAAACAATCCATTTTCAATAGCCTCCTCATAGTTGATATTTGCATCTTGAGTTAGAGGATGCACCAAATCTAGTCTCATTACGATTGTCTTATGTCTAATTATAAACAATTGTATTTGAATCTATTACTATGAAATTGAATACATATTTTTTTAAAATTTCAGGTGACAAACAATAAATGTAAGGTAATACCTATAAGATTTGAAATCATATTTAGAGCTGAAACAATCCATTTTCAATAGCTTCTTCATAGTCGATATTTGCATCTATAGAGTTAGAGGACGCACCAAATCTAGTCTCATCATTGAGAACATTTGTATTTGCAGTTGTATTATTAACACCTCTTCTTTCAACAAGGGAATTCCAATGTGTAATTGCTCTGTCAAAAGGAAATGTGTCTAAGGAGTAGTGTGAAACATACAACCTCATACAACTTTCTAGATTTTTATCCAACTTATTTCTTAGTTTTGATTTTACAAAAGATAAAGCACTAAAAACCCTTTCGTCCTCCACAGATCCCAAAATCATTATTTGGCACAACTTGTATAATAAAAAATATTCACTGATGTCTTCTGTAACACACTACTTTGGTAGATTTTTTTCTCCGAGCCTTGTAATTGCACCACTCTCTTGAGGTTCATTTAAAAAATGATATTGGCTAACCATTGTCATTGCAAAAATCAAATGATTGAGACTTTATTAAGTCAATATTCAGTATACCTTTTATTTCAATACCATTGACCTTTGATGTCTTTGTGAAATGATCCATTATTGTACCCATGGATTTATGAAATAGCTTATTTATAAAATCTACATGACCACTTGTATTCCAAAAATTTGGATTCATTACTCCCATAGCTTCAAGAATTTTATCTTTATTAAAACGGTCTCTGATTTTGGATGTTAAGGATTGTGTAATTTTTTAAAGTTTTATTCATGTAACAAGTGTAATAGAATTAAATAGAACTTGAGTCACAATAACTTCTTGTTGTTGCAAATCAGCAAAGACACTCTGGATGTTGATCAAATTTCTAGTTTGATCATACTAGCATCCAAAGTGTGATTGCACAACATCAATCCTTTCCCAAGTGTGGGACTTACAAAATGAGAAAAGAATCTCCAGTTTAGAGGTTGGTTCCTCAATTCCTCTGGTCAGATTTATCACTTACAAGTTGCAGAGGTCTATATTCCTAACCCTACCCTAAATTCCAAAGGAGACAGAGATAGAGAATGCAAAAAGCTAAAACTAATGCTAATAGGTGATGCACCAAAGGAGTGGTGAGCATTTTTTACTTCTGCAGATTGACACAGTCCATAAAAATGCAACAAAGAACCTCATGCACAAACTGATAATTGTAATGAAGGATCATAAATTAACCAAACAACACAGGTAGAGGATGAAAACTAATCACAGAGGTTGTATTGTTATTTTAATCATCAAAATCACTTGCATTACAACACCTGAGAGGCAAAATAAAAGTTGTAGCTCTTAGAAAAGGTCTAATATTCCACCAAAATCACTTCCAAGGTGAGAAAGGGGACCTGCAATACACAAAAAATGTTCAACCCTTTGAAAAATGAGCCAAATCTGGCTTTTACAGTGCAAGGGACGAGCCCAGGAGAGAGAAACGTGGGAAAATGTGGAAGGGATTCAACCATTGACCAAAATGCCATCAAAACAGCATGGGAGACCCGATGCACTCCATTCCTAACATTTTTAACCATGCTGGGAGAGAATGCGAGCCATTCTTCATTAAAATCGGTGGTTGAAACGTCATTTCTGTTCATGACCATGTGCCAGAAGTGTTTTTGATTTTCTCTCTCCAAACTCCACCAAAATGCAAAATTGACCTTGGAATCTTGTAGATAATTTCACTAGCTTTCCATTGATATAAAGAACATGAAAACCGAGCTGGATCGAAAGATATGGTGATTTGAAGTTATAGGGAAAACAGGGCCGAATCGGGTTGCTTTGATATTTTGGCCTGGACACGTGGCGAGTTCGATTGGCTACGGGCCTTTAGGGGAAAATTTCCCACAAAACTCTTTTGAGCCATAACTTGAAAAATATGAGTTAGGAGGAAAATTTACCTTCTCGGAAAGCTTAGAGAGAGCTCTATCCAATGGTGCCATTTTTAGAAAGATTTGAGTGCCTAAAAATAAAAAATGGAGACTGAGGCACAAGAGAGGTAAGAACACAAGGAGTTAGCCACAAAATGAGCAGGGGGCACATTTTGGATAACAATTTTGGCGACTCAGAGGGGTCATCTGCCTGCTGGATGAAGTTACCAGTTGCCTTTTAGCAATCCATTGGGTATGGAGTCATAAGAAATAACCTGAAACCAACCTGATATCTTGAAAACTTCCCTCTGAGCCACTTGAAACCCATTGAACTTAGAGTTGTTCTCACCAAAATGCCACTTAAAACAGCTGTGCAAGAGCAAAACCAGCAGCACCAAAACTATTTACAAAACTGAAAATCATACATGCTCCAAATGGAACATGCAGAGTGTGCACAAGCACTTCTTTTACTGAAAGAAAACCTACCTACTCTATTCTAACTAGAAGCAAAGGTAAGCTAAACAAACCCTGCAACTGGTTGTGCAAAATAGCTTCCTTTCTTCAAAATTGGCAACCATGCAACTGATTTGGCATTGAACATGGCTGATTGGATGAATGGAAAATCAACAAGAAGTTGGTCTTCCACCCAAATCATCAAGGTATCGTGTGAAGGAAAATTCAATACCTCTTTTAGTTGTTCTGCATTTGGATTGGAGAGGTATGACAGTTGATCCTTGGTTCTTTGTAGCTCATCCTCATGCTTAGGAGCAAGCATGACTGGTTGTGACTTCTCCTTTGACTCCAATGAAGTCAAATACCTTATTGGGCAAGGTATGATCCATTTGATATGCCCATAGCTCTGATTTTCAACTCCAAAAATGGAGTCTTCTTGTAGACCTTCTTGAATGGATGGTGCAGAAGCAAAGGTAGAACCTTTTTTCCCTTTCTCTTCCTCCAATGAAGGACATGAAAGATTAAAATCTTCCAATCTTGGTTCCAAAGAGCTGCTATAAGATGCAGGCTGCTGCAAATGGGTGCTCTCCTTCATGACAGTAGGCTCAGGTGTTTGGAACGTGGATGATGAAAGAGAGAATGGTAGGAACTCAACCATTCTTCTTCATCAAAACAGTCCTCTAAATCTGACAGATAAACTACCTCATTGTTGTCCTGCTGCAAATGCTCAACTTCCTCCACGGTATCCTCTTGATCTGTAACTTGATCATCATGGTTTCTTTCATCCTCCAACATTGAGTTTGAGGGATCAAACTCTTCTTTAGCACTAGAACTCAAGAGAGATGAAGTAGAAAGAAGAATTGAAGGTTCTCTTGTAGCCTGCTTTGCACTCAAAGCCCTTGGATCTGCAATTTTCTCCTCCATAACTAGAATGTGCTCCTCTTCTTTTGGATTTGGAGCAGCTTCTCCCTCTTCTACTACTTGAAGAAAATCTTGTTCTTGATAGAACTCTTCCTCTAAAGACGAAGTTCATTAAGTCAAATTCTTCAACTGCTACTCTAGAGGACAAGTTGGGACTGTAGGATCTTCTTGAGCTTTCTTCCTCCATGGCCGATTGTACAACTTAAATTGAATCAGCATTCTCTTCAAATAGAATGTTAACATGGACACTAATTTCTGAGCAAACTGATTGCTGATCTGCTTCTTCTTTTTGCTCTTCTCCTGCTGTAGAAAATTCAGTCCTAACCACCACTTGTTTTCCAACTCCAACCTCTTCTAAAGGCTTAACCATCAAGGGGATATTTTTCATCCCAAATTTAAGAGCCCAACTCTTGAGACTTTGAATTTCTTCATCCTTGTTTGGATTTTCTTTTTGTTGTTGTTTTCCTTGACTAGAATTCTGATTTTTATCCTCCCAACATGGATTTGGGAATGCAAGAGGAGAAGTGGATTGTAACTCAAATGGCTCGGAAATTTTTCGTGGTGGTGGAGGAGGTAGAAACTCTTGTTTCTTTGGAGGAGAGGGTATTTCTGTTAGCTTTTGTGGAGGGGATGACTGTTTGGAAGGAAAGGGGAAAGAAGAATTGAGATGTGGTGGAAGACTAGGGAATGGAGAAATGGAATTAACTCCTGGGGCAGCATTGACTGGATTTAGAATTTGAAATTCCAAATGAGATGATGCTACTTGAGTAATGGGAAGAGAAAAACTAGATGATGGTGTAGAACGTACCCATTGACAAGGTTGTTCAACACCAAGTGTATAGGCCTCTATTTCTGTTGTCCATTGTGCAAGTTGGGGCAGCATCTTCATCATGAAGTCCAGCTTCTCCTGAGGGCTGAAGTGTCTTGGAAAAGGGCCTCCCCATGGACAAGGAGTCCTGTAACCAATTCTGAAAGCTTTCATTTGAGCTGTTGCTCTTGATTGCACCATCTTCGCCTCCATCTTTTGGATTTGTTCCAGCAGATCTGCATTTTCTTCTTGACTTCCCTCACAACCAGATACCCTTGTGCTTGACATGCTTCATATCCAAACTGACTTTGGCACTGCTGCTCATATGGGTAGACATGCTGATTTTGAATTTGATCAAAATGCTGATTTGGAGGATTTGTAAAACATGTTGGAGGTGTGATAAACTGCTGTTGTAAATGTGAATTCCATGATGGAAATGAAGTCATGATTGCACAACTTCATGGAATGGAAAAGAATGAAAATGATGGAAAGAAGAATGGATGGAAATGAATGGAAAACAGGTCTGCAACTTAGAGAATGAGTTGTTTACTAGATGGAGTTGCCAGATGTGCTTTTGAAAGTGCCTCCAAAAGGTTGAATCTTTAACAGGAACACACCAACCTGTCAAAGATAAAGTGGAAGACCTCTAAGGTCCCACCGGGCGTGCCAAAACTGTTGTTGCAAATCAGCAGCACCCCCTGGATGTTGATCAAATTTCTAGTTTGATCATACTAGCATCCAGTGTGATTGCACAACATTGAATCCTTTCCCTAAGTGTGGGACTTGCAAAATGAGAAAAGAATATCCAATTTAGAGGCTGGTTCCTCAATTCCTCTGGTTAGATTTATCACTTACAAGTTGCAGAGGTCTATATTCCTAACCCTACCCTAAATTCCAAAGGAGAGAAAGATAGAGAATGTAAAAAGCTAAAACTAATGCTAATAGGTGACACAGCTTAATAAAAATGCAACAAAGAACCTCATGCACAAACTGATAATTGTAATGAAGGATCATAAATTAACCAAACAACACAGGTAGAGGATGAAAACTAATCACAGAGGCTGTATTGTTATTTTAATCATCAAAATCACTTGCATTACAACACCTGAGAGGCAAAATAAAAGTTGCAGCTCTTAGAAAAGGTCTAATATTCCACCAAAATCACTTCCAAGGTGAGAAAGGGGACCTGCAATACACAAAAAATGTTCAACCCTTTGAAAAATGAGCCAAATCTGGCTTTTACAGTGCAAGGGACGAGCCCAGGAGAGAGAAACACGGGAAAACGTGGAAGGGATTCAACCATTGACCAAAATGCCATCAAAACAACATGGGTGACTTGACAGACCCATTCCCTGACATTTTTAACCATGCTGGGAGAGAATGCGAGCCATTCTTCATTAAAATCGGTGGTTGAAACGTCATTTCTATTCATGACCACATGCCAGAAGTGTTTTTGATTTTCTCTCTCCAAACTCCACCAAAATGCAAAATTGACCCGGAATCTTGTAGAGAATTTCACCAGCTTTCCATTGATATAAAGAACACGAAAAACTAAGCTCTGGATTGAAAGATATGGCAATTTGAAGTTTTAGGGAAAAACAGGGCCAAATTGGGTCGCTTTGATATTTTGGCTGGACACGTGGCGAAGTTACGATTGGTCATGGGCCTTCTAGGGAAAATTTCCCACAAAAACTCGCAGAGCCATAACTTGAAAAATATGAGGAGTTAGGAGGAAAACTTTACCTTCTACGGAAAGTTGAGAGAGAGCTCTATCCAATGGTGCCATTTTTAGAAAGATTTGAGTGCCTAAAAATAAAAAATGGAGACTCGAGGCACAAGAGAGGTAAGAACACAAGGAGTTAGCCACAAAAATGAGCAGGGGCACATTTTGGATAACACTTCTCTTTCGATCCTATAATATCTTGACATTTTTCAAAATATGTAGTGGTATATTGCTCCCATTAAAATTTATACAAAGGAGATCATGGATATTGTTGTGTGCAAATCAACAAAGACTCTGGATGTTGATCAGATTTCTAGTTTGACATTTTGGACATCTAGTGTGATTGCACAACATTGAATCTTTTCCCCAAGTGTGGGACTTGTAAAAATGGAAAATAATTTCCGGGTTAGAGGTTGGTTCTTCAACTTCTCCGATCGGGTGTATTACTTGCAAGTTGCAGAAGTTTTAAACTCAAAATCCTACTCTAAATTCCAAGGGGCCAGAGATAGAGAATGCAAAAAACTGAAACTAATGCTAATAAGGTGATGCACCAAAGGAGTGGTGAGCATTTTTTACTTCTACAGATTGACACAGATCATAGAAATGTAACAAAACATCATGCACAAACTGATAAAATGTAATGAAAGGTCAGAAATGAAGCAAACAACACAAACAAAGGATTGAAACTCATTCACAGAGCTTGCATTGTCATTTCCAATATCAAAACACATGCATTACAACATCTGAGAGGTAGAAAATAGGTTACAATCTTGGAAGAGGTCTGATTTTCCACAAAATCACTTTTTAAGGTGAAGGAGGGAGCTCGCAAACATAAAAAATGTCCAACCACTTCAAAAATGAGCCAAAACTAGCTTTTTCAATGCAAAAACCGAGCCCAGGAGAGAGAAACATGGGAAAACGTGGGAGGAGCTTAAACCATCAACCAAAATGCAATAAAACAACATTCTCATCCTTACAAGTCCATTCCCGACATTCTCACATGCATCTTTGGGAGAGAATACGAGCTATTCTTCATTAAAAATGGTGGTTGAAACGTCATTTCTATTGATTTCTATGTGCAGAGACATTTTCCAATTTAATCTCTCCAAAATCTATAAAAATAAAAAGTTGATCTTGGAAACATGTAGATAATTTCACCAGATTTACGTTGATATAAAGAACGTGAAAAACCGAGCTCTGGATCGAAAGTTATGGTTGTTTGAAAATTTAGGGCAAAAACGGGGCCAAAATGGGTTGGAGGGCCAAAATTTTGAAAATTTCCCACTTTTTTTTGTGTTTGGGAAAATTTCCCAAAAAAACTCCATGCTCCACCACTCCGGTGCCACATGGCACGATCTAATGGACACAGACCCTCGTGCTTCATTTTCCACTGTTTTGACCATTGGAAAATTTTCCAAAAATTCTCCGTGCCTGGACATGTGGCAAGATGTGATTCGCCGCGGGAATCTTCTCTTAAATTTTTCCATCACTGTTGACCATTTTATGACTTGGGCACATGGCAAAACCCCATTAGACATGGGATTTCTCTACCATTTTTCCCTGCGGGCTGTCTTGCATTTTTTGCCGCCACATGGACACGTGGCACGATCCCATTGGCTCGCGTTTTGGGGGTGAGATTTTCCTTTGAAAATTTTCTTTGATTTTTCTTGGGAAAAAATCTCCCAATTTCTCCCACACTCTACTGGTTGAAGACATGTGGTGGGTTTCCATTGGTCGTGGACCTTGGGGGCAAACATTTCCTTTTGCGCTATCCTTTGGGAAAAATTCCCAATTTCTCCCCGACGGCCAAAGCTCCGATGCCCCTGATGAGACACGTGGTGAGCTCTTATTTGACGTGGGCCTTCGGGCCAAAAATTCCTCCTTTCCTCTCGCCAAAACATTTCACCAAATTTTCAATTTTACCTCTGCCCTCCGCCACTCTTTTCCCCTAGAGACACGTGGCATCATTTTATTGGATGCGGGCCTGGCGTCGAAAATTTTGCTTGTATCAACCCTTAGGAAAATTTTCTAATTTCTACCCCTTAGACACGTGGCAGCATCCAATTCATCGGTGGGCCTTCGGGGTGAAAAATTCCTTTTGAAAACTTGCCGAACACTTGGTAAAAATTCCAAGTTTACCTCCGCCTTCGCCACGAGAACACATGACATCATCTTATTGGCTCGGACTTTTAGGGAAAATTTCCCACAAAATATCCCCGAGCCATAACTTCAAAAATACATGGAGTTAGGAAGAAAATTTTATCTTTACGGAAAGCTAAAAATTTCTCTATCCAATGGTGCCATTTCAAAAGGTCTTGAGTGCCTAAAAGCAAAAATTATGACTGAGGCACAGAGAGAGGGAAGAATGAAGGGAGTTAGCCACAAAATGTGAAAGGGGAACATTTTGGATAACAAGTTTGGCGACTCGGAGGGGTCATCTCGCTTAGTGGATGAGGTTACTAGTTTCTGAAACAATCCATTGGGCATGGAATCATTAAATTCTCTCGCTTGATACCCCAAGTGATTAGAACACGCAAGGAGGAAGATGGAAGGTAGAGCACCACCCGACTAGAGCAAGGCCTGCAAACATATTTCTGGAACAAAGCAAGCTTATGCCAAAGCACTTAGGAAAGCAAAGCTAAAATACAAAAATCCAATGTGCATAAGCACTTGGAGGAATGAAAACCTAAGCTAATATGTACAAGGTGGAGAGTTTCCTTTAGTAGAAATGCTTCAGATGGATTCCATTGACTAGAATCTACAATTCTTCACCATCTAATGTAGACAATTGGAAGGCATTGCTGTCCTTACACTTTGTGACCATGTATGGGCCACTCCAAATGGCATCAAATTTTGAATGCCTCCCTGGTTTTGCTCTTGTCGCATCCCATTTTAACACTAGATCTCCAACTTGGAAAGATCTACCCTTGGCCTTTCTATCAAAGGTCTTCTTGATCAAAGCTTGATCCTTCTCCATTGCATGAGATGCACGATTTCTGATTTCTTGGACCTCCATCAATTCTCGCATATCTAACCTCCATGGGCTCAAACTCCAACAATTCCAACTGTTTCATGAGTTCCAATGTTGGCAACTCAAGTGACATGGGAAAAATTGCCTCTCTTCCATAAACAATCTTGAATGGAGAGTTACCTGTAGATCTCTTGGGAGTTATCCTATCAGCCCATAAGGCTGATTTCAACTTAGTATGCCAAGACCTCTGATTTTCATCAAGAGTCCTCCTAATGATCCTTAACAAGTTCTTGTTTGTAGATTCAGCTTGGCCATTACCCTAAGGGTAATAATTTGATGAAGTGCTTAGGTAGATCCCATTCTTGACAACCCATTCAGTTACCTTGGACCCAATGAATGCCAATGCATTATCTGATATTATTGTAGTAGGTATGCCAAATCTGGTTGTTATTCCCTCATAGAAGTCCAGGATGTTAGATTCATTTGCTTCCTTGAGTGCCACTACTTCAGTCCACTTGGTGAAGTAATCTGTTATTGTTAGAATCCATTTGTGTCCTTGGCTTGAATTTGGATTGATGACTACAATGAAGTCCAAACCCCATTGCATGAATGGCTGGTCAACTGAAATTGGATGTAATGGAAGGGCAGCTAACCTCTCCTTACCCGTGAAGAATGCACAATTCTTGCACCTCTTGATCCATGCATAACAATCACTGAAAATCTTGGGCCAATAATAGCCAACCCTCATGATCTTCGAGAGATGTCACTCTCGGTGCAAAATGACCACCACCGGCTGATCCACCATGGAACTCTCCCAACACCTTGTGAATCTTATTTGTACCAATGCATCTCAAAGCAACACCCCATTCACTTCCCCTTTGCACAAAACACCATCAACAAGGGCATATGGGATAGCTTTGTAATCGAAGTGTCTTATTTTGGTCTTGTTCATATCTTGAGGGCATAGACTGTGTTTAGGAAGCGCATTATGTCTTGGGTCCAGCAAGGAGTGAGGACACCATTATTTTCTTTTTGAGTGCTTCCTTGCTCATGGCTATCTTGCAATGCCAAAACAATCTCCTTCTCATTGCATGCTTCCATGTGTTTATTCAAGACTAGCTGCTCACACAATCCTTTCCTCCGACCAACTTGGTGACTTTGATCTCAATGTCATACTCCATGACATGAGTAATCCAACCTGCTCTCTTTTCATTCAAGTCTTTGTTGAGGAGGAAGTCTGTCATCACCAATCCGGCACTATGATAATTCTTCACCAGAACTCCTTGTGCTATGATTATTTACTAATGCACAGCCTTTAGTTTGGTGGATGTAATCTAGAAACAAAACAACATAACACAAGAATACCATCGACTATGATAAGACAGAATGATGACAAATCTGAAATATCAAAATAAATTATAATATTAACATGAAACTGTTACAATCTCACCCATGAGGTACTTCAAGTGTTATTGACTTCACTTGCCTTTCACCAAGACTATGGGAGAAACTTTACAATTACACCTCTTAATGGCTTCTTCAACACACCTTTAAACTGATGGCTTCCTTCGCACACTTCCTACAATATTTCTCACTACTTCCTTCTATGCTAAATGAGGGGGGTGGCCTCTCTATTTATAGAACTTCCAGGCTTATCCATCTTATCTCTAAGATAGGATAAGAAATCCACTCTGACGAATCATATTTCATACCTTAACTCTTATCTCGTACATGTAAGCTTATCCTTTAAGCTTGGTTGTAAAGGCTGTCTTGAACTGATCCTCTTCTTTCACCATAATCTAATTGTACACTGAATAGCCATCAAGTAATGAAAACCTCTCAGAGCTGGCAACAACTTGCAAAATCTGCTCCATAGAAGGAAGTGGATTATGATACTTAAGAGATGCTCTATTCAAATCATGAAGTCAACACATAATCTGATTTCTCCACTCTTCTTCCTAACTAGAACCAAGTTGGCTACCCAACTAGAATGCTTGATAGGGAATATGATACTTGACTCTATCAACTTATTCAATTCTTTTCTCATGAGAGGCTCCATGTGTGGATTGACTGGCCTTTGTTTCTGCCTGACGGGTTTAGTACTTGGATCCAATTCAATGGTGTGTTGAGATAACTCAGATTGAAACCTTTCAAATCTTCATAGCTCCAAGAAAACACATCAGGGAATTCTTGAAAAAGTTGTATGAACTCATACCTTTCTTGCTCATTTGTCACTTTACCAATTTGGAGTGATTTGTCTTCTTCCACCAAGATGGAAACTGAATCTTCTCCGTTGACTTGGATGTTTGCTTTCTCCTTCCTAAACCGATCATTAGGATTGAAAATGGACTCCAAAGTGACAAGTCCCTTTAGAAGTTTGTTGGTTCTCATCTATACCACTTGATTACCATACCGCTGCTCCAACTTTTCTTGATTGTTGTCCTGGCATGAAGGCCTTACAATCACATGGATGTTTAGTTGTACCTTGTCCTTTTTATGCTTTCAACAACATCAAAGGCTGCTCCAACTGCTGCAAGCCTATCAGCATCTTGGTTCTCTTTTCTAGGAATGGATTTGATGCCAAAGCCCTCAAAATCTTCAATGAGGTCCCACACCCTATTTTTGTAGCACTTGAGCAGATCATTCTTGATAGCATGCTACCCCTTAACTTGGTTGACAATCAACTCACTGTCACTAAAGACTTGCAAGTTCTTTATTCCTCTCTTGATTGACCAATGCAATCCTTGTATCAAAGCTTCATATTCAACAGTGTTATTAGAACATGCAAACTAAAATCTAAAAGTTGAATAATACTTAACTCCTTGAGGTGAAACAAGCATAGCTCCCCCTCCTGCACCTTTTCTACTCCTTGATCCATCAAAAAAAAACTGCCATACCTCATTTTCATCCTTGTGGTTTGGCTTGGTGATGCTAGGAATAGGTTGATTTTCTTCATGCATGCAATAGAATCCTAGCTCAGATTCTTCTATTTCTTGATAAGGATCAAAAGCATGCACCTTGCTTTCCCATTCATCAAGAGTAAGATCGGGATACTTCCAACCTTGGTGTCGGCTTCATCGTTGCTTGGATAATCTTCTTGATCAAATTTGAACAATTGGTATTGATTTGGCTTGGAGTGTGAGACTTGATGTAAAAGTTTGCAATAGGTTCAGATCTAATTGTGGCCTTGGTTCCATATCTTGTTCTAAAAACATGTGTGACCAATCAGTAGATAAGTAACCTCCAATCCGGCTATAAAATCCCTTGACAAACACGGGGAAAAGAGTGGTGGAAGGTCTATTCTTGAGACATCTTGTAAAACAACAACGTTGGGGCATGCATGCAAAGTAAGACTCAATTTTTTAATCACTCCTACTATTATTCACTGCTGTCCCATCCAAATGCACTACCCTTTGGATATGACTTCATATTGAAGCCCTAACCGATCATTTATTTGCTTGGGCATTCTTGAACTACTTGCCCCGAATCAATCATGCAATTGTGTACTAATTGGTTTCCAATGATCAAAAAACATATAATGGAGGGGGATTCAACATTTTACCTTGTTGTCCTCCATGATTCCCCTTAGCTTGGCAAGCATTGGTGAGTACCTTCTCTTACATTTGGACCGCTGATTTGAAGTTGACCAGTCCTTCATGGTAGCTTGTAGCAAATCTCTTTGGCTCGGGATGGATAGTGATTCCCACATTGATATATTTACATTTTCTTCTTCATCGATCAATGATGTTGAATGGAGATGAAACATCTCTTTGTTGTCCCTTGGCTTGCACATTCATTCCTGCACATGGGCAACAACAACTGGCATTTGAGTTGGCCTAGGAGCTGTTTTAGGCAGCCCTTGCGTGTTTGGAACTACATTTTGTTTACCAATAATTTTTGGAGTGATAGAAGGTTGTGGATTACTTGGAGCCAATGGTTGTTCTTCACCCAAATTTCTCCTTTTTGACCTTGTGTTGGCTGCAACACTTTGGGAGATCGTTTGATTCATGCCACAAAAATATTTTGCCTGCCAGTTTACAAGTGTGGTATCATTTGGGGCTGATTGTTGCTGGAAGCGTTTCTTGTTGTTGGTTATTTCCTTGACTCCCTTTACCCTCCACACCAAAGTAGTTGTCACCATGGATGCTTGATTTAAGGCACCGTTGAAGCACATAGACTGGTTGTGAGGTTCACCTGCATGGGAAACACCAATCATACTCTTGAGCTATGTTGTTTTTCACTGGCACTATTGTGTTAGAGGCAGATGTAGCATTGGGATTATAGGGCTGAAATGGTCTGCATTGGCAAGAGGTCTTGCTTGATTTTGATTTCAAACTGGATTGAGTGGTCTTTGGGGTTGGTATGAGTTTCGCCTATTAGGCTAAGCTTGAGGTTGGAAAGAAGGTCTAAAACCTTGGGCTTGCTGCCTCTTGAGTGTAACCAGCTCATTACCTAAATTTTGTAATTGCTTCATGACTTCTTGAAGTTCATTTGAGGCACTAGGAGATGAAGTAGAAGCTTCACTTGAATTTTGATTTCTAGGAGTGGGAATAGAAGCTAAAATAGGTACTTGACTAGTGTTTGGGCTCTCTAAACTTAGATACAATGGCATTAGAGGCCTAGGAGCTAGCTTTCACCTTGAATCAAACACTTTTCAGCTCTAATGACAATGCTATAAGCATGGGGATAGTTATGTGCCCCCATGGATTGAATTAACATAGAAATATCAGAATTTAGAGCTTTAAGGTAATATAGAAAAGCACCTTCGCTATTGGACTTATCGCCGTTGGAATTCTGTCCCAAGTCATTTGAAACCTAAAGTTGAAGTCGATCGGTTGCTCATTGGGAGCTCTCTTGATGGTTGTCAACTGTTCCAAAAGGGACAAGTTATCTCACTTTTCTCCAAACTACTCATGGAGGGCTATACATAGCTGGTTCCAATTTTGGATAGAACTTGAGGCAAGACTCCTGAACCATTGCAAATCTTTCCCTTTGAATGAAGATGCCAGTAGTTTGACAATAACTTGCATCTCATTAATCTCATGGATTGTACAAATATTAGCAATATCCTTGACATGATCACTAGGAGTGGTATGATTCTCTCCAGTAAAGTATGGAGTGTTATTTAATGCTGCAACTAGGATTGGATTTTGTGCATCGTGATAAATTGGGCTGCTGCAGGTGAAATTGACATAAGGATTATGTTGTGCCATTCGATTGGCCTTAGAACCCTTGTTGATTGAATGAAAGGCCTACTAGGTGGAGGAGTTGATAGAGTTTTGTTTGGTGGAGATGGAGACCTTTGAATTCTCCTCCCTCTTTGCCTTCTTCTTGGAGATAATTGTAGATACTCAAACAACACCTCTTCTTCTCCAACTCTTGACCTTGTGGTGATTCTTCTCATGAGTTTTCAGGTCTGCACTGCTAAAACCAGTTGATTCTTCTTCCTTGGAGTCGCCAGATGTGTAATTTAGGGCTCTTTTAAGAAAGAAACTTGCAACAAATGCACATCAATTTTGTTGTAATGAAGATGAAGACCTCTAAGGTCCCACCGGGCATGCCAAAACTATTGGTGCAAATCAGCAGCACCCCTGGATGTTGATCAAATTTCTAGTTTGACATTTTGGACATCCAGTGTGATTGCACAACATTGAATCTTTTCCCCAAGTGTGGGACTTGTAAAAATGGAAAAGAATCTCCAGGTTAGAGGTTGGTTCCTCAACTCCTCTGATTAGGTGTATTACTTGCAAGTTGCATAGGTTTTAAACTCAAAATCCTACTCTAAATTCCAAGGGGACAAAGATAGAGAATGCAAAAACTAAAACTAATGCTAATAAGGTGATGCACCACAGGATTAGTGAGTATTTTTTACTTCTGAAAATTGACACAGATCATAGAAATGTAACAAAACATCATGCACAAACTGATAAAATGTAATGAAAGGTCAGAAATGAAGAAAAAAACACAAACAGAGGATTGAAACTCATTCACAGAGCTTGCATTGTCATTTCCAATATCAAAAACATGCATTAAAACATCTGAGAGGTAGAAAACAGGTTATAGTCTTGGAAGAGGTATGATTTTCCACAAAATCACTTTTTAAGGTGAAGGAGGGAGCCTGCAAACATAAAAATGTCCAACCACTTCAAAAATGAGCCAAAACTAGCTTTTTTCAATGCAAAACCAAGCCCGTGAGAGAGAAACATGGGAAAACGTGGGAGGAGCTTAAACCATCAACCAAAATGCAATAAAACAACATTCTCATCCTTACAAGTCCATTCCCGACATTTTTCACCATCTTTGGGAGAGAATGCGAGCCATTCTTCATTAAAAATGGTGGTTGAAATGTCATTTTTGTTGATTTCTACGTGCTGAGGCGTTTTCAAATTTATCTCTCCAAAATCCATCAAAATATGAAATTGATCCCGAGAATAATGTAGAGAATTTCACCAACTTTTCGTTGATATAAAGAACGTGGCGAGCTCTGGATCGAAATTTATGGTTGTTTGAAAATTTAGGGCAAAAACAGGGGCCAAAACGGGTTAGAGGGCCAAAATTTCAAAATTTTCCCACTTTTTTGCGTTTAGGAAAATTTCCCAAAAAACTCCACGCTCCACCACTCCCGGTGCCACATGGCATGATCTAATTGGACATGGACCCTCGTGCTTCATTTTCCACTGTTTTGACCATTGGAAAATTTTCCAAAAATTCTCCGTGCCTGGACATGTGGCAAGATGTGATTCACCGCGAGAATCTTCTCTTAAATTTTCCATCACTGTTGACCATTTCTTGACTTGGGCACATGGCAAAACCCCATTAGACGTGGGATTTCTCTACCATTTTTCCCTGCGGGCCTATCTTGCATTTTTTTCTGCCACATGGACACGTGGCGTGATCCCATTCGCTCGCGTTTGGGGGTGAGATTTTCCTTGAAACTTTTCTTTGATTTTGCTTGGGAACAAATCTCCCAATTTCTCCCACACTCTCTTGGTTGAAGACATGTGGTGGGTTTCCATTGGTCGTGGACCTTGGGGGCAAACATTTCCTTTTGCGCTTATTTATCCTTTGGGAAAAATTCCCAATTTCTCCCCGGAATGACGGCCAAAGCTCCGATGCCCTGATGAGACACGTGGCGAGCTCTTATTTGGCGTGGGCCTTCGGGCCAAAAATTCCTCCTTTCCTCTCGCCAAAACACTTCACCAAATTTTCAATTTTACCTCCGCCCTCCGCCACTCCTTTCCTCTAGAGACACGTGGCATAATGTGATTGGATGCGGGCCTGGCGTCGAAAATTTTGCTTGTATCAACCCTTAGGAAAATTTTCTAATTTCTCCCCACCTAGACACGTGGCAGCATCCAATTCATCGGTGGGCCTTCGGGGTGAAAAATTCCTTTTGAAAACTTGCCGAACACTTGGTAAAAATTCCAAGTTTACCTCTGCCTTCCGCCACTCCCGAGGACACGTGGCCTCATCTTATTGGCTCGGGCTTTTAGGGGAAAATTGTCCAGAAAATCTCCACTGAGCCATAACTTCAAAAATACATGGAGTTAGGAAGAAAAATTTACCTTTCGGAAAGATGAAAAAATCTCTATCAATGGTGCTATTTCGAGAAGGTCTTGAGTGCTTTAAAAGCAAAAAAATATGACCGAGACACAAGAGAGGGAAGAATGAAGGGAGTTAGCCACAAAATGTGCAAGGGGAACATTTTGGATAAATGAATATTAAATATCAAATAATTATTGGGATTCTTAACATCCAATAAAAATTTCTAGTTATCAAAAATAGGTGTATCAAAACTTTGTTCTGACAAGTACAAGACATCAAGAGATTGACATACCCACTTTCTCATCTATATAAAATCAACAATATAGATGGATCTCTCTTGTGCATGCTTCATCAATGTATTTATCTCCTTTAACATTGGTATAATTCCAACCAATGTAAGAAATGTTTCCAGATCCGTTAAATAGAACAACAAATCCTTAGCCTTGTCAACTTCATGATGATATTTGTGCATGAAACTAGGAAGCGATGGATACTCCTAAAAAATTATGCATGTAGGATCATATAAAGAAATCCAACTTGTATCAACATCTTTTAGAAGCTTTTTTCCATATGTAATTCCAATTGCAAATTTTTGAAACTCAAGAAATCACTTTGGATTGTTTGAAATATAGGAATGCGGTCATACAATTATGTGAGTCATACAATGAATTGCAAACATATAAGGGGCTACTATTGTTTACAATCGAACACACAACCCAGTTTGACAACCCGCATAATCGATGCACCATTTACACCAACACATACCAACTTCTTAGAAATTTAATAATTTATTCATGCAAATAATATCTTTCAAATTGGAAACAAGTATTTTATATAGGTTTTTGACATTTCTATTTTCAACCATTTTCTGTACACCCAACAGATGCAGTTGCCTTATATGATTTTCAAATTATAAACATGGATACATACCCATGAGGTGTTGTCAAATGTTATTACTTCATCAATTGATAGAGATATAAACTTTACATTTTTTACACTCTCTTTCAAATATTCCTTTTCAATCATTGCAAGGAATTTAGCCATTTTCCATGCACTTTATTTGACTAATGAGATTGAGGAATCGTTGTGCATTCCATTATATTGAAACAAAAATTTGAAATCAATGAAATCTGAAATAGGTATTCCCTTCTTAAGGATGTGGAATATGGTAGAGAACTATATGCTTTTAGCATGCAAATTTGATTGAATCACCTTACCAATTTGTGATGTGATTGTTCCGCCCTTTTCCATGAGATGTATGTGTCTTTTCTACTCAGATTCATACTCTACTACGTATTTAACATGCATACATTATTTTTAACTTTTCCATCTGTGTGTTTTAATTTTTGGCCATCCTCCTGTTGTACAATCACATATTGTTTTCCACAATTTTTCTCAATTGTGTCCAACTTTAGTTGCACTTTTCACGCTTTCCTAGTTTTTAGGTACATATTGTACATGTAAATTTAGATGGGATATCTTTAGACTTAGTTGACACTATAGGTTTGATAAATGGAAATTTTGTAGCCCACTTGAAATTATATGTCCTACCAAGTGTCCACATATTCTTGTTTGCTTTCAAAGTTTTACTTTTATGACCAAATGTTTTTAGGAACATCATGATCATCTGGTTTCCTCTTTTACGAACAAGAATTTTCATTTGATTTTAGTGTTGCATCTTGTTGAGTATTTGAGATATATTGATCGTGTTCTGGTTGCACCTCAACATGAATACACCAAGCTTTAGCATCTCAACGGGAATATATCCAAACTTTGACATCTCAACAAGAATATATCCAAGCCCCGACATCTCAACAGGAATATCTTCAAGCTCGGCATCTTAGTAGGAGTATATTCAAGCTATGACATGTTGTCATCATAGGTATCATTTGGTTGATATTATGTTGAAGCCATGTCCACTTCAATAATACCTTCCACACAGTCTATACTCTGATTTATTCCAATGATAACTGTATGGGTGTTGGTGGTAGCTGTATCGGTAGAAACATAGTTTCCAAAATACTAGGGAAGTGTTGAATTTTGATATATTTTGGTTACCTTTTGGGTATTTTGAGCACTATCAACTTCCATTGAGTACTTGATTTGGGAACTAATCACTCATCTAGAGTTTGAAGCTAAAGCCTTGCGTGTATCACTCACAGAATTTGAACCCTTTTGTGCATATATCCGCACTACGAACCCTTTTCATGCATCACTAAACCTTTGTCACACGTCAACAAGTTTTTTTGTGTTTCAAATAACCCTTTCTTATTGCATTCTTGCAAATATTACTTATCATGTGCCGTAAATCCTTTCTTGTCGCATGTCCGTAAATCCTTACTTGTTACACATCTACAATGATCAATCTGATCCACACCTTGGTTGCACGTATGTAATATGATTTACACTTATTGTAATTTTTTGTGTGTCTGATGGTACTTCACAAGTTCACACGATACTTGATTATTATTTGGATTATACCTTACTAGTAAGTTACTAGTATACTACTCGATGAATTACCTATGTTTATATAGGAGTAGTTTTCAATAAGAAAGTAGGCTTAAAACCGACCCCTAAAAAAATTATACTGGAAATTTTAGGTGAACGGTACAACTGACCTACTCTGAAAAATTTACCTTTTCAAATTTTCCAAATATGGAATATTCGCCAAATTACGAATATTCGCCACTAAAATTTTCCCTATATGCCATGCCATCGTGTGCATAAAAATATGTGATAGATTCATCATCATACTATCTAATGGCGTAGATATGCGTGATGATTATGTGTAATGTTGATTGAGAAATGTTCTAGGAATAATTACATGAGTTGGGTGAAGGAAAATAATGAATGTTGTGGGATGTTGTTGTACCAGTCCAATGTGGGTTTAACTAAATACAAGGGGAATGTGTGCAAAGCATGAGATCTTAATCATGGGAAATGAGATAACACCCATTTCTAAAAACATGAAGATGTTATCGTGTGTCATCCTTATTGTTGAAATTATAAAACTTCCACAATTCCTAGTGATGAGGATAAGGATTTATGGGGATTGATGGATTGATTGGTTTGTTACAAATTTTTTCATTTGAGAATGTGGTTTTAGATCCCAAGGTAGTAGACACGTCAATATTATCCATTTTAATCAATAATGCTTTCATGGGATCATTAGATGGATGGGATTATGAACGAAGGATGAGGTTGATGCATATGAGGTTAGGTTTTTTTATAAGGGTGGCATATTTGAGGATGTGTGGGTGTTGGAGGAAGTGGTTGATAAGGGGGGATGTAATTAAGGGGTTGTGATTGAATGGGTTGAGATAAAGGTTGTTGTGAAATGGGGATGTGATAAGATTGGTGAGATTGAGTTGGTTATTGAGAAATGGGCATACTTGATATAGGATGGGTTGGAATGTAAGTGATGGGTGGTTGTGATACTTGAAGTGATTGATTGGAAATATATGTAATGGTAAACACCACAATGATGAGGTTGATGGGTTTGAGTTGATTTAAACGGATGAGGCTATGAAGTGGTCACATTTGCATGGATGTGAGAGGTGGTAATGATGGATTGAGTTGAATTATGTTGATCGGGTAGAGGAGGGAGCAAGTGATATTCTTGAGATGATTGAATAGGGGCACACATGAGTGTGGTAGATGATGAGGTGATGGGGATAGAAGAGGTGATGGTAGTATTGATGCGAGACAAGTTAGGAGGGATGGGAACCACCAATTGAGTGGTTTTATGACCATGAGGGATAATGGAATAAGACATATGGGGATCAAGCTTATGTTGGGCCATGTCAAGCCCATTCATAGCTCGAGGAAGAATACGGACAAGTTAGGATGTAAGGACTTGTATAGATTTGAGATTGGAATGATAAGCGTAAATTTTTTATAAAGGGGGTCCATCGATGGGGAGTTTGGTAGTATTATGAAGGAGATAGGCATGAAGGGAAACCATATTAGCATCAAGGAGTTCTTGGAACTCCGCACACCCATGAGGTATTATGGGAGGCCCAAAAAGCTTTTATGGAGGAGGTGGAAGGTAGTTTTGCTGGTCTAGAAAATATATTGATGATGAAGAAAAGGATTAGTTTCAACATGGATAGTAGGTTGGATGGTTTGGGATTCTTTAAGAGAGGAAATGGAAATCATGGGTTGAGTAGCTGCAGAAGATATGACCAAAGGGGTGAAGGTAACAATAGAAAGAGCATATGTTTTTAATGATGAAATAGTGGAGATAGGAATGTTGTTGGATGTCATGTTTTGTTCCATTTGTTTTCTTAGGATCATGTAATAACTGACATGAAATAAACAAGAAAATAAAACTATGTATTTTTTAGTTAATTAAGCTTTTCATGCAATAAAATTTGGATTATCTTGATTATTAGAGATGTGAAAAGAAATGAAAAATGGGATTAGAGGGAACCTATGGAAATGGTTGTCCTATGGATGGTTTCAGGTAGTTTAGGCTAGATTCCTCGATATACCCAAAGGTACATGAGTCTGAATCTGTGTTGGTGTCGATACAAGGCTTGGTATTGGGGCCTACCCCCACTTCACGGTCTTGCAATGATAAGGGATTTGGGTGCTTAGACAATATACCACCCACCATCTTCTTTATACTTTTCTAGAACACCAAGTCAAATTTCCTATTGGGTGATGAAATACCAATAGTTCCACCTTGGAAATATTGTTTAAGATGTGTAATTTTATGCATGTGATGGAGTGTATGCAATGAGTTAAGCTAGATTTACAATAAAATATGATGGGTTATTTTTAGATCCCAATTGAAATGTGATTTTTATGAAAGCATAGAAATAGATGTAATGAAAATAAAAGAAAAAGATAAGGAATAAAAACAAGGAATACTTGGATAATGCTTTTCCTTTTTATCTGAATTTTTAATTTTTAAGAAAAAAGCAAACAAATCGAAGCTAAGCCACACATAGAAGTAAACACACAACGCTCCTTCCTGAAAGGTTAGTAGAAGATGATAAAAAATGAAAATGTATACACAAATGAAAAAGATTCACCAAGAAAGAGTGGGTGCCACCAAAGGCGTTCTAAAATGTTGAACAAGTTTCCTCACTACCTATTTGATTAGTGAAATTGTAATAAAAATGAGAAACTATAAGTATGATAGGGTTTAAGGTACCTTTTATGGGATGACGATCTAAGGGCAAAAAATTGAGATATATTTCTTCATAGTGAGATAAATGACCTAAAAATCAAGTGAACTCAACAAGAAAAAAAAGATTATTAGATAGATGGGTGGGTTTCCGAACACTCAGTCCGAGAAGTGAAAAATTTCTAGGATGGAGATGTCATACCACATTTGATAAAGATAGGTAAAATTGAATATTGATAAATTAGATGTAGTAGAATCTTAACTAAAACAGAAACTAAAATGCTAGATATAAGATGGAAAAGTAGATCTGATCTAAATGCATGCAAATGAAAGAAAATCAAAATTAGGTAGGTTGATGAAAACTTGAGGCTGCAAAGGTCCATTTGATGATGAATGAGGCATGATGAGGAGAAAGTGCATAAGAACATGCCCTGCAAGACCTCCCGTAACTAGATCTAAAGTTGATATAGACTCGGAAGTGGATCTAAGTACAGGGGTAGAACATTAAAAAATATGATGGATCTAGATTTATTCAAAAGGATGTAAGAAAATTATGAAAACTCATGATGAAAGAAATAAAGACAGATCTGGTTGATAATGACCAGGATGAATCAACAAAGGATCGGGGTTGGTAGAACAAATCCAAGATGGTGAAAAAGACAAAATGACATGATCTAAAAGATGAGTGAACGTGGAAACAAAAAGTGGATGACCGGGATTTGAAGATAGAAAGAATAAAAAAATTGAAGTTAGGTCGATGACAACCTAATAAAGTCTATGATGACTAGGATTGATTTAAAATTTGATGAAAATGGATGGGCTAAAACAAAGTCCATTAGATGAGAAATGAAGGCCTTAGAATGGATGAGATAGAGAGATCATGATGAAAATGAACCTACATAAGACACGATGATGATTCTTACAAAGGAAGATCCAAACTTGCAATGATGAAAGAAGACCTCTAGTCTCCAATAGTGGGCTTAAGATCCTCAAAGGTGATTATAAGAGGTGATGGTAGCTGTAATGACACATAAAAATGAAAGCAAGATCGCAATAGCTCTGGAAGTCTTCAAAATTACATCCTAAGAAAAGGAGGGGTAAGGGCAGATTTATAGGGTAAAAGTGACTCGGATGGGTCGCCGCCGATTGTAGGGACCCATCCATTTAGGTAGTGGGAAGATGATGAGCTCAAGACAAGGATCCCATAAGAGGCAGGATTAGGGTTTGGAAGGATTAGGATGAATTAGGGTTGCTTAGGATGAGTAAATGGGTAGGTGGAGGGTGGAAATTATTAAATAAAGGCCATGGAGAGGTGAAATCATTAAATGATGGCCTAGAAAGGATAAAATGGAATATTTAAGAAGGGGAAATGAATTAAATGGGTGTTTATAATTAACTAAACATGATTAGGGATGATTAATGGATGAATAATGATAGGTGGGATAAATTGAATTTAGGAGGGAAGAAGGGGAATTCAAAAGGGAAGAGAGGTAAGTATGTATGAAGAGATGATGGAAAGCACACATAGGGTGAGGGGTAGCGATGCCAAAAATTGGTGTTTACATAAATATCCATAAGAGTTGGCCTAAGAGGGTATTTTGAGTTAGTATTAGTTATAAATTGATTAAAACAAGATATAGCCATAAAGAATAATTTACTATGAAGAATTTGAAAAAATTGATTCATACATGATATAATCGTAGAGAATAATGCAATGTTCTATTTTGATAGACCATAAAAGATAAAGGAGAGGGCCAAAAATGGGAGAACTAAATATGCATAAGAGTAACTCTAATGTTAATAAAAAGATGTAGGCCTAAACGTAATTTTTAGGAAAAAGATATTGATTAAAAATAAAATGTCTATTGCTCGATATAGATGATGATTTTTATGAAATAAAAATGGGTTTTTAATTATCCTAGTGATAGAAAAAATATTCTAGCCCGATTTAAAAATAACCGTAGTTTTCCTATTACATTGTTATTAAGGAGAGTAAAGATTTCTGAATTCCAAAAATTATAAAAATGAAAATAGGTATTTGCTTAATTCATCAAAGTTAAGAAAAATTAAATGGATTCAAAAATAGAGTTGTTAATTTCTAAATATGCCTCAAAAGGTGATTTTTCCAATAGAATACCCCGAAAAGAGGCCCTAAGAGGAGTACCAAACATGAAACCCTAGGGAATTTTTAAAATTTGATTTAGGGCATGAAATAGATTAAAAAAATGGATGGGAAGGTGATAAGATCAATTGGGATAGTGCGAACTAGGTAAAATAAGTTAAGAATTTGATCAATAAGAAGGTTCACCAAATGATATAACTTGTAAATAAAATAAAGGGTGTAACGTATGTATGTGTTTTACTTCACTATGGATTAGGGTTAATAACAAGATATGTATTTAGATTAATTAATTTTCAATAACATTTAAATCAAATAATATGCAAGTAAAACAATCAAAGCAAGTGTTAAATGAGAAAAGACACATGAATGCCAATTTACTTAGTTGATGGGATGTTATGAAGGCTAATATATTAGTGAAAGAAAGGTGAAAATCCTATGAATAATCTATAAGTTATTCATTTCTACATTTCCATGCAAACTGAATAAGGATAAAATCATGGATGTGTATGAAATTGTTTGGTGGTTTCATACCTATTTGGAGAATCAAAATGGAAATATGTTAATCTTCAATGAAATTTTGTGCATGATTGATCAATTAGAATATGTTATGGTGTGAAAACATATGAATTGTAAATGTGTGAAAAAATTTATATGATCAACAAACCTCTTTCCTGGACGGAAAATTCTAGATTTTCTCTAAAGTTTTGGAATCCACCCATGTGTATAACTCCTCTTGTTGGATGCCCCAGAAGAAGTTTGTTCACAAAATTGAAAATATTATTAAATACTTTGGGATAATCCTCTCATAGGAAAAGGGTTTCATAGAGTTGCATGAGAATATTTTTGTCTTCCCAAAGACACTAGAGGATTAGGCTTTATCAATATTCTTCAACAAGGGTATGCCCTATGTGCCAAATGAATTATTTATATCATTGAAGGACATGGAAACCATGGAATCTCGTACAACTACCTAACATGGATAGGATCGCCAACCTTCTATCATTTCGATTATGAGTCAAAATTATGGGTACCTTTATTATTTAAAGTATCTTAAGGGTTTGGGAGTAATTCAAACCCTAGTTCCTCTGGATTAGTGATGGATTCAATGAAGATATTGAATTTAATCTCCACTCTCTATGGTGGTCTCCCCTTTCAAATTTAGGATCATTTTCTAGAGGAGATGCCATGGATTCCTATATTTTGATTTTTCAAACAAAGGATATGCAATATACAAGATCTTTTATGCAAACAAACTCAATTTTGGCAAGTCATGACATATGCTCAAGGCCAATTTCAATCATTCTCTAAGGGACATAAATAGCATTAAGGTTATTGTTAATGCGAAATCACAACACCCCCAAATGAGTCATGGATATGACTTTTCTAAGGCAAGGTCATTTGGTGTGATTGCATAACATTGGATCATTCCCCAAGCTGTGGGACTTGCAAATGGGAATGACCCTCTAGAGAAGGTTGGTTCCTCTTCCTAATCTACCTACCACAAGTTATTCCAGTGTAGGAAAGCTAATATAATCCTAATCTAACTTCCAAGGAGACAAGGAGAGAAAGAAAAAAAGGAAAAACAGAGCCTACACTAAAACGGTGATACACCAGAGAAGGAAAATGTTGATCATCTACCAAACTACCATGGAACAAAGAGAGGTGAGCAATGGAAAGGATGGATAGCAACATCACAGACCATAGATCAGATTCACATAGAAAATGTTCCAAAACCCCATGAACACAGCTCCTAGATCTGCAAGTGAACATTCAAAACATGCACAGATACCTGCAATGAAGAGAGGCAAGAAGAGACAACCAAAAATGAGAAAGGATGGAAAATGCATCACAAAACATGTTTTTTTATTGCTTTAGAGTTTACACAGAGCATCATCTATGAGAAAAGAGGAAAAAAACACCATTTTATAGAGCGGGGAGGAGGTTTGAACTCCCTTTTCAACCCTGGGGAAGAGAAAAAAAGGGGGAGGTAGAGAAGAAAATGAACAACAACTAATTAACCTTTTGAAATGATGCCTCTGTTACAATATATAGAAGAATGGGAGAGAGAAGAAGGAAAGAATCAAATCCTGCTCAACCACTCTGAGATACACATTGAATCCCATTTTGAAAGCTCAACCACTAAAAATCAATGCCTTCTATGAGATCCACCCACAATATGTCACTTTTGGTTCCCAGTGGATCAAATCAAATCAGATTTAGTAGTTGAAGAGATTAGATTCTATGTTAATGTCTTGGAATAATTTTCTTCATTTTTTACCTACCAAGGCCTACAAAAAATGATTTTCTATCCTTCCATGGTGTAGAGGACATCGAGATGCTTCCAACGGTATCAGATTCACTATATTTTGAGCCCTGAGTCGAAAGATATGCCTCTTCAAAGTTTGCATCGGGTCCATACAAATGGGTGGGAAAACTAGTTTGAAAAATGGGCCCTCTCTTTAATATGGGACACGTGGTAGCCAGATTGGAACAAAAATCAGGTTTGTGGGCTCAGAACTTAACTTTTCTCCTTTTTCGCAAGAATCGCAAAATCTAGAGAACTCACGTGGCTCGCCGCCGCTTAGACACGTGGCTCTTTTTGGTTGGCTGGGAAATGTGCTTCCATTTTTACCTTTATGATTTTTGGATGAAAGGAAAAATTTTACTTTTTTCCCCGACTCTCTGCCTTGGCTTTGACTCGGGTCTAAATGTTGAACTTTTTTCTTGGGCAGAGTTGTGGGCCATTTTGTAACTTTTACACCTTTGGGGCAAAGGGTAAAAACTAAATTTTTCCTCGATGGTCCACTTTCCTCCGGGATACGTGTCGGTCTAGTGCTCATTTGGAAACCTTTTCTCTATTTGAATCCATCTTTGGAGAATCACTACGAGGACACATGGCTCTCTCCACTGGATCCTCCATACTTAGTCGATTTTAGACCTTTTCTGAATCGTTTGAGCCCGAAAACTTCAAAAATTCATGGTTTCTTCTGTTTTTCACATTTGGCCTCTTTGAAACTACCTCCTCCTTCTTGTTTGACCTTGTAATTTCATTTTTGAGTCTTCCTGAAGCTTGTAAAATATATTTAAGACATGGAAATGCTCAAAAGATTTGTTTCTTTTATTTCTTCTTGTGCAGGGTTGAATTTGACTTTCTTAGGCTTTATTTTCACTTTGCTGGATTTGGAACTCGAGTTTGTGGTTTTGAATTAGTTCCCTTCATGTTTTCTTCATGTGTAGGGATTGTTCGACTAAATTTTCAGGAGGTGAATTTGGGATAACAATTTGGTGACTCACGGGGACATCTACTAGCTAGATGAAGAGACTAGTGGCCTTAACATCCATCTTTGGGAACATATATCCTACCTCAAGCCTCCATCTCCGGGAACATATATCTAGCCTCTGTACCTAAGAAGAGCATCTACCTCTAAGGAAAAACCAACAAAATTCCCCTCGGGTCTCGTGACTTGATCTCTACTCAACCGCAATGTAGAAGTTGTCAAGAAGAAGCTACTAAAGAATCTGCTCCACAAATATGTGCTCACCGATTTGGCCATAGCCACATGTCTATGTGTGCATTGAGAGTTTCTGCTACCACATTCTCCTTTCCTTCACATGATCGATCTACATATCATACTCACAAAGCAACTCCATCCAACGATGCTAACAAGCATTGAGATTGGGTTTCATGAAGAGGTGACAAAGACTCAAGTGATCGTCACGAGTGTGAATCTTTATCTAAGAAGGAAGTGTCCCCATCTAACCAAATCATGCACAACTATTGCTAGCTCAAGATCATGGGTCAGATAATTAAGCTCGTGATCCTTGAGTTTGCAAGACTAAAGGCCACTACTCTACCATCATGCATCAACACACCTCCAGGCTTACCAACAAAGCATAGTGTAAACAAAGAACTCACCCTACGGATCGCACCTGCAAGAATAGGTGTTGTGGTGAGGCATTCCTTCAATGTCCAAGGCCTTCTCACATCTATTCAACCAAAAAAGCTTCTTCCCTTTCCTATGAAGAGAAGTGAGACAATAGGGTCGTAATGAGAGAAGGCTTGAACAAATATCATGTAGTAACCTGCTAATCCCATGAAGCTACGCACCTTGGTCACTATAGTGGTGTCTTTGGCTAATCCATAATGGCTCTAATCTTGGAAGGATCAACTGCGATACCTTCCTAGAAATGATATGACCCAAATATTGCACCTCTGTTTGAAAGAAAGAACACTTCTCCAAATTCCCATAAAGCTCTATCTCACGACTTACACCGAAGAACCTAATGAAGGTTCCCCCTCATGCTCCTCACATGTACATGAGTATATCAAAATGTCATGTAGGAAGATGAGCATGAAGCGATCTAAGAAGGTCCTGAATATCCCATTCATCAAACTCATGAACAGTTGTGGGGCATTAGTAAAACCAAAAGGCACCACTGTGAACTCATAGTGCCCATATCTAAGCGATGTCTTATGAATGTCCGAATCTGAAATCCCAGTTGATGGTACCCTTACTTAAGATCAATCTTAGAGAGAAATGTGGCTCCTTCATTTGATCAAACAAGTCATCAATACGAGGAAGAGGATAATGATTCTTGACCATTACCTTGTTCAAGGGAAGCGTGTAATCAATACACAACCGTAAGGATCCATCCTTCTTCTTCACAAAGATCACAGTGCACCCCAAGGGGATACACTAGGATGGATAAGGCCCTTCTCCAAAAGGCCCTATTTATTTTTACAACTTGAGCTGTGAGCTCTAGGGTGGTCATAGAGATAAGGTGCTCACGAGATAGGCTCTGCTCCAGGTACTAGATCTATATGAAAATCAATCTCACGTGGGGGTGGTAACCCTGGTAGCTCCCTTGGAAAGACATCTACAAACTCTCTCAAAATGGGATGATCATCTAGCGATGGTCCACTAGACCCATCCTCTAATTTGTCACTAAGCGTAACAGCATACATCCGACAAACCGTCATTACACACCGCTTAAGCTACATAACGAAGATGGTGCGAATATAAATGGGTCTCTTGACCCATGAAATCAACGATTCAACTCCCAAATCATCTGCGCATAATATATAGTCTTGTGATAACAATCCATCACAGCCCTGTGTGCGAGATAACCAATCCATACCCAAAATGACTCATCTGAAGCCCAAAGGAAGGATACGGATATCCGAGGTAGTGGTGAAAGGTCCCAAATCCACTAAACACTCCTTAACTAAGGAGTCTACGAGAGATCTTGGCTCCAAGCCATCTTGACATCCCAACTAAGACCACCTAACTGCTTGCCATCACCCCACCTTGCATCGCTCTACTAAAGATGGTGCAATGAAAGAATCAAAAGAACCATAATCAAACAATACAGAGGTAGGAATACCACTAATTCTGCAAACCGTGGTCTCAATGGCCCTTGTGCTCTAATGCTCTGAACGATGGTTCTCAACCATGTGCATAAATCCTCTGGTTTGTGCATCCCATGTCACTAACACCACTCCGAGATCGTTGCCTTACCTTTGTTGTTAGGGTTACGTGGGCAATCTCTCCAAAAGTGTAGAGTAACTCCATGAAAAAAACACCCTCCGATTCTCCCCAATGAGTAGCACCTCCAGGTAGATGCCCTAGAAGTCATCTTGCTATGAACCTTGATGATCTAGCTATGGTCTGCTAAGGTCTCTGTTGGTGAGCTCCCCGCCGACTAAGCTCTAGGTCCATCATGTGTCTTGATGGGACCCAGGAGGAGGCCCCATACTCGACATCTCTCGTACATCAGCTCTCGTGGAGGTCTATGAGGGGTGCGGGACTACTATTACTGCTGCTGTTGTGGCCTAAAAGATGTTGTGTTGTACCTTGGCCACCACGAGGAAGGGTAATGACCCCCTAATCTACCATCCTACATCTTACGTATGTGGGTCTACACTCGGTCTCTAGCATTCTAGATCTTTCCCGAGTCTCCTCTGCAATATAGGCCTTCTTGACAACCTCGGCTAATGGATATGGGTAGTGGATTCACAAAAGACCTCCAATATCTAAATTCAGGCCCCGAATGAACCCGTGAATCTGCACCTACTCATCTGCATATACTAATATCATGATGGAGTAGATCCAAAATCTACTCTCATACTTGGCTATAGAAAGAGAATCTTGTCGGAGGTCATGGAACTCGTCGATCCTCTCTTTGTATGAACCTCCATGAAAAATACCTACCGAATCTCTCCTCAAATATCTCCGGTGTCACTCTTCTAAATCTACATGGAGCTTCTACTCCTCTGTCCTCCACCATACTCCCTGCTCCATCCTCGGTAGATGGATTAGAAGACGTCGACACTAAAATTTTCCTCCATAATTTCTATTTCATTAATGTATGTATTAGGAATAGGATGTTGTTAAGTATAATTAGTAGTAGCGTCGATAGAAGATAATGGCACCATCACGGTGCCGCCAATAATGTGGAGTACTGCGGTATTTGTCAAAGTACAATAGGAATGTTGTAAAAGTAAATATTTGTCGTAAGTGGTCCCGGTAATGTTAAAATGTCAAAGTTTGGGTAATTAGAGAAGTAGGGTCTACGTGATTAGGAATTAGAAATATTATATTGGTAATAAGGACAAGGAGTGAGGTCATAAATATTTTGTGTATTTTATTTGTAAAAAGTCTAAAAAGTGGAACCCATATAAAATGATAAGGTTTATCTTATCTTAAAAGATAAGCTTACAACCAGATAAGAGTTAAGGTATGGAATATGATTCATCGAGTGGATTTCTTATCCTATCTTAGAGATAAGATGGATAAGCTCCGGAAGTTCTATAAATAGAGGCCACCCCCATTTAGCATAGAAGGAAGTAGTGAGAAATATTGTAGGAAGTGTGCAAAGGAAGCCATCGGTTTAAACAAGAAGTCATTAAGAGGTGTAATTGTAAAGTTTCTCCCATAGTATTGGTGGAAGGAAAGTGAAGTCAATAACACTTGAAGTACCTCATGGGTGAGATTGTAACAATTTCATGTTAATATTATAATTTACTTTGATATTTCAGATTTGTCATCATTCCGTCTTATCATAGTCGATGGTATTCTTGTGTTATGTCGTTGTTTTGTTTCCAGATTACATCCACCAAACTAAAGGCTGTGCATTAGTAAATGATCATAGCACGAGGAGTTGCCGGTGAAGAATTATCATAGTGTCGGATTGGTGATGACAGAACATGAATTTTTGTGTTGCTAGACAAGGGCAAAGGTTCAAGAAACCACTCAAGATCACTTTTAGACCTCTACCTAAAATCCACCCGTGTCATTTTGTTGAGTAATGTGAGGGCCTCAAGCTTTGGGATCTCCCGATGTGATTTACAGGTATATAGTGGTCTAGCAACCTCTAGGTGGAGACCTCCCTCTATGCTCTAGAACTCTGTCACCTTGTCTCCTAGGTGGTGACTCTGCTCTGGATGACTCCGCATGGGAGTTCTCTCCTCTATGCTCCTTGTTGGGTCAAGGAGATACCTGACCCTTGATAGAAGGGGCTCTGTCATGACTAGTTCCATGTCCTCCTCCTAATCCTCCATGTAGAGCGGTATTGACATCTTGAAGGGTCCGCAAGATCCGGGGTGGGATATTGCTACACCCCGATGAGTGGTGGTGGTGGTAATTCTAAGTCTCTGTGAAGGTTCCTCTCACTCCATTTGAGCCTCCTACACAAACCAAAGCGAGAGTTAGTTTATTTTGCTAAGTTTTACACAACTTCCATGTTTACTAAAATATACAAATTCTAGCTAAGTTGTTTTCTAGGTTTAAAAGTGTGCTAGGTTTAAGTTTCATGTCTCAAGTTTTCTAGTGTGCCCAATGGTCCAAGATTTTGAACCACTAACTCGATACCAAGTGTGATGCCCGTTAAAACAACCCACTTGAGACCCAAGAAATAACCTAGGGTTAGTTAGAAAATTATGGAATATTTTTTTTGATTAGAAGTGTCCACAACCAAGTTGTAAGACAATAGTTGACCCTATTAGGTTTTGGAAACAAATCTAAAATTACTAGAACATTCTTTTCCTTCATTAATAGTTATCAAAGGTCACATGGTCCAAATTTTAGGGTTAGAAGTTTCAGTTAGATTCAGGGGTTAAAATATCACCATACCCATTCTCTAACAGGCTCAGAGTTTCAACTTGATTTTTCTCATACTTAACACATTCAAAATTTCCCTAAATCATTCCCATTAGATAAGAAATTTTCTCACCTTTCCGGTGATATAAAGAAGTCCTCCTAACTCCTTCATAAACTCAAGATATGGACAAGTGGACTTTAGAGGTCAAATTTTCCCCAAGGGGACACATGTCAAGTGGGGAAGGAGGGTCCATTTCTTGGGTTAGTGGGTCACGGGGCAGCATTTGGAACTTTTTCTTGCATGGGAGAAAATTCCCATTTGTGCCCATGCCTCTCGCGAGTCCACTAGGGACACATGTGGGTCCTGATCCAAAGCGGGAGAGGGTGAGGGAAGGGGCGGAGTGGGGGGAAATATGGAAAATTTTGCCAAAGGGGAGATAAGGGGAGAATTGGACGTGCGGGTCCGCATGCACCCACGGAAGGGATTCCCAAGGTGAGGGCGAGAGTGTGGGGCCATGGGAGGAAACACAAAAATTTTCCAAATAAAAATTTTCAAAAGGAAAAGGGGTCGTGAGGGTTCCACCCCTTCACAAGCACCCAAAGCTGCCATGTGGCAGCCTGTGATAGGTGTGGGTTGGCTGGGAAAAGATGAAAATTTTCCAATTTTTTTAAAAAGGCCTAAGGGCAAAAATGATGCTGCACCTCTGCCATTGCCCCGTGAGGACACGTGGTGCCCTCTGATTGGCTGCGGGTTCGATGGAGGAAATTTTACAAATTTTCCCAAACCAAAATTTTTCAAAATTTTTTCTAAGGATTTTAATGGGAATTTTTGGGCATGCGGCCGCCAGTGGAATTTTTTTCCAAATTTTCCTCAAGGCAGAAAAATTCAAAGTGCCATAACTTTTGCTAGAAAGCTCAGTTTTGGGAAAATGAGGACTTTATGGAAAGCTCTCGATGCCCTCTTTGCACAAGAAACATAAATTTTATTTTTGGTAAGGTTTAAGGGTTTAATTTTGCAAAAATGATCTGCAGGATTTAAAAAGCCAACTGGTAATTTCCAACTTTCAAATTTGATTAAATTGGATCTCCTCCTTCACTCAACATGCCAAACAGACATGGAGGATTGATCTAGGAAGGATTTAAAGTGTTTTAGGAAGTAAATTTTGTTCAATTGATTTCAATTTGTAATTTTCCAATAGTTGATAGAAAAAGACTGTGAGAAGGATTTGGCTTGAATTTGTAATGTTTAAAATTGTTTTCTTAAGTGTTCTTTGTCAATTGAGTTCCTTAATGTCTTAGCATGCTAAATTATATAAATTCCAAGTTGATTATTAAGTGCAGGTCCAAACTGTGCATTTTATTTAAATTTACTTGCCAGTTTTAAATATTTACAAGAGATCAAATCTAAAGAGATCCATCTAACTTTTCATCATTCAAGTGTGGCATTTCATTTCTAAACTAATCCAATACATTTAGTTGTTTTTAAACAAACCATTCTGAATCCAAAGCAAATACTAAATTTCATTTATACACATTCCCAAAATACAAAAATACAACATTGTTTCACGTACATTTTCTCTTTCCAAATAGAGATCTAACTATCTCTTTTTTCATACAATGAAACATTGAATTCAATCCAACAATGCATATGAAAAAAAAGTCTTTCAACTCTTTATTGACTTCAATTATAAATCTTTACATCTTTCCATGTTGAATGCAATAATAATTTTGTTTCTTTCCAATAAACAGAACAAGATATAAATGTCTTTCACAATTCAAATATATAACTTCATAATCAAATTACATACATCTTTCTTCACAAAATACATATTACAATTTCATCCACAACAAGTGGGAAAGGATTACAAATGAATATGTTTTCACAAGGGACTGTCAAACTACATTTTCCTTTGCTCCAGGACAACAACATGCACATTTTCTCTTTCTCCAAGTTGATCACAACAAAAGAGGGGGAAAGGAAACACTCTCCACCCAACCAAGACATCTAATGAAAGGAGAAGCCTTCCTTCATCATTGGCCCCCGAGCCCAAACAAAATACAATAAGAGATGCAATTCAACCCATGGAAAAAATTGGCTTCCACAACACACAACATTCTTTCAAACATGCACATTTCAATATAAAACATAGTTCAACACAAAACAATAGTTTACAACTGCAATTGAAAACATTCAAATCAAAACTCAGGCTTGATCATGCAAGCCAAAGGAGCAAGGCCTATGGGGGAAGCTACTTATGCCTCCCAATTGGAATTGGGCATCCACCAATAACAAACTACCAATAAATTTCACCATACATATCCTTATGCCCCACAAATCCCTCCTTATGCCCCCCACAAAGTAAGAAATGCAAGCTATTTCTTTTCCATGGTGGATCCCAAACCCAAAATCCCTCCACAAAATTCTGATGCCAATGGCATTCCTTATGCCCCCACATGGATTCCCCATAGCCTTCTCCTACACCATTCCTAAGGCAGTCTACCCAACCAGCCAACAAATAAATCAAAACATGCACCATTCATACAACACAACAAGAAAATAACAACATAAAAGGAGAGTTAAATTCCTACCTCTCCATGGTAACTTTTGATTCCAAACAGCAAGCTTCAAATGCCAAAACATAGTCCAAAACAACAATCTCCCAAGCATGCAAAGATTTCTCCAAACTTCCTCCAAAACAAGAGCTCCAACACAAGAAAATGCCCCAAAGAAGTTGCAAAATGATTCAACAACCCCAAAACAAGCAAGGAGTTTGAATTATATAGAAGAGGGAAGAAGAGAGGATGATGTGGATCCATGTAGGATGCCACATCACACATCCTCAAATTCAAACACAAAAGACAAAATCCATTCTCCCAAGCACAATAAAGAGGTGGGTGAAAATATGACAAGTTACTTGCACACTCCAAAAAGCCCACACCTCAAGGGACAACAAAATTAAATAAAATGTAAGAGAGTGCAATTAAAAACATGCAACATGATTAATAAAATTCATTATAAAAGTCACAAATCACTTCTCCAACCATAAGTATGGTTGGTAAATTAAATTTAGAGGCATGGGACAAGTTTTACTTGTCCCACAAGCCTCCAAAAATAGCCCCAAGGACAAATTCAAATTTGTCATGGAGGTGGAGTATTTCATACTCCAAAACTGACTTACACACTCTTACACACACTTACACATCCCTTACATATTTAATACAACCAACCAAAACTTCCATTATTACTTTCCCATATCCCAATTTAATTTATTTAAATTTTAACCATATGATTTCCACATTAATCTACCACATTTAATTAAATAAAAGAAAGGAACACATCACTAATAAAATACATACAACAATAATAAAATTTAACCACATCAATAAAATACATAATACCCATGGTCACATGTAAAGGTGATCCCCATGGGAATCCCTAACAAAACAACACACATACACAAAACAAGTTGCCATGGTGACCTTGTCGAATTCACCTAGAATTCCATTGTGGTTGGTCTCCAATCCCCCGATGTTTGTTGTGATATTTAACCTGAAAAATACAAATACCTCATTTGGCCTCATGTCCATATAGAACATCCAACATGATATAAATAAAATCACAAAATCATCTAAGTATGTAAATCACAACAACATCAAGGCATTTTAACATTATAACATATAATTCATCCCAACAACTATATCATCATCGCAAAATATCCAAAATCACATGTCCGACCAATATCCATGCCAAATAGTATATCATCATCCACATAGGAGTGTCTCTAATAATCATCATGCATCATAAAAAATCAAGATCAACAATAATCCATGATCAATGTCTAACAACATACTAAATCAAAACATAATAATGTCCATAATGTGATCAATTGTATCAGAATAAGCATCAAAAGGTGTCATAGGGAAGTGGGCACTACACTTTGTTGTGCTTTTCACTCACATTTGTAAGGTTCTTCCTCCAGACATGGCTCCTTCCCTCTACCCTCTCCTCGACATAGGGTTTGGGGCTCACCCCTACCTCTTGTAGAAACTAAATCATGCACTTGGGTACATTTCTAGGTTCTAATCACATACCACTATTTATATGATTCATAAGTGAGAAAATAGTAATTGACAAATATCTTTGGCCTCTTTTATGTATTTATTGCTTCCTATTTGGTCTTACACCTCAAAATCCCAATATGATTTTCATTGGTTTATCTTTCTTAACTTTGGACACCAGCGCCTAGGCACCCTCGTCCCCTCTGGGTACCCCGACCTCTTTGTATCTCACTTGCCTTTTTGGGCCTCTTTTATCTTGTGGGCATATTGTTTTCTTATGGGTCAAATTTTACGTTGTCAATTACAAAATTTAACCAAGAGAATCATATAAATATAAATTTATGTGATCATAATAAAGGACCAATCTCTAAGCATCTAATATCACCACCTAAGGTTGCATCCAAAGGAATTCTAAGAGCATTAAGGAATCAATTTAGCTTTCATTAAGGAAAAAGGAATGAATTTTATGCATACATAGGAGGGGAATTTCACATACACATCTAGGATTGGGAATGAATTTTTCAAGTGCATTTCATTTGGCAACACACACATACACACAAGAATTACATGGAGTCCAATGAGTGTTGGGGTCAGGTTTAAAATCCTCATTTGCATATTTTTCTTTTTAGGATTTGATGTGTTTTGGGGTTTTTCAGGAAATATTTATCTTTGTAGGTTACAGAAAATTTTGCAGGCATAGTGCGACATACACAAGTGATCGACATTGAAGGTTAGAAACATTGGTGCAACACAAGAAAAACCAGATTCTGAAATTCTATGTAGAAATAGGTACCCAAAAGTAGTTTACAATGCTCAAGCACCCCTTACTGGTCTAAGATCCTTCCAACTTATTATAGAAGATCCACAACTTTCTATGCTCGGTTACAATAATTTCATCATCATGTTCATCAATTTTCCAATCTAATATACTTTTGGATTTATTACGAAATCAAATAATTCTTCTATTTCCTCTCTTACACCTAGGGTTTTATATTTCTTTTGCTTATTGCTTATTTAAGATCTATACTTCATTTCTTATTATTGCATTCTTACTCAGAAATAAATAGGGTTAAAAATAATTCTATTTTTGTTAAATCATTTGGTGAACCCGCATTCAAACCCTCTTAGATCTTCAATGTACTTATTTTATCCAATTTTATCTCATGGCTTCTCAAGATCCTCAATGCACCCATCTTGCAAAGAGATCTCCAAAATCCGTACACACTATTTACCTCCCTCTTGATATGCCACCTACTCAAGTCAATGTTATCTTCAATCATATTTATGATGAATCTCTTGGTCCTAATTCCAATCAATCTATTGTAAATCAATTCAAGATTTACATTCTTTATTTCAAGATAAATTTTAAGCTATGGAATCCACTATTACATCTCTTAAATATGAAATCCAACATCTTAAGGATGATTCTCAAGCTCATGTTAGTTCTTCTTCTCATCCTCATTCTATGTCTTCTACATGTGCTCATATCAATGAACCTCAAATATTTCCACTCCCCATGCCTCTCAAGTTTGATCTCAATTCTAAGAAACAAGATATCCTCATGTAACTCCTCACTGCCAATTAATCAACTTGGCATCTAATCATTCCTATACTCCTTATCGGAGTTACTATATATCATGGTCATCCGTATTATAATTATCATTGAATCAATGGACATAATGAAAATGATTTCTATGCTCTACACTGAAAAAATTGGCCACCTTAAGCATTATGGTCTTATCTCATTTACTACACAAAATAATGCTACATATTCATCTTCAATTACTACATCCCACTAGGTTCCTAAATCTGATTCATCTATGTATAAGGATCATCATGCCATCAATTCTAATGTTTCTTCTTCCATCACTCAAGCACTATCTATGCAATCCACTCAAATTAAGCAACCACATCTCAAATTCCATGTTACTCCTCCTCCTCTCAAGTCATCTATGACACTACTAAGTAAAAATAAACAACCACCTCTTGAAATCAATCCACCCTTTTCTCCTATCAAGTATTCTATAATGTTATAAATCCCACATAAGATACCACCATTCAAGATTCCTCCCCATACTACTACACTTCCATTTCCAATTCATTTTGTTAAAGAAAACTCTTCTACTAATGGTTATGAAACATCTCAAACTTTGCCACCATTGGATGGTCCTACTATTACTTCTGCTGACCATTGTGTTGGCTCTCTCTCTTATCATGATACAAATAACACTCCCCCATAATGAAAGGGTATCTCTCACATCATCACATAGATATCCATCATGGGGGCATCAAGATTATTCTCCCCCTCCTAACATTCTCGGGTGTCTCACATTTCTACTATTTAACATCATATTTCACTTCTCATCTTTCTCATACATCTTACACAACTTGATACACCTCTTGTATCATCACTACCCTATGATGAACTCTAGTTCCATGGTTTATACTTGACTGTTGAGGGTCTAAATCTGAAATAAACCTCACCTCTTCTACATTTCACACTTTGTCTTCAAGAACAATCTTTCAAGCATCTATTTCAAACCATTTCCCATGATGAACTCTTTTACTAAGGTTCATAATTAACTGTCGAGGGCATACCCCATTCATGAATCTCACATCATACACATTAAAATTTGATTTCACACTCTGTACATTCATGACACATCTCTCTAGCACCATCACCCTACCCTATGACACACACTTGTTCTATGGTTCATACTTGATTGCTAAGGGTCTCAATATGAAATGAACCTCGCCTCTTCTACATTTCATGCTCCGTGCTTCACACCTCATCATTATAAAATTTTATTTTCACACATCATACTATCTACACTATATACTCTATGCTTCATTAATCTATCTATATAACACACATGTTCAATCCATTTTCTGATGGCACAATCTCTTGTTCTATGATTCATTCTTGATTGTCGATGGGTATTTTATAAATTAACATTATTGCATACTCATTCACATCTAATTGGGGGAATGCAGCTCCTATCACATACACATTGCATATCACTCCATTCCACTCATCCAAAACATATTACATATCTTGGTTGCGTATACTCTTTCTTTCTTATAATAGTTACATGCAAAATTTGTTTCACATGCTAGACATATACTTCGTATTTCATTATATTTTATATATACACATGCACATTCACTTGTTATCTAGTTTTGGATGTAGACTTTGTATATATATTTACACATAACATGGATGCTTGGCATTGTACCTCTTACTAGTCCCAACGAGGCTCATGGGGGCATCTACTTTCGTACACACTAAAGGTGCTATTGTTTCATTTTTATACTAATTACCATTCTTACTAGCACACTACTTTATATCGGATCATATACCTTTGACATAATTTTTATCTTTCTAACATGCTAACGGGTGCTTCATGTGAACTTTTTCCTTGCAAGAACTATTTTCCACCATGGTTATCTCGAAACTTTGATTTCTACTATTTGCAATTATTTATAGGTTATGCCTTATGTCTTACGTGTTTATTTATTGTATGATTTTGGCCGCTTATAACCTATTTTTCTTGTGACATTGTGAGTGATGTCCCATGTTTAAAACCCTCTTTTTCTAGTCCATATTGTCTTCTTTCTTTCTACCTTACATTTTTCTTCTATATTCATATTTTTCTTAATTTCACTAACACATGTCTCTATCCACTTTGTTTGCATGTGCCTTGGTTTCTACCATGCAAATTACCTCCCATATACTAGTATCGATTAGACTCATATTAGATCAAATTATTTTTGGGTTTCTTTTGGGCCACATCCTCCTAGTGACGTCACATGCACCCCAAACAAGGGGGAATACATTGGTTGAATCAGTCACCCCATACAAAATCTCAAAGTGACAACACAATACTGATTCACTAGAGAATCAACACAATACACTATTTCAAAAATGGCCTAGAATCTTACTTGGGTCCTCAGTTCAACATAGATGCCAATGTCTAGATATAAACACTAGTGATTGGATGCTCTGACCCTTCTTGGATACCTATGACCGGGGCTAGTTATAGAATTTTTCTTAGATCAACATAATTTTTAGTATTTCACAAAGTAGTTTCTTTGCAAACACAATCCTCAAAAATAAGAATGCATTCTATCTCCATTTTATTCTCTTTCTACTTGGATCAAATTGGATCAAACTTGATTGAACTAGAACAAAAAAGATCACACCATTTGCACGGTGTATAAATTCAAGAAGTAGTCGGGGATGGAGAATAACACTAGACTTTTCTCCCTAACACTCGTCATCGTGTTGTAAGATTGCCTAAAAAATTGGTATTCTACAACATTTTAAGGATCCTTTCTATCCTTTTAACTCATTACGGATCAAGTGCACATGTTCCTTTTACAACTTTTTGCATTTTTACACACATTTTTATAGAGTTGGATTGAATTTTTCATATACACATATTTGAATACTCTTTTTTCTTCTTTTTGTAGGCTTCATCTCATGAGAAGAAAAAATCACTCAGATGAACATGTCAAGTGACAACGACAATAGGTACAATGTGAACAACACATATGCTTCACCCTTAGGGTCACTTCCTCTTCTTTAGCTTCCATACTTCATTTTTATCACTTCACACTTTTTCTTGTCTCTTTGGCATGCTTTTGCCATCGATCTACATGGTTATTAGGTACACATCTCTTATATACTTTATGTTATCGAGTATTCACTCAACAACATAAAGTGGGAGAAAATGCAGACACTAAATTACACACTTGGGTACATTTCTAGGTCCTAATCACATACCACTATTTATATGATTCTTAATCGAGAAAACTAGTAATTGACATCTATATTTGGCCTCTTTTATGTCTTTCTTTCTTCCTCTTTGGTTTTACACACCCCATAGCCTAGTTGATTTGCATTGCTTTATCTTTACTAACTCTGGACACTATCATCCAGCCACGATGCCAATGCCTAGGTGCCCTTGTCCCCTATGGGCACCCCGAGCTCTTTGTATCTTTCTCACATCTTTACGCCTCTTTTATATTTTGGGCATCTTTTTTTATGAGTCATCCTTTTAGTTTTCAATTACAAAAATCAACCAAGGGAATCATATAAATATAAAGATATATGATCATAATAAAGGACTAAGCTCTAAGCATCTACTATCACCACCTAAGGTTGCATCTAAAGGCATTTTAAGAGCATCAAGGCATCCATCTAGCTTTCATTAAAGGGAAAAGGGACTACATTTTATATATATACTTGATATGAGGGGAAGTTCATTTTGACATCCACACTTCTATCTACATCGCTACATCTAGCTATGACTTGATATCAAGTGGATCTTGCACAAGAGCTTCATAAGGCATCATTATTACACACACACACAAGAACTACATGGATTCTAAGATGTAGTGTAGTGCTTAGTCATAAGTTCACTCTATTGGGTGACCACAGGGGTCAGTCTCGATTCTCCATTTGCATATTTTTTATTTTTTTAGGTTTTGATGTGTTTTGGGGTTTTGAGGAAATGTTTCTCTTTGTAGGTTACAAATAAATTATGTGGGTATAGTACGACACACAGTGTGACCAAAAACGAAGGTTACCGCATTGGTGTAACATAATAAAAACTAGATTTTGAACTTATATGCAGACCCATGATCCAAAAAGAAATCTACATCGCCGGGTGCCACTAACCTTGATCCTAGGAACCACAGTGCAACTTATTCTAATAGTTCCACAATTTTCGGTGCTTGGTTGCTAAAATTTCCTCCTCATGTAAGCATTTTTATAGTCAACATACTTCAAAATTTATTGTGAAATCAACTAAGTCTTCTATTCCCTCTCTTGCACCTAGGGTTTCATATTTTTTTGCTTATTGTTTAGGTCAGATATGTACTTTATTGCTTATTATTGTGTTGTGATTTTGAAATATCCAAGGTTTAGAATAATTATTTTTTGTTAAATCACCTCCAAAACCCAAGGTTGAGGTTCTTTGCCTATGCTTGGGATGCTCCTTGTGGCTTCTCATGATTGGTGGAGTTTTCCACCATCATTGGATAAATTTATATGTCTTGCTCTTTCCATTTCCCCCTCATGTTTTCTTACTAAAGAAGCTAAATAAGAAGACCATACTGATGTCTCATGCTAGGATGATTTTTGGACTACGGAAAGGGATTTCTAGGCTTTGGTCGACACAATCAACACTTGTCCCAGCTAGTTAACAATTTGTGACTATGGTTTGATATTTTGTTCCTCTTTTTGTGATGTATTTTCTATTTTCCTTTAGGATTTTTGTGTTCCTATCCCCTTTTTTGGTCTAGTTTGTTTGGTGGCATTAGCGCATGCTTCCATACCACTCACATTTTTAATTCTCTTGTATCTTTTACTTGTTAATAATATAAGATCTATTTCATTTAAAAATCCAATATACACATAGTTTGGTTGGTTTGGTATGTAGTAAATATAAAATAGATTACATGGTAATGAGGGTGATGTCATAATGGCCTTGGCCCTCCTAACATAATGGTTGGTTAACTCGGCATGAGTATGAATTATTTCTTTGCTTCCCCTATTCTCCAATGTGTCAATAATATAAAAATTTGTATAAGTTTCCTCTAGATACACGACTTACTATCAAATTCCAATATTCCTCTTCAATATACCCCACATTAGTTTGTAGATTTTTATCATGAAAACATAAAACCCTCAATATATCATAATCCTTACGTGATTATGATGATGCCAAAATGAAAATGGCCCTTCTCAAATTCTAGTCGTTAATTAATCACAACATTCGTATATTTTATTTTTTTCTACATTCAACAATAAAAATAAATAATAATTAAATATTATCAACTTTTTTTGTGTTGTAATATAATAATATTTTTAGATAATATTAACATTATCAATATACATAATACTATTGATAATAATATTAATGATATTAATTTAAAAAAAAAAATTCAAATAATAATGAATATAATTATAATAAATGAATTATAATACAATATATAAATTATATTAATATGCATATAATTATAATATAATTAATATTGATTCTAATAAATAAATTATTATTTTTATGATGATGATAATAAGATTAAGATTTTTTAATATTTTAATAATTATAAATAATAATTTTATTATTAATTTCAATAATTTTAAAATATTATTATTAAAAATAATTTATATTTAACTTTTATTATAATAATACAAATAATTATAATTATTATTTTTTAGATATTTAAACGCTTTTGGATGGAGCTAAGAATCGGGACAGTTGATGGGACCCCACACTCTGATAAAGCGAGAGGATGTCATCATGAAAATACAACAAAAAATAGCCCCACAGAAAGGGCGAAGAAAACAAACAAAGGCCATACACGGATGAGGAGCATGAAGCTGGAAAAAACCATGAAGGAAATAGGAATAAAAGTAGGGGATAAAAATCCATTAGAGATTTCGAGAATCCACTCTTCCTTCACTTGGACTGGAGCCAAGAGTTTCCGGTCGTGAAATTGGTCAGTAGAACTGAGAGTTGCCACCTTTTTGAGGAATGCAAAGGTTGAACTCTTTGTGGCTATGCAAATACACCTCACACTCAACTAGAGGAGAGATAGGGGTGTGACAAGAGAAGACAAATTTAGGGAAGGAACCATGGAAACATGAACACCATGAGAATGGAAAATATGATGAATGAATTCCGTGAATTGGAGAAGGACACAATTTTTGTGCTCTAGGTCAACATGACCTTATGTCCACCCAAAGAGGGGATGAAGGGGGCCGAATGCCAAATCTAGGGTAGGAAGGAAAACATTAGCCACCATTTCATCTAAGCACACATGGTAGTGAGGATAAATAAAGTTCTTTGTAATCGCCACTATTAAATCCTTGTTAGCACAAAATAGAAGGGAATTAAACATGAAGATTCCGGATATCTCTCGAGTTAACCCATTCCTTCCCTTATCTCTATGAATAATCCATACCTAGAACCTTATCAAATGCATTATGAACGAGATCCAAACCAATGAGAAAGACATGCCACAAATGAGTAGAGGGATCTGTATTAAAAAGGCTATTTTTGAATTCTCACCTCGCAAAGAAGAAACAAAAGGGAAAGATGGATACATGATGAACAAAGGAATGAAGTTAGAAAGATGAAGGGAGAAAGTAACATGAATGAGACCGAACAAACACCCTTCTAATTTTAATTACCCCAGAAATGTGTGAGGGGAGACCTTCACAATCATGATAAAGGGTGGCATCAAGAAATTCCTGTGCATCGAACTCTATCATGAATGATGGCCTCATTATGTTGATTAATCCCAAAAAATTAGCAAGGGTATCCTCAACTTGATTGTTTTCACAATAAACATGGCAGATTGACCATTCATCGAGTAAGGAAATCTAATAAATGATTTGATTAATGAATATATTAAGAAACCAAGCCATAACCTTACACTTGCATATGGAAAGAATGATAACTTATGAGTCCCCTTCGATGCAAAGCTTTAAAAACCACTATTCATGGCTAGCTTGATATCAAGAAGTAATGCTTGTGCCTAGCTACATTACTAGAACTAGGGGACAACTGGTAGGGTCAAATTTGATGAGCATCCCCTCTCGTCATGAAGAATACATCCCACCCTGAAATCGAGATTCCCTTTGGAAGAACCATAAAAATTGAGTTTGTAGAGCTAAATGGGGTGGATGCAAATTAGTATTCTAACCAAACACCAAGTTAGCAACCTTGGAGATACATTTAGAAAAAATGGCCCCGAGAGGAGGAAGGTGGATGAGGGCCAAGCGTGCCAAATCTCTACATCCCCCTTTGGAGAAATGAGAAATTTATTTGAAATGTGTACTAACATTTTATGAAATAGCCACCTTGAAATTGGAAAGGACACTAGACAAAGAGCAAGATTCATCTTAGAAGATGCAAAGATTGCGTTCCCAAAAAATATGCTAGAGAAGAATTATTGGGCTGCAAAGACAAATAAAACCAAAAACAAAACCATAACCGAGTTTTGGCAAATAGGAGATGGTGGAGACAAGAAAAGCACTAGGGGATCAGACTAAATAAATCTTATCACAAAGCTAATACTAGCATTGAGAAGTGAAGGTAAATTGAAGGAGGAGAAGATCATTTTCCTCTTTCGCTTGAAAGAACATGACACACATAGTGGGTGAAAATCCCCACCTTTACCTTCGTAATTGAGTCAAAATTTTCCATTTGAATGCCAACCATCGAAAGCTCCTACTTTAAGAAGATAGGTGGAGTTATAAAAATTTGTCTAGGAAGGATGATAAGAAGCACCCGAGATGAATGTCTGATAAATAGAAGAAACCTTGTAATTTCCACTTTTTGAATTATTAAAAATGATATTTTCCTCTTCTTGAAGACAAACAACACAACATTTATCGAATTCAATTTTAAACAACAAATTAAACTCGTCATGGATCCCAGAGGTGGCAAGATCATTCCACACCAAAAGAGGAGCTCTATCACCAGCCTAGGTACCATAATCACGAAATTTAAATCCCTAAAATATTTTAAAAAATTCCCTCAACAACTTGGAGATAAAGGATATCAACCAAAGGAGCGTGGTAATTCCGTGAATATGCCCAAAATTTAGCAATGGCACCATTTCCAATGTTCTAAGAAACTTCGATTAGAAAAGAATGAGCAACAAGAGGAAAGAAAATTCCACATGTGTGACACTTTGGGAAGCTTCTATCATCATAAGAATAGAGTGAGGAGGGCCATTGTCTAAATATTTCATGATTAAGCATTGATTTTGGAGAATTTTAGGATTCTTGGTAATGCCCCGATGTGTTTGGCCCCTAAGGAAAGAATCTATAGACTGAGATCCAAAACACTGTGTAATATCACTTATGGGATACCACTAAAAAATGCACTAAATATTGAAAGTTTGTAGCCAAATAAAATACTAATTTATGCAGATTTTTACAGTAAGGACAAAAAACTAAATAAAATCAATATATCCCAAAATATCCACTTGAATTACTTGAAAATTTAAAGGGAGCTTGATATTATTATAGAGGACATAATAAAACTATTTTTAGAATTTTACACAAATTAAAATGCTTCCATAAAAGCAAAGTGTGCCTAGATAGATGGAAAAAGTTTAGAGGGTCGTAACTCTATAAATACAAAGAGAAAAAATAAGGGTCTTTGGAAATAACATTATGAGATATAGGCGTAATAGTTCCACCTTGAGGATCTGAAAATGGCCGATTGGAAAACCCCCAAATAAAGGCTGCAAGTCACCTCACTTGGAATGGGGTCAAAAAAATTATGGAGATACCTTCAACGTGCTACCATGCCCAACCCAAATGGTTCTTTGTGAATTTGATCTAGAGCCCCTCGATTGTCTTCCCCAACTACCCCAAAACCCTCGAAATCCTTCCTCTGAAACCTCTGATAATGTCTCTACTACACACATTACGAAAGCAGCTCCAAAATAAAAGACAAGGGTAGATCTCTCACTACCAAAGAATGCCCTTCTAGCTAGGTATGGGTCTCTCATCATGAAGCTAGGGTCCCTGTGGGATTTGACTTCAAAATCTATAGATGCATAACAACAAAGCTACACGTGAAGGAGGCTAAAATGTAAGTGACAAAAGGTTCCTTTCCTTTCTCCCCCAGCTCCTTATATACTTCCCCAAGGAAAAAGAGCCCCAATAGACCCTATACGCATTTCATTCTATGGAGGCCTGATAAAATAAAGTGACTTAAGTTACTTTTCCCCTTTAAGTCACCATGGTCCAAAAGTGACCCTCAATGTAAAATTAGACTATTAGAACCACGTGGCCCCCTCCCCATAGCTCCCAACATCCACAACTCCTTGGGTTTGACCATGGCTTGGACTCGACTTGGCCCTTAGGCCTTTGGCATAGGAAAAAGGGACATTACAGTCCTCCCTTCTTGAGAAATGCTTGACCCCAAGCATTATCATGTCATGCGGAGGCTGAATACCACACCGTAAGTTTCTCCACCTCACCTTACAGTCAACTAATGATTGGTGTGATGTGAAGTAACCAAGACACCCCATGTAGTGATCATGCTCTCCATGCCATGTAGAGAACAATGTTTCTCCTATAGTAGTATGATGCCCACACCGAATCTCCCTTGGTACCCACACCAAAATTGCCAATCTGTCCAATCCCTGCCAATGCAAGGCTATCATCATGTGATCACTCACTGCCTCTCCAATCAACTCCTGGGTATGAAAGTTCACTCTAGATCCTATAGAATCCCTGAATCCACCTGTGAAACAACATGTATATGCACAAATGGTGCTAACTCTCCCACATGACCTGCACTCGTGTGAGAGAAAGGCTCCTCATAATGTATCTCAATGTGTCCCGTGGAGGAAAAGTCCCAAGACTCTAGTAGACAGTCAACCGGCAATATCGGCTCCACATAGTCCACCTCCTACGCTGAATGTGAACCTACTAAATAACCATGAGTCAATTTCATCTCTCCATTGACTAACATGTGGGTGAAGTGCTCACCGAGCATAGAAGTAATAAAATACATAGGAGTGTTACCCAATGTTGATTCAAAAAATGATGAACCCATAGGCTTTGACTTGTCACAGTGAAAAACCGTATATGCATGTATAAATTTGGGGATATCCTCCCTCAACCTATGCCATATGAACCTCTCTGACATGAACCTGTAGGTCTCATCGCAGCTCAAATGCCCAGTCACGGAAGGACAATGCACATGTCACAATATCTCCATCCTCAACCATGAATTTGACACAAGGCTCAATCTTCCCTGATAGAAGATCATCTCATCCTCCAATCTGTAGCTGTCATCCAAAATCTCACAAGTGTGTCGGTTCTTGGAGTACTCAACAAGAAAATGAGGTCTCCAGTCTACCAAAACTTTAGATAACCAACATAATGATAAGCTCGGATGATCTAAACCTGTAATCCTAATCTCAGTAATAGCCTCATGTGCAACATTGCTGGCCACACCCACATCCATCATACTCCACATCGATCCGTAATAATAAAAATCCTCACCATGCTAGATCATCCTCTCCATCCCCTCAGCTGTAACCACCCTTGGTGCTCCTACAGATACTCCCCTCAAAATCACGTTCCTTCCCTCGGACTTAAACTTTATCTCTATCATCTGAAAGTTAGTCTGAAACTCACCAAGAGAGTGAAGCCACTGCACTCCCAACACTATGTTGGTCACTCCCATACCAAAAATGTAGAAATCATTGGTAACTGTATAGTTACCCATCATGATGCTCACTTGGGGAACCCGTCATGTGCACCTCAAAGACTCTCCATTGGCTACAACCCCGTTGAAGCCCTCAAAATACTCTGTCTGTAATCCTCGCCTCTCAACCAATGAGGCATCAATACAGTTGTGGGTTACCTCATTATCAATGAGTACCCCAACTCATTGACCTTGTATAACTCCTCTAATCCTAAATGCCTTATACATTAGAGTACTAGACAATGTGGCTATAATCTCCGAGGAAAAGTCTCCTCCTCCCCCCGCATCAGCACTATCCAACGCAACCCCATCTCCATCATCCATCTCACAAGTCTCTAACTCCTCACCTCTGTCACCCTTTCTCTCCTCGAATACGTCAATGAATTGAGCCTTCCCTCTACCTCTACAATCATGTCCTAGAATCCAAGGTGTGTGGTAATCGAAACATAGTTTCTTTCACCTCAACTCATCTCTGTCTTCTTAGGAAATGATTGGATTTTTAACCACCTCCTACCTCGGTGGAGGCTCCCTCTGCTGATGTTTGTCTAATCCAGATGGAGGTTCCCTTTTCTGAATGTGAGGTGGATCCCTCGGCTTTGGAGTGGATAACTCCAAGTCTCGAGCTTTCCTAACAACCTCGTGCAAAGAAGAAGGTTCAAATGCCTTCACAAACCCAATGAAAGCATCTGTCAAACCTATTATGAATAGAAAAATCAACCTCCTCTCCATGACATCAGGTACCATGACTAATAATCTCTGAAAATCTATGATGTACTGATCCAGGGGACCGGTTTATCTCAAATGAGTCCACTCCTAAAATACCTATCAGGGTCCCTCCTATCAATTCTACTCACCAGCCTCTGTCGTGAACTCTGCATAAGTAGTAATGTGTATGTGTCCCTATGTAATCAACCCATGATGCCACCAATCATGAGCATCTCCCTCAAGATGCAAGCTTGCAAACTTAATTGCATCTTCCTTGTGCATAGGATTCAAGTCGGAGTATGTCTTTAACTTCTGAACCCAAGACGAGTGTAATACACTTCTTAGAACCATTGAAGTGTGGAATGGAGATATCATCCCAATCTCCTCTATAAATATGGTACATGTTTCTGATGATCTCTCTTAGGTCTACTGATATTCATTTTGCAATATTCCTAGAATGACATGTTGTTATGAAATCCTTCACTCAAGGTTTAGTTCTGTCCCAATGAGACTCCTCATCCAAAATATCTATTGATCATTGTTGTACTATAAAACTTCAGATCCTTCAAGAAAGAAAGTTTGTGAAGCCCCAAAGGCATGAGGAAGAATGGGGAGGCCACTTTGCCTAAATGTCCACTCTCACCTCTTTGAACTGTTGTCCCATAGTGCTATTTTCTCTTCTCATTATGACTGCGTTGTTATACACAGTCCAATAGGCTAAAGGTGATTGGAAAATATTCTCTTACCCATTTTACCAATCATAGAACCAACACTAGTACCTTGAGAGGTACTCTCCCTTCTTACACCGGAGTCTCCAATGAAGAAATCATGCTTGCCAACACTTTTAATCCCAAAAGACACATTTGAATTCCTTATTTTGCTTATGAAATTAGTCACAAAGTTTTCAAAATCAGAATTGATAGTTTTGGATAATTGCCACATATTACTAGGATCCCATACCTTATAATGCCCATGAGCCCTTGTATCTGTTAAGTGAGCTAAAAATTTCCACCATATATCATCCAAAAGATGCTCATATACACATAGTTGGAGAAATGGTCCAACAAACTCCATGATGAAGACTTCATCATCTACCATACCATGCATCTCATGATGGAAATAAATTGGAATAGGAAACAATAAATAAGACACATTAGTGTGCTCTTCATACCTTTCAAGGCCATCAATGTCCTCCGTGTGTTCAAGATAGACATATGTTGAGATGCCCCCAACATTTTTGCTTGAGTGCCTATTGAAAGTATTTGAAAGCTGATCAAAAGTTGCTGGTTTGGAAATTACAGTAGGCTACAATTTTACACAAGTGTCCATGTGAGGCTCCTCCTCATGTGCCAACTGCTCCATAGAGTCTTCTTTCGTGGGTGTAGACTTCCTTGCATCAATTGCCCTCATCATTTCCTTGAACTCTTGTAAGTGTTGTCTTGCTTGAGTCACTATCAACCTAGCAGCTCTAGCTCTGCTATTCCATTCCTCACACTTTTTAAGAGTTTCCATTACATCCTCCTTGCTTGCATAAACAAATTTCTTCTCCTGAGATGGAATAATTTCTCTAACAAGAAAAGTTTCACTAATGCAATTATTTTCTCAATGGAACTCATACCCTTTTGTCTAGAAGCTTCTTCTACAAATGAGTTCTTTTGTACTTTAGGTACCAACATATGATGATCTCGCTTGGGCTTGCTACCAATCTTCATCATGCAATAATTAGGAAATGACATATTATCTCGAAATCATTACTCAAAGATTGGTATTTCCTCTAATAAGAATCCTTATCAATCACCTCTATTGGGTGCCCTTTATTATTGTTCTCACCTTTTTCCTTATTGTCCCAAGATTTACTTTGATTCAAATTCTGAGTGAGTTGAATCAAATAAAGGTTAGTAGCTTCCTATTGTTTCACCATGTTGCTAAACATTTCCTTCATAAAACCCCCTTTGAGATCTTTCCAAACTACCATATTTAACTCACACATGCTGGAGGAAAAAAACTCTGATATCACCGTAATATCCCTTATGGGATACCACTAAAAAATGCACCAAATATTGAAAGTTTGCAGCCAAATAAAATACTGATTTATGCAGATTTTTATAGTAAGGACAAAAAACTAAATAAAATCAATATCTCTCAAAATATCCACTCGAATTACTTGAAAATTTAAAGGGAGCTTGATATTATTATAGAGAACATAATAAAATTATTTTTGAAATTTTACACAAATTAAAATGCTGCGGAAAAATCACAGCGTGCCTAGGCACAGTGAAAAACTTGAGGGTCGTAACTCTCTAAATACAAGAGCAAAAATAAGGGTCTTTAGAAATAACATTAATCAGATATAGGTAGTAATAGTTCCACCTTCTAGATCTGAAAACGATCGATTGGAAAACCCCCAAATAAAGGCTATAAGTCACCTCACTTGGAATGGCGTCAGAAAATGATGGAGGCACCTTCAACATACTGCCATGACCAGCCCAAATGGCTATCGTGAATTTGATTTGGAGCCCCTCGATTGTCTTCCCCAACTACCCCTAAAACCCTCGATGGAGGCGAGGTATGATTTTTGTTTGGGACAACAGGGCCCTTGGCAGATGCATTTTTCTTAGGAGTCTCTTTAGGAACATTTGAAAGCAATGGAGTTTTTGGCTTGGCCTGAGGCCCTATCCCTTTGACAACCCTACTTCTTGTGTTGTGCTCCTTTTCTTGAGCCATAACAACATTCATCAACAACTTCCTATCCTCCTCAGAGGGAATGCCTCCATCATACTTCTTTATCATTAAAGCCCTCAAATATTCAAATTCATTATTGGGAAATTCAAAAGCTTGTACAATATCTACTTCTAAAGTATGAGAGGGAGGAAGGATAAGTACCTTGGTGGATGTAATCCCAAAAATCAGCAGCAGTTCTAGCACTTATTACCTCAGTTGAAGTTGCCCCTTGTTGTGAGCTTGTGGAGAAACCCATCATGCATACATCATCATCATCATCATCATAAGCCTCTTCCTCTTCTTGCTGATCTTCTTCACAAGGAGCATGGGGCATGAAACATTTGTCACACCAATCAATGACATATGTCTCTTCCACAACAACAACTCTGACAACCAAAGGATCAGGCACCATTCTATTTTCCTTGCCTTGGGGCTGCTTATTTCCAAATCTAATGGGTCTCATTGCCTCTTTCATAAGATCTTTGGTGATTTGTGAACTGTCTTGCCCTTCTTGTTTGTGTTGACCTTGTGAGCTCGCCCAAAACCTTTCTCGGCCAGGGAGCTAGTTTGTAAGAAATTTCTTTAATGAGCCCCATGCCAAAGTCTTCACAACTTCTTCCAAAATTGTAGCCTTTCTTGTTTGGGGTTTTAAGGTTAATTAGTTTTACACCCTCCCTCTTTGGAGGATTTCCAATTGCCTTGATGTTACTCTCAATTTACAGGGCCATGGTGAATGTCTACCTCAAATTAGTAGGTTTTTGTCCCTCAAGTAGTAAGTAACCTTTTTATCAAATGCATCTAAATATTTGATCAAGCATGATTCATCACATGGCCTTATCCTAACAGGAAATCTCCTCAAGGTCTTATTAAAACTTGTGTTGAAATCATGTATTGACTCATTAGGATTCTTTTGATGTTTTCAAATTCTCAAAAGAAACCTAGGGTCAGTTCTATCACCATACTGCAATCTAAATGCATTGCTCATCTCTATCCAAGAATCAATTGAATTATCTGGAAAATATTTATACTAGTCCCTTGTATCCTCTTCCAGAGTATGGATAAATAGTTTGATATACACATCTTCATGTTCAATCTCAAAGTCTTCCATCATATTGATAAAAATATTTAAATGTTGATCACCAGTTATAACATTGTTTCCTTGGAACTTTGGTAGTCTATTCCTTACATCTTGAGGAATTGCATTTGGATAACCAACCATCCCTACAAAATTTATAGGTCTAAAGATATTTACAAAAATGGAGGTCTAGGTGGGGGCAGGGCCATGTTGTTTTGAGGAGGTGACCCTGGAGGGGAGACAAATTGATGAGGGTAGAGGGTCTTTGAAACATAGGGGTATAACTTTCAAAATGGATATCCCCTAAAGGCCTTGTTTCTTGGAAATCCCTATCAAATTCAGAAAAGACAAGGGTAGAATGAGAAGCAAAATTTTCAAAATTAAATGAAGGCCCCTCTCCAGTTGGAGAATTCAATTCCATAAAGAGGCTACCTGATTCAAAAGCACTTGAATTCACTGAGTCTTGATAATAGGCGATAACTTTCATCAATGGAGATCCCCTTTCTTGTCTCGCTGATTTGATTTCCAACATGATTTTCTCTAGGATTTGTTTTCTTTCAAGAAAAGAAGGAAGCAAAAAATATCTTCTTCCTTCCATCTTTGCAAAGATTAGTAACAAAACTCACTTGATAGAGGTTAAGACACTGGTACTCATCAAGAATCAAATCAATAGGGATTCGCCACTAAGGATTTCCACCTTAGTTGTGCAAATGCACTAAAATATGATCTGTCAAATGTCTATCAACACTAGCAACTGGAAATGGAAAGACCTTACTCTTCTTTACCCAAATTTATCAATGAAAGCTAGTGCACTAGGTGTAGAAACTGAAAGAGTTGCACATACACTTGTAACTTTGAAAACTTCTTACAAGCCCGAACACAAAATGATGTTTGAAAAGATGTATTAGCACTTTGAGCACATAAGAATTTTTACTAAGCCTTTGAATATGAATTGCAATCACTATGTCCTCAGTAATGATGTTAGTAAGGTGTTGGTACCCAAATTTAATCTCCTTCAAAGGAAAAACAACATCATGGATTTGATAGGATGCTCAAAAGTAGATAGATGATTATGTATGTCGTTTTGTAGTCGGGGAAGTCTATCTAAATTTTTAGCACTCAGGATTTGAAAAGGAGTGGGTAGCACCTTAAGAGGATTTGATCTATCCTCACTATTTTAGGTTGTGCCTTTCAACCAAGGTAAGAGAACCCTTTTGTAGCTTGTTGTTTATGGAGGAGATGGAGATATCCTTCCTAATGAAGTTGTTAAGGATACCTTAAAGAAAATATGATCAATGCAACAAAATCTAACTCTCACGAGTTGTCACTCTAGATAGTGGAGATATTCTCTAGGCAAGGTTTAGGCTACTAAAGACATTTGGAATCCTGATTGTTTCTGCATGTTTTGGTAGTAAAATTTGTGCATTTGTATACACACATGAAAAAAAGGGGTAGTACGGGTAAGATTGGATGTTTTTAAATAGATTTTGGTGGGAGGTGAGGCAGGATGAACTTGATTCACTAGATCCTTGAGAGATTTTACAAAATGGAAAACTAAACCAACAGAATGCCACAGAGCAGCTAAAATGTTTCTTTAACCAGAATATGTGCTTCAATGGAGGCCCAGATTAGCACTTTTTCATATAATATATGAGATTATAACACAAAGGCTCGAGTTGGAAAACCCAACAAAACATCAAGATTTGAGCCCAATCATGCCTGAGGTACACCTAGAGGCTTACAGGGAAATCTCTGTCAAAAGATGAGAGAAAAATGATTTTAAATCGTTTATTTCACTCCCAGATGAAAGCTCTTCTGAGAAATGAAATTGTAGATGCCACTAAACTATCACAAGGATTGAGACCTATGTGATTAAGATAGATTTTGATACAAGATTGCAATAGGAACAAGAAAAACTATTTACAGACATTCAGAAGTAAAACAAACACATTTTACATAAGATCCACAGAATAACTTGAGCTTGATTAAATTTATCAGCGGGGAAAATTTCTAGAACAATCTCAGAGCTTGTTAATGGTGTACACTCTCAACCACCTTGACATGATCAAATTCAATAAAAAAGAGATATACAGGCTTCTTAAAAAACTTCTCAAAAAGGATGGGCTCTATCAATCCTTTTTCTATTAGAAAAATCAGTCTTGACCCCTGAAACTCTAACCATTTGATAAATTTGTGTCATTTATAACATTTACAACAAAGCCTTTTTCCCCCAAAACCAGAGACATTGAGTGTACCAGTGCTCGCCATGATCTAAATCGAGATTTCTAGAGTCAAATCTGCAAAAAGTTGTCAAGTGCCCATGGGGCAGATCTCTTCGAATATCTCTTGCATTCAATTCCTTCTTCTAGAAAATCACTCTTCCTTCCATTCACCAACCACTTCCACCCCTAATTTGTCAAATCTGGTTCCTTGCGTGCTCGGGAGAATAAAAAAGGAAAATCAAATCGAGCCTGATAGTCAGACCATTTTAATGGTGAAAGACATCTCTAGATCTCCCCCACCAAACTTAGATATCAAAATTTACTCCCCTCCTTGGCGTGTAGGAAATACCAAGAAATCATGAAGACTCGCACTTAGGAGATTTTCAGTAAAAATGGGGGAAAATAAGATTCTAGACACATAGTTGCCGTTGATCTTCACTTTGAATTTGGGCCATCCACATGGAAGATTCAATTTTAAAAAAAGATAGGGGTTTCCTTTGAATTTTTACAACCTTTTGAAAAAATGGAAAAATTTCCATTTTGCTCCGCACCTCCACCCTTGAGAAATGAGCCTAACACATGTCCTGAGGTGGGTCCCAAAGGAACCATGGCCAAATTTTGATATTTCACCTCCTTTTTTGGAAAAAGGAAAATTTTCCAAGTTTCCCCCATAGCTCCTCCCTTCCCTTTGTTGAGGCGGGCTAAAATATTGACTATTTCTCTTTGGAGTGTGGGCCATTTTGATGTTTAAACCCTTTTGGTAACAAAAGGCAAAAAAATCTAATTTTCCCTCGATGGTCCGCTTCCCCACCCTTACAATTTTCAAGCTGCTACGTGCGTCACAATGGCGCATCTTGAGATGGTCCCAAAAGTTGAGACCTTGAAAGAGCGTGGGCTCACCACATGTCCTAGCCCAACAAGATTTGTATGAAGGTTTAAAACTTAGTGGAACGCGCCATGTGTCAGGCTCGAGGAAGTCTCCTTTGGCCGTTGAAAAGTCCAAGAAAAATTTAAAGTGAGCAGAGGCCTCCAAGTGTCCTCTGGCGACACTTCTTTAAAGTGAACTTCAAGGGCCGGTCCTCAAACATGCATGGTTCCTCCATGTGTCCTAGGCCCCTCAAAACCCTTTTGAAAAAGACTAAGTATGGGAAGCCCGGCGGAAGCCTCCACGTGTCTCCATGGCACAATTTCAAAATGGTGCCCAAAGCGGAGACCCTGAATGAGCGCGGGCTTGCCACGTGTCTCTATTCCACCAAACTATACCAGTTGCATAAAAATTTGTCTAAGTCCGGGCAAAGTAGTGGAAACCTCCACGTGTCCTCCCAACGCAACTTCAAGGCCAAACCAAAAAGTGAACCTTCAAATGAGCATCATTCCTCCACATGGACAATCCTTGGGTTAAAAATTTCCACAAATTTTAGGAGTACCTTGTTGAGCCGCATCAAATAAAAAATGAACACGTGGACACCCTCGGGGCAAAAATAAGAAATTTTCCCCGCCACTTAAATTTGCTTTAATCAGATCCTGGCGGGGCCGCGGGGTGAGTTCAAATTTTTTTCCAAAGTAGAGAAAAATAACAAGTTAAAAAAATCTACCATGCCCCATCCAATTAGAAGAAGCCACGTAAGCACCAAAAGAACCAATCAGAATTGAGCGGAGCCACGAGATCAAATTTGCCTTTTTGCCAAAAAGAAAAAAGTGATAAGTTAAAGCATTTGTCCGCCATCCCTGACCAACCAAAAGAAGCCATGTCACCACCTTTGAATGATCATGAATAACTTTGTGAGGAAAAGGACACCCATTAGGTACATCGAAAACACAGAAATTCACCACTCATGCCCAGAACCTGACTTTTGTTTAAGGATGAAATTTTTTGAAACAAAAACAAGTGAATCATGGTTCCGAGCATCTTCTGACCATGGATTTGGATTTTCAAAGGCATGAAAATATAAATTGATCATTCTCGAGCTTCCATGGTCAAGGAAAAATAGGAAAACAACAAAGCCCGTGGATTTTGAAGAAATTAGGGCAAAAACAGGGAAAACTTGGAGACTTCTTCAAGGAGGGACATGATAATGGATTTTACAAACAACTCGAGGCATTCAAAATGGAGGTAAAATCTTTCAGAACACCCACATCGAGAGACAAAATATTTCAGAACACGCAGACGAGGAAAATTAGGGCAAAATGGTGAGAGATCAAAATGAGCACCAATAGAAATGATCTTGTAGGTCATGTTGCATAAAGAAATGGGATGGAAGTCATCGAAAGAAGATAGTTGGTAATTTTTTTGGAAAGAGGAAAATAAGAGTATGATTTAGTTCATGTTATCACAAAATTACAGCCACAACTTAGAATTGCCAGCGTGTGAATGGGGAGTTCGGTATAATATGCATATCATGTTATTATCCCTCAAAGCTGTGGGACTTGTGGGGCTTGAGATAACCCTCTGGAGAAAAGGTGGTTCCTATTCCTAATCCTACCTACCACAACTACTCATAATGCAAGAAAATACCTATCTAAACCTATTTTAACATTCCAAGGATATAGGGAGAGAGATTACATAAGATGAAATCAACACTAGAATTGGTGATACTGATAAGTAAAAAGAGTTCTTTAGATAATCTTCCTAGGTAGCGAGAATGGAGAAAGATGAAACTAGGAGAGGGTGGACATGTACCACATACCAAATCACATACATTCACCACTCCCAAGTAAGCACACCCCAACAAATCCTTGCAATGAAACTAGAATATGCATAGATCTTGCAAGCATAATGAGAGGAAAGTAAAAACAACCAAATAATGTGGAGGATAGATAAGTATCACATAACACCATTCACATTACTCCAAAAGTATGCACAATACATTACTTTAGCAAGAAGAGGAAATAAATGCCATTATAGAGCTTCAAAAGGAAGGCTTAAAGCCCTAAATTTACAATAACCCAATTGTGGAGAAGAGGGGAGCATGGGGAGAAAGAATGCCAACAACCTTTTACAATGCATCCCCTTTACAATTTAAAGCAATTTTGAGAAAAGAGAGAAAAGATAGAAATTCAGAATTTCTCCTTCCACCAACCAACAAGGAGAATTAAAACACCTACAAACAACATAAAGTACCTATAAAATACCATCCCTTTATGTACAATGCCTTGCTGGAGAAGAAAGAGAGCCATACTGCATCATTAATGGCGTTGGTTGACTATAAGCGTATGCAGGCGTGAAGCATAAGAAATGTAATTTTTCAACACCTTTTCACACCAAATCTGAAATCTAAATATTCTAGTGCATATAGGGCTCCAATACCTTTCCAAAAGGTCAAAGAACGTGTGAAACAAAGATTTGAGTGGAAAGTTATGGCCATTTGAAATTATGCGATTTCTCCTATTCATTGTGGCAATCGACCCCTTATTTTTGCCTTTACCATCGCATATATCCAATTGCTTACTTCAATTATTTTGTGAAGTAAACTAATTTAATTTTCCCTCTTTCATTGCACTATTTCCATTTGTTTTTACTTCACATATTTTGTGAAGTAAAATCTTTCATTTCACCACTTTACTCATGATCTTGCTTGACCTTTGCATCAAACTCAATTGCTTTCCTTGGCATACGAGATCCTTATATTCAATGCGGTGAAAAAACATTATTTTTTCTTCCTTAGCATTTCCCTCGTGAGTCGGAGTCATTCATTTTCCGCATTACTTTGAAATTTCCTAACTCGGGCTTTGACTCATTACCTCCTCTTAGCGGAAAATCCACATTACTTTACTTTTCTTAATTTCATGAAGTAAATTAGGTTTCATTCACCGCATTACTTGACTTCAACTTCCCCTTTGTTATCTGATGATTTCATGTTACTTTAGTAATTTTACTTAAAATAAGTAAAACAATTCCAATTCACCACTTAACATTGCTTTTCCATTCCTTTGTTATGCGGTTATTTCACATTACTTTACTACTTTTACTTAAAATAAGTAAAGCAGTTCCAATTCACCACTTAACACTGCTTTTCCATTCCTTTGTTATGTGGTGATTTCACATTACTTTATTACTTTTACTTAAAATAAGTAAAGCAGTTCAATTCACCACTTACAATGCTTTTCAATTCCTTTGTTATGTGGTGATTTCACATTACTTTATTACATTTACTTAAAATAAGTAAAGCAGTTCCAATTCACCACTTAATAAAGGAAAGTAGTAATGGGCCATAAATTTTGACAAGATGCTCCATTTTTTAGATCTTGGAATTTCTAGAAATATCTCAAGCTCCTCTTCACGTTGGAATCATGAAAATCATATTTTGATGGGTTTAAGTGGGAGAAAAATGGTAAAAACACTTCAAGCATATGGAGTTAGAAAATTTGTAGTAAAGTGCCCTAAGCCAGTTTTACCATTTTAAACCATTTTTGGAATTCTTTGGTTGGGTATGGACTTATGAAGTGTAAGCATGATTTTATAAGTCATCATGGTAAACACTTTCTTGATGTTATGCTTTTGCTGAAATGAAGGCAAACATGTTAAGATATATTTTGATCTTAAGGGAATGTGTTGCAAATTTGGATTCTTGCATGCTGTAATTTAGTTGCATGGGGGACAGAGTTATTATTGTTGCTTGTATATTCGATGATGACGACAAATTGTCGTATGCTTGCTGAATTCTATATGCTGTGGCCTTCTTGTAATCGCTTTGTCGATTTACTCTTGGTTGAATTGCAGGTTGATATAAATGTACAAAGACACGATTACGGTATGAGCAGTTGGCACATAGATGCCAACGAAAAAAGGGGTTTGATACACGAACCATACCCTGTCGTAACGTGAGACCCCGTAAGGCAAGGAATGTCGGGATATGGGTGGCTCGGGCATGTTAACAAAGGACGGAATGTCCTGCACAGTGTTGGAATTAGAAGTCAGTCGAGAAGACTTGACAGGATTGAAGGTGGTTAGTGTTAGGTGTTAGAGGGAATTAGATCCTAATCTAATCCTAAGCTCTACCTTACATCCTAAACTACTATCCTAAGTGGATTTTTAAATTATAAAAAAAAGAGTGAAATAAACCTAAGTTCTATTAACCTAAAGACTAGGCTATGACCTAGGTCGAACACTAATATGAATCCTAAACTAATCCTAACCTAGAAGGGGACGCGCAGACCCTTGGGGGAAGAGGATAAGGATGAAAGGGAATTAATGGCAGTTAATGCGAGTCCTTATGTGGACAGCGCCAGTTTGGCGGGAACAGGGAGAAAGATGGAGGTAGCTAGTTGGTCATGCACTAAATTTGGTTTTACATGCAAAATTTGAACTTGGGAGTTCGCCAACCCAAGTCGGCGGTGGCGTGGGAAAATAGGAAAAGGCTGAGTCTTTAATGCATTTAATTTTTTTGGTCTTCGTGACCAGTCCGCCTTGGAAAGTGTATGGAGGAAATGTTGATTGTTTATTGTGTTGATTCGGATTTTGAGAAGTTGCTCTGCATTTGGTTTTTGCTTGGTTCTGTCGAACCAGTTTCATTTGGATTTTATCACTGTTCTTTGGAAATTTGGAGGTTGTTGCTGAGCCTGAAGAGGAAAGGATTGTTGGAAAGCTCGTGCTGTCGCCGTGGAAGGAAATACCTTCGGTAGCCGTGGTTTTCTTCGAGTTTTGGAAAAGAAATTGCAGGCATGTTAAGCCCTTCTCTTTAAAACACTTGCTTTGTTTAAGCGTCTCATTAAAACAACCCTGCTCTTGGGTTTTTGATTTATCTGATTGTTGTCATGTTGAGATGATTTGGGCTAGTCGATTCTTGCTGTCATTGTTTGAAATGATATGGGTGAAATCGTTTTCTTGCTATTGTGATTTGATCCGTCTTTGCATGAATTGAGTTGGAATAAGAACTTGTTGTGTTGGTTGTTGACAGTATTTGGGAATTCGAAATGGGTTTTTCTCTGATTAAATGCTATATAAGAACGGTGCAGGCAGTGTGGGTTGTTTTCATTGCTGTGCGATTGTTCTTTTGTTATATGAACTTTTGTGATAAAATTGTACATGATGTATGAGTTGCTTGATGTCGTTTCTATCTTTGAAATTTTTCTTAAAGGAAATAAGACTATTCCTTTCATCATTTGTTTCGGGATTAGAAGGAAATAGCATTTTTGGATTTTAAAGGAATTGGCATTAGAGTTTTATCTGAGCATTACGAGCTCGGTTAGAGGGAAATGATAGTAATGTAATTATTGTTGTGCTTCTTCTTTTATATAAATGGACGAATACAATTTGGGTATTCGTGGGAGCTAGAAAAGAAATTGTTTTTCTTCTGAACTTATAAATGATTACATTCTTTCTTGCTGGGATGAAAGGTTGATTTTGTTGTGTTTTATGGAAATGACTTGATCTTACAGCTCGGACAGTAGTCGTGAAAATGAGCTTGGCTTGTATTTCTGTGCATTAAATGAATTATGTTGATTCTTGCTGTGGGGGTTGGATGATTTGTTGTGTTTTATTGATGTTGTTCGATCTTCTAGTTCGGACTGTCTTTGTGAATACGACTTAGCTTTGGATTGCTGTGCAAAAGAATAAATGCATGGAAATGTTGTCTTGCTGTGTGGGTTGTCTTGACTGTACCAGACTTATGCATTTAACACCCTATACGGGTTTACTTCGATAGAGGTAATGATAACTGATTATTGCATTCTGAAGTTCTGCACATTATCATGAACTTGAGAAATGGATTTCGGGTAGAAATGTTTGTTGGCAGTGAGCTCGATTTGGGTGTTTTATTTCATTCTGAGCAAATGATGGTTTCTTACTGAAATTATAGGGAAACTAGTTCTTCCTTTCTCTGTTGTTTTAGATTTCGAAAGAAATAGTAACTGGGTTTATTGAACCTTATAAGTTCGGATTGTTGGAAGTGACAGTGGTATTTAGATTAATTTTCTAAGTGCGTTGTGCTTTCTGTACAAATGAAATACTTAATTGTTTCGTGTGGTCTTCTGATCTTGGCACCGTCATTTAGAAGAAATGGAATCGGCCTGAACAATTCTTGTTGAGTCTGAAGAAAATGATTGTTTTCTTAGTGAAAGGTTAAAGGAATGAAATTTTCTCTTTTTGCTGTTTGAATTCTGGAAATAGCATTGGAAGCCTTACTGTGCTCTATGATTGGTCTTGCTGTAGGTAACAACAATGAGTAAATTGTATTTTGAACTGTATGCGTTCATGGAAATAGAAAGTCATGTGAATAATTGATTTCGTGATTGTATAACTGTTATTTGGTTAAAAATACAGTGAAAGAAATATGGATTCTTCTAGTACAGTAAGTACATAGTATGCATTCTTATACTATTTGTTCTATGATAAATATGATGTTGTATTAACCTGTTTTTGGGTATTCATATGAGCCTGATTTAAATGAATTATTGATAAGGACGATAAATTCTTCCTTGTTTTCATTTAAAGCTGACTATGAATGAAATTATTCTTGCTGCTGGAAAGTGAATTCCGAATGGATTTTGTAAGTTTCACTCTGAACTGTTATCTTGAATTGTGTCTCGTTTGGATTCAGTTTTTAGGACAGTCATGAGGAAAGAAATAGGAATGTGGATGGATAATTTGGAAAAATGATCTTTTCTTCTTTCATACAGTTGGAAATCTGTAATCGTGAAGAACGAATTTTGTATCGCTTGGGTATGAGCAACTATATGCATTGCTGTTTGCTTTCTCGTCAGTGCGTGATTGCTTGGAATCAAATGTGTTGCATGAACTGAAAGGAAAGTAATTGGTTACGTTTCAGTTAGTTTTACCCTTTGTATTTATTACTAGGGAAAGGAATAGAAAGAATAACAGTTAAGTTATGTCAGCAGTATGCTACTTGTATTCCTAAACTTTACAATATTGTAATTTGGAACTTGTAACAGTTCTGTGGAAAAATAGGACAGCAATTCTCTGGCTGATTGGGATGGTATTTTGATGGTTCAGTTGTTATGTTGTCCCTTCTTTTGATGCTTGATTTTTGATTGATGTTCTTACTGTCGTTTTATAAAAGCAGGGTTCTTTTATTGAGACAGTTAATTAAAGCACCTCATTTTAATGACAAGTGCTTAATATGCTCAGTTCATTGAACTGACCCGTGCAAGTAATTTTGCAGATGGAAATTGATTAGAACGAAGACATGGCTGTTTTCTGATGCTTCTTTTGATTATCAGAAGATGAATTGTATTTGTTAGTTGTTATTCCTCTACGAGGAATTGTGAAAAGAAGAAAGTACATTCTTCTATCTATGAGTTGTAACGATGTTTTATATAAACAAAGTCCAGTCAGTTGGATTGGCAAATGTATGGATTATGAAATGGATTGTTGAATACAAGTGTGATATTTTAATAACTATATCAGTTTGATATTGTTGATTAAATTGGAAATAAAATGTTATTTCTTGATTTGGATTTATTTAATTGTCCTTGGATGGATGTTAAAAAGGAATTGATATCTGTTCTTACCTAAATGCAACTTTTAAGTTGAAATGTGCAATTAGTTCATACTTGGGTAAAGATGAATTTTTAATTGACATTAAAAAGGATTAGGAAGAATATGATCCCATAACTGATAGGTATTCAGGATTAGCTTGGAAGCTAAGGAATATCAATTAACTCAGGAGTAACTGAACTTCGTTTCCGAACTCCATTAATAATCTCGTAAGTTAAATTCAGAAAGAAAGGATATGGGATAAATATATCCATAGCTAATGGACCTTAACTATGTAAGGTTAAGGGGAATAAATGAATACATTTATAGGAATTAGACCTCGTTTAAATGACGTCTAAAAAGCTGGAATTCTGAATTTAGTTACAGTTGTAAAAATCTTGGTTAAGTTTAATAGGTTAAACTTATCACGTCCGTCGGTAACGGGCTGCTTAATCCAACGATTAAGAAGAGAACCAAGTAGGAAAAATGCAACCCTTCGGTAAGAAGGAGAAGATGTAAAGCAAGCTAGAAGACGGATTTAGTCTCTCTTAGCTATGTACAACTGTAACGGGAATGAGGATAAAGGTTCAGCATGGTTGCTGAAAGTTGATCTTAAATATTAAGATCATATCCAAATCACTTGAGCAGGATGTGTACTCTCGATGGGAGGATTCCGTAGGACATTGACATATGCCAGCTACAGCAAGGTGTCTTCATGAAGACGGGGTCTTCATGACGACACAATGTTATAGCTGACATATTACAATGCCCTCCCGAATTAAAACATCAAGAATACATAGGCTGAATGTGAAGTTCTTGGTTGGGATAGGAGTATGATCACGTATACAGTGACTCGAAGGACTAAAGATAACTAGACACACGGAGTCGTGGGGAATGACATCGTATGTCTGCGTATCTTTAGTTACCAGGAGTGCCTTCCTATGCTCGCTCATATTGCTAGTTGGAAATTGGAAGTTTAAATCGACCTTAATTTGAAAGGATTTGGTAGGAACCATGAAAGACCATTCTAGATAACGGTGAAGTGAAGTGAAGGGCGTATTCCATTGATGTGTATCACATCCGGGAATATGATCATGCAAAGCATGTGAAAATCTTTGGCCAAAGTATCATGCAAGTCTTTGGTTGCATTGTCCTAATCACTTAATTTAAGATGCAGGATGTCGAGATGAATATTAGTAATGAGATATTGGATAGGCTTCTTAAATGGATCACTTCGATAACAAGTGCAGTTAAGAAAACTTGTATATATAATATACTATGCATGAACGAACATGAAGGATCGGTTGTTGCGAGTCATGAAATGAAGGATCGTTGAAACTCGAGCCATGAAAATGGGAGATCGGCAGTTCTTGAGTCATTCTGACAGCATATAGAATCTGTTATAAGATTGAATGGCATTGAATGTGTGTTCCATATTGTAAATATGCGAGAACAGGAACATTAGTTTTAAAAGGAAATTGTGTGTTCCAAATTTGTGTTGTTTGGGAGGAACAATTATTAAAACTTGAACGTGTGTTTGAATTATATAATTCATAACGAGAGAACGTTATATAATTTTTTTTTTTCCCTTGTTCTAGTATCTTAAAAATGGGGATGTTACATGAAGCCTAGGGAGAAGATGTGAAGTGCTTGAAATAATTCCAAGTGCCCAAGATCATGAAAGTTACCTACTTTCATTAGATTCATCTGTTAAAGCTCTATCTATCGCTTCCCAAGTCCATTTTCTCAAGTTATCCATTTTAACCGGGGGTAAAAATGGATAACAGTTCACCTAAAAATTCCTTAGAATGATTTGAGATTCATCCAAAAATATGGAAATATTGAAATAAAGCATCAAAAAACCCATTAGGATAGGGAGCCTTGTCGCTCTCCATGAAGATAACCACCTTAGGAATTTCTTTATGAAAGAAGGGCGATAATAACCTCTCATTCATAACAACATCAAGAATAAGAGGAAAATGAGAAAGAAGAGAGTTCAAACTATGTAGAAAGGAAGAAGTGTCACCACCCAGAAGGAAGAAGAGAAGGAGGCTGATGTTCCTTTGATCCCCACTTGTTTGGTGAGAACTACATCCTCACCATTCTCGATCCGGGAAATGTAACTTAAACTACACTTGTCTTTACGAGAGGCATGAAAGAATTTTGAATTGTTGTCACTGTTTGCAACCAAAATTCATGAGATTTTTGTTTCTAGAAGATCTCTTCACACAAAAGGATCTCTCCCAACTCAGCTAGGAGTGATTTCTTAAGGATATATTCATTATGACCCATATCATAAGAGAAGATGGTAAGGTTGATGGATTTAAGATTGGCTTCGACATGAGATTTTTGGAGAAGATATTTTTAAAATAAGAAGTATTCCACATGTAAAGTTTGGCTTTGAGAAGAGAGACATTTTGAACAAAATGAACAGGAAAGTACCCGTCACCTGGAAGGAGTTCCACTAATCCTTGAACAAACCTTTGAGATTAGCATCCCTTAGCAACCACATAATCTCAAATTTGAAAGGGGAATGCTTTGGAGCCATGTCGAACAAAATATCAAGGGAAATGTGGAAATGATCAGAGCCATAAATACAAAGAACCGAACTAACCAAAAACATATTCTTTTTTAGCCATTCCTCGTTGATAAGAAATCTATCCAACCTTTCAGCAATATTGTTGAAACCAAAATACCTGTTTTTCCATATAAACCACTTGGTATTAGGTTTAATATCAACCAAGGTCGTCTTATCAACAAAGGCTCAAAAGTATTTAAATGACTATGGTTTCGTTACTAAGCCACCATATTTGTCTCTCACGGATAGAATCACATTGAAATTCCCAGTGAGAAGAGAAAGTTCCTCAGGGAAGGAAAAGAGATCTGAATAAAAAGAGTCCCATAACAAACGTTTATGCAGAATACGATTGGGACCATATACATTGCATGAAATAAAACTGACATCAAAATGAAGAACCAAGACCCTACACTAGATCCATATTATGCCCCTTTGAAATGAGAGCGACATTATATTTTCTCGATTTCCACAAGCAACCAAGATCCCTAGAGGCACTGGTCGTGTCAGAAAATATTCCATTCCACCCCTTCCATCCTTTGAACCATTGGGAAAAGATATCGTAACTTGTCATTTTAGTCTTTTGGAAGAGGAAAATGTTGCCATATTTCTTTCTCAATTAGGCGTTGTTTGTTAAGGGCGTTGGATCCCCTAACTTTCCAAGAAATGATCTTCATGATGATGGGGGAGAAGAGCATTTTTTCCATCTTGAAGATGAAAAAATTTCTTGATCTCCTTCTGACGACCAACGAACACTTCATCATTGGCCTTGGTAATGAATGATTTAGGACCTGGTTTACTGGTATAACCACAAGCGAGATATTTTACCAGCCTCAACGTGGGAGATATCGAAGTATCCTTCACATTAGGAATGAAAGAGTTGGCTTCAAGAAAAGCCGAGGGGAAGCAGATTTATGAGAGAGATTTTCCAACAAAGGTTTCTCATTCTCCTCAACCCATCTTTCAAGGGACTCCAAAGAATCACTAGACCCAACTTCCATTCCAGTTTCAAGGAGATTAAGGAAATAGGTGGATTCAAGCGCTACTTGTTTGGTATCATTGATGAGTGTGCATGAAGATGGTTGGTGGGTGACCTTAGGAGCCGGGTTAAGAGGAGAAGAGGAAGAGGGAAAAGCTAAATGCTCCAAAGGGTTTTTGATTTTATAAGAACCACATGGAACAAAATGCTTAGGGTTTTATTTTTGGGAACCCATTTCCGAACAGTCTTCGAGGGAGGCATGTCTGTGCATTCTCTCCGGAAGTGGCCCACTTGTTTACATTGAAGTAGCGAAAGTGACTCTTCTTGACCTCCATGGGTTATAACCAGATGCCAGAAGGAGAAGAGATCTTGATAGACTTGGGGATGGATTGAGAGGAGTCAACCGAAATACAAATTCTAGCGAAGGCTACCAAAGTGCCATCAAGGGTTTTGGGGTCAACTCTGAAAACTGTGTCAAGGAAAGTAAAAATCTTGGAGAGGATGCTAAGACTCTAATACTCTAAAAGGAACGAATAAAGATGCACCCAAACTAAGTGAGCCACCTCACCGACATTGTTGGGGTCAAAGTTGAGAGCCCAAGGACTTAAGGACAAATTGAGCTCCATGCGATACCAATATCTACGCTTCAACATTTTGACCTATTGAGCCTTGCTACGGAAAGAATAAGGAAAAAACCCTTTGCGAGGAAATGAATGAAAAAAGCTGCCCCATTGCCATTCACACAAAATATAGAGGTTAATAGTTGAAAGCCATCTTTCAGTGAGCTTGGCGATCACTGCGCTCTTATGGTAAATATCTACATTAAAATCCAAACCACACTCGACATCCAACTCCACTATACAATAAGGGGGCGATGAAGAAGTGGGGCATGGAGGCAGGCTTGGTTATATGATCAGGGCATTCAGGCGACGAAAAACCCTAAACCCAACGAGGACACCATTTTTCCAGAGAAAGGACTTTCATAATTATAATTATAATTACAACAACAATAATATCATTAATTATTATTATTATTATTATTATTTTATAACTAAGAATATTAAAATATTAAAATATAGAATAATTTTATTATTATTATTTACAATATTTAAAATAATAATAATAAATAAATATTAATAAATATTTTCAATTTTTTTTTGCATAATAATAATAATAATAATAATAATAAGTTAATAAAAACACAATAGTAATTAAATATTATCAACTTTTTGTATTATATTTATAATTTACATTAATAATAATAATAACATTTGTAATACATATATATATATATATATATATATATATATATATATATATATATATATATATATATATATAAATTTTTAGAATTTTAATACAATTAAATATAAATTATTATTATTATTATTAATTTTTTTAAAAATTAATAATAATATAAATAATAATTAAATATTTTCAACTTTTAAAAAATAATGTTAATGATAATAATATTAATAATAAGCTCGAATTTGTGGTGTAATTGGCTAAGGGATTTGGGTTCCTCCCATATGGTTCTAAGGTCGATTCTCTCCACTTGGATTTACTGATGCAAGACTATTTCACACG